>CM041780.1:244040619-244238637 GCA_023374045.1 Limonium bicolor | reverse complement strand
ATCAGATACAATCTTACCTTCCCGAGATCCGTAATACACAATACATATACAATACATACGTAATACATACACAATACACCATCCTTGTTAGCTCATGTTGGTCCACCCGGGTTAATCGGGTGGAAATTACTCTTTTACTCGTTCCACAGTACTTACGCATTCATACTCATACTCATACTATTACTTACTTACTCTTACTCATGTTAGTCGTGGACCTCCGGCCCGGGGACACTCCGTCCCACCACGGGATTTACTTGGTTCACCAATCCAGGATGCTACCCATTTAAGGGATTTGGGCCGTGGACTAGTTTAAGAACCAGGAATCGGATCCAACCTCTTGTGTCTCCATCCTCACGCGTGGCCGAAGCTATATCAGACTTCTACTCATTCCAATTTATTCCTTACTTGTTAGGAGTTAGGTAGTTAGGAATTAGTAGAAGTCACACATCCAAGCCACAATAATACAATACAATGCTCATACACACGTCCATACAAAATACAATACAATATACAAGTACACTACGAAATACAATACGCTTCATCATCATTCATATTTCATGAATTATACAAACTATTGTTCGAGACAAATATCAAGAACAATGTAAACAAGCACAAGTAAGTGCTATATAGTCCGATTCATGCTTTTATCTTATTAGGTGATCAAATAAGCACACAAATCGGGGTAACCAGATTAGGATACAGGGCATGAAGAAATCATACCTTTTTACCGGAATTTACTTTACGGCGTTCCCTTGTTCCTTGTCCACTCTTGTCCTCGATTCTTATTCTTGAACCTCGGCTACATGCCAAATGGTTCCATTAATACTAGGCATTACAATACTTACATAGTTACTACTCCCGTACTTACCCGGTTGTCCCACTGGTTCGGTTTGTCTTAATGTTCATATACTTACAACTTACTTAATTACTTCTCAAACTTATTTACACTTCTTAGGGCCTTTAAAGGTCACCAAACAAGGCCTTAACAACTTTAAAACCATTACCAAACAATCCCCCATGTTTAGAACCCTTAAAAAACACTCTCTGGTGAATTCTGGGGGTGGTCCGGGACTTGGTCCGGACCCTAAGTCCCGGACCAATGCATCTGTGAACTTTCGGCTGATTTTTAGGCCTGGTCCTGGACTTGGTCCTGGACTTAAGTCCCGGACCAATTCCTGCAACCACTCTCGGGCCTTTTTTTGAAATGGTCCGGGACTTGGTACATATCCTAAGTCGGGCCCTGCTAAAAACTACTATTAAGGTCATTTTTCAACCCTAATCAACCCCTAATCCACCCCAATCATTCCATAATCTTTACACATTTTTGTACATATTTAAATACATTAAACACTCACAAAACTCCTTAAATCATTGGTTAAACCCTTACTCCAATTCTTGCTCAAATGACAAACATCAATCCTTACATTTTGCACTTTGCACACTAGTGCACTTCTAACTTTCCTTGCTAGTTTCTACCTCCTACCAACTCACTTAATAACCATTCCAAATCCTTTATAACCATTTGCAATAACTATACTCAAGTCTTCATTCATTTCCAAGGTTATGCACACCAACTTTCTTCCTAAAATTCAAGGTACTAATACACTATTTTGCTACAGATTTTTGTTCCCACTTCTACCATTCAATACTCCCTCTATTAATACCATTCCTAGCATCCTAATTGACCTTCCACTCAAGTTCTCCCCATTATCTAGCTCCATTCAAAATTGTTACAACCTGGTTAATCACTCACAACTACTACCAAAACACACCTAGTTATTGTCTAGGTTGTTCCCTCTCCTTACACATCTAAGTCCTCTAATTTCATACAAATTGGGCAGAGTTTCCCCAAAATTCTCACTTTGCCCACATACCATTTCAGCTAAAAATTTTCTCAATCCCATACGATTCACACATCATTACTCACACTACAACAACAAATTTTCCTGCACATATACATACATTACCCATGGTTTTCCAAGTTTGAACAACATTTACAAGCTTCAAAACAGCTACATTACGTTACTCATCATACTTCAACATGCCTACTACTCAAACCTCATTCATACCCATTTCAAGTACTTCAAATCTGTTACAAACAATTCATAAACCAACTCAAGGTAAGAGTATTTACCTTGTGATTCTAGTTTCTCTTTTTTCTTTCCCTTCTCTTCTTTTCTTTCTTTTCCTTTCTTTCCTTTGTCCTCGGTCCCAAATGGAGTTCACACTCCAATGCTACAGCCCATACCAGTACACACAACTAGTACAAACCACCCTTACTAGCCTAGGGTTTATGTACTAGTTTAAGGTTTAAAATGGAGTATTACCTTCCAATGAGTAGATGGAGTTTTGGACAGCAGCAATTTCAAGATTCCAACTCCAAAATGAAGCCAAAATCGGCTGAAGAACAAGACACAAAACAAGGCTAAAGTTTGAATTTTCGTTTTGCCAAAAGGGGCTAGAAAAAGATGGATTTTCAAGATATTTTACCTCAAGATGACAAGGGGATGAAGGTGCTTCCAATGGTGGTCTCAAACCTTCAAATGGAGAATAGCCATGGAGATGAAAGTGGTTGTTTTCGATTTTTGAAAAGAGAAAGATGTTCTCCTTTGCAAGGGGATTCCAATGGTATAGTTTTTATAATTTTTGGGCAAGGTTTGGGTGCTAAAAATGGAGAAGGAGAGGAGAGTTGGGTGAGCTCTACAAAATCGCCATTGCTGGGTGGGGAGGAAGAAGGAAAATGAGAGAGAGAGGTGCTTTACGTGAGAGAGTGAGTGGGTTGTGAGGGAGAGAGTTTACTTTTGTTTTCTTTATTTGTTTGTCCTTTAGCTAATAAGAAAGGGATAAAGAGAGTGGGAGAGGGAGCTGGCCGGCCCACTCACACACACCCACTCATATTTTTTTTATTTGCAGAATTGGACACATTAATTTTACTTATTTACATTCTCACCCCACAACTTCCCGGTTGTTACAGTTTTTCTAACCGGAACTGTTTCCCGGAATTTTCTCGTTTCTTTAATTTTATTGGTTATTAAGCTTCCTAAATGCTTAATAATTATTATTTAATGATTCATGATTTTTACGGGTCCGTTTGACCACTTAAAGTCACGTTTTCAGGTTTTCTCGAAAAACGTGCGCTAAAGCTCTATCAGCGTTTTAATAATTATTTGGATCCGTTTTCTTCGGGAGTTGTTCCCATATATTATTTACGCCTTATTAAGCCTTTAGAATCCATTAATACACTAACCGAGGTCTCATACCTCTTATGGTTATTTAACGCTTATTTAGCGTTTTCCGCTTTTTAAGCGTTTTTTTTATTTATTTTTCCTCACCAATATTACTTAAGCATTATTAGGCTCTTAAATAAGGATTAGATTAATTTTAATCCCTATATTTAAGTTTGGGGTATTTCATAATGAGGCGACACATCTAGATTTTACGAAGGATGAGCTTAGGCAGAGTAAGTCTAGGTGGTTACAAGCGGTCGGGAGTACTACTCGCCGATAGGGTGAGGAGAATAAGACTGTTCTCCCATATGCTCTCCTCCCCTCCCTTCCCCAGAGGATCATTGCAGAGATCCTCAGTCATCAGATCCGGCATCATGCCGGAAATGATGCTTTTGACAAGGATTGTATTCTCCTTGACTATCTCCTGGCCGCACCACCTCCACCATCTCAGCAGATTTCGATCCCCTACGTCATGTTTAGGCAGCTGCACAAGGTGGTGACTTATCAGAAGACGACGTAGAAGATCACCCCCATATTCCCTATCTTTATTCAGCATCTTCTCACCTCCACACTCCCCGAGGAGGTCTTCACCGGTCTCGAGATGAGAGAGGGAGAGACACCCATCACTGTCGGAACCTTCAGGAGATGAGGCTTCTTGCGCCTCGATGACGGCAGCTGGGTGAAGGGCAGCTCGGGCCTAGGATCCACCGGCACCTCTGCGAGCTCTAGCTCTACTCCGGCTCCTACTGCTACCATGGCGCCTCCTATGCCTCCCGTGATGAGCATCCCACTAGAGATGCAGACCATGATGGACTCCATTCTCCAGCAGCAGCAGAGGATGGAGCAGCGGTTTGGGGGTATGGAGCAGCGGTTAGGGGATGTACAGCAGCAGGTCGGGGATGTACAGCAGCGCCAGGTGCGCATTGAGGGATACATAGATGACATCCGTCAGACTCAGGAGCACCTCCAGACAGAGCAGACTACTCTCGGAGACACCCAGGCTCTGATCACCCAGCGCATAGAGCGCAGTGATGCCTTTCAGAGAGAGGCCGCTCAGTTCATGGCAGAGGCATCTGCTCAGCAGAGCGAGGCAGCCCGGTTCATGGCTGACTCATCAGCTCATCAGGCCCAGACTAGCTAGCTCCTGCAGATGCTCCTTGCCCAGATTGTAATAACCCGGATATCGCGTTGCAGATTTTCTAACGTTTGGTTTTGTTTTGTCTCTTGTGTTGTGTGTTGTTTAGTAATTGGGACGTTGGAGTCTTTGAATTAAAAGACGGGGGCAAGGAGGTCATTCCCCTCTCTTTTATTTTGGTAAGACTTAATTAAGGAAGGTTAAGTCATTTATTGTCTTTTACAATTCCCGATCAATTTACAAACCGCTTGTTCTTCCTCTCGACAGTTTTGAGCGCTTTCTCCTTCTTCTTCTTCATTGGTGTGCTTCTGGTTTTTATGTGGATCGCTGCTGCGTTTGTGGTCGATTTTTTGCTGCTGCTGTTCGGGTTCTTCTCCTCTGCAAATCAGGTAGGTCCGTTGGGGAATTCGGTAGTGTTATTATTGTGTTGGGGAGGAGCAGTTTCTGATTTTGTATTTTGATTTTGGGGGCTGTTCTCTGTGAATTCAGTAGCTGTTTGCGCTGTTCGGGGCTGTTGTGTGTCGGGTTTTCGCTCTGCTTCAGACTGGTGCAATCCTCTCGTGAATTGAGGTAAGTGGGGGATGGAATCGAGGTTGTTTGCTCACCCTCGGGGACTGCTTTGATTTCTGTTTTCATGTCTGATTTTGTGTGGTGTTTGCTCGATTTCTTCTCGTTTTGTTTGTTAATTGAAGGGTTAAATCCCCGGGGGAACTGATTTGCAATTCAGAACATTTGTGTGAGTTTGGTATGGATTTTTGTAGGTTTTCTGCGCGTCTGTTGTCTGATTTTCGTCTCTGTTGCGCCGTCTGAACTTCGGTCCGAAGGATGAAGTTCGGACAGTGTCGCGGCGCATTTTATTTTTTCGAAACTTTGCAGTGTTCGAACATCGGTCCGGACGTCAAAGTTCGGACACGAGGCGTTTTTGATTCTTCAGACTTTCGGCCTATGTCCGAACTTCCAGGTTCGGATGGAAGTTCGGACATGGCCTCTGTTTTGGCCTAACTTCTCCGTTCTGACTCCGTTTTGAGCTCCGTTGGCGGGGTTGGATTCCCCTATCTGTGTACAAGCTTCCTATGTGTTTATATGCATTTTATGCACTTGAGATTTGTTTTATGAACATATGATTTTGGGACCTAGTTATGTTGCTTCTGAGCCTTGGATAGTTGGGTCGGGCTGTCCCGTAGCATGCTGCGCAGAAATTCCTTCTGATTACGTTCCTTAGGGTCTCCCTTTGGAAATCATTGACCGACGGTCTGTTTAGCTGTCTCTACGGCTTCTGTTTGGGATCTTCGGATCCATAGGACGTTATGTGATCCTTCTGTTTGTTAGCATATATCTAGTTGTCCCATCTTCTGCCTCTGCTTCTGAAAGTCTGAGCTCGTTTTGATGTGGCCTTCTGGTTTGGTTTCAGTTCCGTTTTGGTTTACTCTATCTATTTGTAAATGGCTTGTGATCCTCTCTGTTTATAAATTATTCTTCTGCTTCTGTTTTGAGTGGGCTTCCTTGAGGAAGTCTTCTGCTTGCTGGGCTGTTTAGCTCACCCCTTTACTTTGTTGCAGATTGAGCTCGTGGGATCCTCTCTTCTTGTTCCCTCCTGGAGCTTCGTTTACTTCATGTTCCCTTAGGCTTATGTTCTACTTTGCGCTTTGGACGCTTTAGTTTTGTAGCCTTCGGGCCCTTCGTTGTATTTGACTCACTCTTTTAGTTACGCTTTGGATCTTGTAAACTCTTTCAGTATTTATATAAGTTCTTTATTCGGTTTTGGGGTTTGTTTTGCTTTAGAGCCTTGCGACGTTAGGTAGTAGACTCGCGGCGTGTAACGGCCCTAACTCCTAGGCCGGTTTTGGGGTCGTTACACAGATGGGCGCGGGCGTCCCGCCACCACAGCTGCCTCAGCCGCCTCTGTGACCGCCATCCCCTCTTTATTGCTTCGATTATTTTCTTTGTTTGTTTTTCTGTACTTTTCTTTTTCTTTGACTTGCTTTACTTTTTGTCTGTTGACACTGACGGTAAAACACGAGACTGACAGGTGAAGTGGTAATGGTTATATTTGGCAATGTTTTAACTCTGAAATGCTAAATTTCCTGTTTCTCTGAGCAGTGCAGCGTTCTTAAATGATTATTTACATGTCACCTCTACTGCAAAACAACGCTATAGTACAGGAAATGGAACCACACTACTTGCGAACGTCTGCTAAGCTTGAATTATGGGGAGTATTCTTTCTCTACTATTACTCATACGATTCAAATATTCCCTGTCGTTCGAGTTAATGCACTTTATCCTGTGGTCGTACATGCCAGTGGAAAATTAGCAACTTTTACTCTGCACAAAACGCATATTGTCTGTGACTCAGTGAGGAGTATCTCGACCCCTGCAAACTTCAGTGTGAGAAGGACACCTCCTCAATCTATGACACCAGGGAGTCTCAGTTCCTACTCTAACTTATTGATGTTCCACCTTTCTTCGTTACGGTTTAATTATTGCCCATGCATCTATTATGAGTACATGTTTTTGAAAGTTCTTTTACTTGCATTTCTTTCTGACCATGAGGGACATTGCTCCTCTTAATGTGAGGAAGGAAAGACCTTTCCCTGAAAACATGCTAGTTGTTCTTTAATGCCACACTTGCTTTTTGCTGCTCTAATGCCTGTGCACACCGATTGAAATTAAACCAAGTGAAAACTGTAGGAATCTTTTTGCTTGATGAGGTTTGGATAATAGTTTTATTTGAACATACTCTCTTTTCACTGAAATCTGGTAGATTGGCTAGTTGTGGAAACATTTATTTTAGCATGGGATTTTAGGAAATGAAGTGAATGTTTGGAATGAAAAGGATAAGGCAAGGTACTCCACTGATCAAAATCTTTCCCTAACAATAGCAGGCCTCGTCTATCCGGTTATTAAGTCTTAAGGGAGCCTTAACACCTATCTACCTAAGGTCTCGGGATCTGGGATAGTTGGCCCAACACCATCTCAAGGATAGAGAGAAAAGTCTGGGTTACGGAATAACTCTGCAAGATCTTAAATATTAGTTTGTTTGATACATAATTCTTAAAGACGAATGCTTTCAAAAGAGATAATTGCAGTTAAATTTATGCTTTTGATCATGAGTGCGTGGTGTTGAAAGGTATTGCGGAATAAGGCATTACTTCACACCCCTTGTCATCCAAAGGCTAGAGGAATGAAAATTGGTGGAGAGTCCCAAGCTAAACTAACTTGTTTTCTGAAATCTAGTTTCACTATGCTTTTACAAAATGTCCCTCTTTCACTGTTTGTGAAAACCTACCTCTAAAGCAAGATTATTCTTTCATTATCACTTTGTTTGATTTCACCCTACACTTGTTTGATCTTGAATTATTTGACGGTTTTAGAGATATTCTTATTCCTTATTTGCTTGAGGACAAGCAAAAGCTTAAGTGTGGGAAGTTGATAAGTGTGAAACATATAGGCTTTTAGGGTCTAATCACCTTATAATCTGTAACAATTCAGGCAATGTTTCCCACTTATATGTGTTTTCCTAAGATTGATGTTTTGTATGAACTGATGCATTTTAGTTAAATATAGGAAAACCCCAGGGAAATGAAGATTTACGTCATAAGGATTACAACGCAACAAACGGGGAACAAATCCGGAAAAAGAGGCAAAACTTGGCCACGTCCGGCCAAACTCATCCGGATACAAATCCGGACGCGCATCAAAAGACACGTCCGGATCTGGACGCAAGCCGGACGTGACCCAAATTCCAGATCCAAAAGTTCTGTGTCTTGTCCAGATCCGGACAAAGATCCGAACATAACCCGAGTTTCAGATCCAAAACCGCTGTCTCACGTCCAGATCCGGACACAGATCCGGACGTCACACAGAAACGAAAAATAAAAACGCATCGTGCTGATAATCGGGCTTTCGACGCAATTATCAGCTGAGCGGCGGTTTAGCCCATACCTTAACATTGATTAAGCCTATGCCCATGCTCATACCTAACTCACCACTAATCGATGTTTTACTTCTGAAGCCTATTTAAACTCTCATTCTCCTCCTAATGCAATGGTTCCAGACGCTCCAGTCTAAACATTACACTCTCCTCCTCTCCCTCCATATTACCTGCTCATCCACGATAAACCCTTCATCTCCATTCACAAACCTTTCTCCGTAACTCTTCTCCCTCACTCACAGACAGAAACCTGCTCACGGTGCTTCATTTAGCCGCATTCGGATTGACGTCTGGATCCGGACAGACCCTGAAGAACGCGTCCGGATCGGCGTACGACCCCAGATAGCCGGACGTGACAAAGACAAGAGTGGAAATTGTAGAATCGGCGACGGCTTCTAAAATCAGTTTTTCAGCTAAATCCATCTATCCTTATGTTGTTTATATTGAGCATTGTTATTATGTCTATGGCTGAGTAGTCACTTTTTTTCGGTTTACTATGTATCTCTAGATTTATTATTTCTGAACCTTTGTGATTTTCTGCAGTACTTTAGAATAAAGTTCTTTTCCCTTATGAATTCCTAAACTTTTTCTGATCAATTATTGAGTTTATCAGTTTGTTAGCTTATAATGAGAACGCGGCTATCAATTGACTACAAGGAAAGAACCAGTTAGTATAGAGATGGTAATTCCTCTAAACCACTAGCTCACCATTAATCTAGACTATGTGCAAACGATTTATTGGTATATTAAAAGCCTAGAAATAATCCTAGAATTCAATAATTCAATAGATCGTCAGGTTGCAAAAATCCCGGTCGAGATAGTATAGTAATTCAATGAAGCAACCAGGGTGTCAATCCACGGGACTTGATGTGGTAAGTCTAGCCTTAGGTAATGGTTAACTCAAAAGGGGGGTTTTGTTTTGGTTTTGGGTTTCAAAAGATACAAGAAGTAATAGCAGATAAATTAAAGTGATAGTCTTGGGAGTGTGAATGGTACTCTAGGTTCAGGGAGTTGTTTCACTAGCTAAGTTCTGCATATTCTACTACTTAAGTGGAGACTTGGATCGGCTTGTAATTCTCAATTATCTATTCTGTATTAAGTCTTAATTCTAGATAGCTCATCTAGACAGGACATGTAGTTCTAGTCTAGACCTAGCAAGTATATCTAGATGGTTTTAGTGCACAGAATTACTAGTCTGGTTTTATTCCGGACTAAAGCTCCTAGTGACTAAAGTAATTTATCCGATTGCAATTATCACAGGTAACAGGTTAATAGGACCGTCAATGCTAATCACCTTATCTGATCATAACATGATTCGAGGGCTTATAATAAATTCATGACGTTTATTAAAAGCACTTAAAAGCATTAACCTGAACAATCCAAATTGTCTCAACAAGCAACAAAATAATGCAGAGTTTAACTAATTACAACATCCCTTCCCCTAGAGTAAATCCTTTTAGCTAGACATAGCGATTATAATAATAAATGAGAGAGAGTTAGAAGATATCATCTGTTACGAAGATCTTCTAGCTCGCTCCGTCCTTTGTCCTTGCGCTGTTGCAGAGTGGATTTATCGTGAGTGATTTAGAAGAGGTGTAGTTATTAAAAGAAAGAAATTAATACTCAAAATTCCGTCGGGCTGCAAATTAAAACCCGGTCGTAGTGTAGAAGACAGAAGCGGCCGGGGTCAAACCGTGGGACTTATAGCGAGCTAAAGTAGTTCCTAAGCTTGTCACAAAAGGGGGAAGTTAATTGACTTGTTTTTAGAGAATTAAAAGAGCAGATTAAATTACTGAGTGCAGATGAATTAAATGGAACTCCGGGTTCAGGTTTTATATAATCTGATTAATTATGCTATCTCTACCGGTTTAATATATTAGTTTGGCAAAATTCCTGTTATTATCCTAAGGACTAAGTCATAGACCCTTAAGAACTCGTTTACCAGAAAATGCTCGGTCTAATCAAGGTTCGAGCAAACTATGTAAACGGACGTTAAATTCAAGGAATTATAATTGCATCTGTAAATACTAACTTATTAAATCATAATAAGTTTTCTCCAGATTTACGGCTTAAATAACCTGTCTATTTATCACCTGGTCTGATCAAAATAGACTTAGGAAAGCATTTTAATAAATTCATGTAATTTATTAAAATGGTGAGAGAAATCCTTTAAGCGTAACAAACTGTATTTATTAAAACCGGTAGAAATATTGATTACATAATTAAACAAACCATAATTAAAAACCTTGCCCGGAGCAAATCCTCCTTAGCCAGACATATTAACTGGTAATAAATCTGACAGAGGTAGGACGTAATAACAGCACAGAGACGTGATTAGTGAATGGAGAAATGGAGAGGTCGAAGAGTGAAACATGTACGTAGGCTATTATAAGTGAAGTGGGTGAATTAGAGAATTAATGGAGTGAAATGGTATACGAAGCGATTTACTGAAGAGAATGAGATGAGGTGAGTGTGAGTGATTTTCAGGTTTTCTCCGTGCACTCATACAAGGCTGTAGGGAATGGGTATTTATAGAAGAAAGGAAGACTACGTAGAAGACTTGCAGTTGATTGCCTCTGTTGATTTCTTCACTGATTGAAGCATTGATTGCTTCATTTAATGCAGGGGACAGGAGCTGGATACGCGTGAGCGAAATAAGGTAGGCGACGGCGGGTAGATAGATAAGGCGAGTTGCAGAGTCGCGCGAGGAAGAAAACTATGTTCTCTTGTGACCGCCTGATAAGTGGCGGTTGGTGGTGTGGTGTCCGCCTGGGAGACCGCCTGATAAGTGGCGGTAGTGGGGACCGCCTGGCGGTTGAGCATGTGGTGTCCGCCTGTTAGTTGGCGGTAGCAGCTGAGAGGACCGCCTGGCGGTTGCACCAGAGAGGACCGCCACTTCTTGGGCGGTTGCAACCATTGACCGTGGCCTTTTTCCTTCAAACTTTGACCGGCTCTAGATTCTTCGTTTGGACTCCGTTTTCTGAGCCGTTTGTGTCTACGCGTTCGTCTCTTTGTCTACTTCACTCCCGGCTTGGTTTTCCTCATGTTAAACCAATAATTTTGTGAGATAAACAATAAAACATAAACTAGAGGAAAACTAACCGAAGTGGAGAAATGAGCAAGAAAAGTGCTAATATTATACATGAAATACACCTAAATAACATGCTCATTTAGACACTTATCACACCCCCACACTTATCTTTTTGCTTGTCCTCAAGTAAAACCATGTACCTAAGCAAGTAGGAAATGCTCAATACTAACAAATATTATTATGAAGGGTAGGATAAAAAAGTCAATAGTTTATGATCTCTAAAACTTATTGAGGAGTGTGAAAAATTATCTGCTGGTGGCATAGGTGTGCTCAAGGTGAAAACAAAATTAGAGTTTCGGGGTATGATCTAAGGTACTTCAATGTTTCTTTTGTTTTGGTGACTCCGAGAACTTTTACCATGGCCAACTTCTCTCAAGAATGGGCATTGAGGAGAAAATAAAAGGAAGAAAGATTTATGCATTTGCTTCACTTTTGCATGAGGGATGAGAAAATGTAGGCATAATGCCTTTGTATTCAAGAACACTCAACTCTCTTTTGTTGGTTACCAATGGTGTCTCGAAAGTCCCTTATTTTTTATTCTTCTTCTTTTTTTTTACAGAGAAATACCCCTTAGCAATCCCTAAGAGAGAAGACAAAGAAACCCTGAGCAATAAAATCCAACCAATTTGCAGATTATTTGGTCACACCGCATATAAAAATGCTCCTCAAAAGTAATCAAATGTAAAATTTTAAAAATTTGTACCCTTTATCCTACAATTCATAATAGTATTTTTTTAAAGAGAACAACCTACATTAGCAGGTACATAATTCAATTTTGAACAAATGCGAGGTAAGCAGAAGATAAGCAGAGAGATTAACAATTTAAGCATAATGTCCTGAAGGCTCTTCCCCCACACTTAAGCTTAAGCAATGCCCTCATTGCGTAGAGAAATAAAATTAATAGGGCATGCAATTAGTAAAGGAAAGAGTGTACTCCCCAGATTTCGTAGAGTGTGTAGAGCTCCCCCACACTTGAGTGTTGCTGTGGAATGTCATGAATTAACCTGTAAAGAATATTCTACACAGCGAGAAGAACTCAAGTGAAGCCTGCATTTTATTATAGCAAATAAAAGGGAAATATAGTACAAAAAGGAAAAACATATTAAATTAAAGGAAAAATAAAAGATAGATAGTGGGTTGCCTCCCACCGAGCTGCCCGGGTTTTACGTCTCTAGCTAGACGTATTTGACCAAGTTTTAGTTTGGAGAAGATTCTGAGGGCGAATTGTCCTGCTGTTCTTGGACAAAATAAGTTGCAGATAGGTTAGTTGAAATATTGGAATGAGAATTATACCTTTTAAGACGTGCCCCGTTGACCTTGAAAGTTTCGCCTTGTTTGTTCTGGAGTTCAAAGGCACCGTACGGGGTCACACTAACAATTTGAAAAGGGCCGGCCCAATGTGACTTGAGCTTCCCAGGGAAAATCCTTAATCTCGAGTTATATAAGAGAACCCAATCACCAATTTCGAATTCCTTCTTGAGGATCATCCTGTCGTGGAACTTTTTGGTGCGCTCTTTATAGATCTTAGCATTCTGGTAAGCCTGATCTCGCAGCTCTTCTAATTCGGTAAGTTGGAATTTCCTCTTCTCTCCTGCAGAAGTCATGTCAAAGTTTAGGGCTTTGATTGCCCAATATGCTTTATGCTCCATCTCTACAGGAAGGTGGCATGCTTTTCCATAGACCAGCTTAAAAGGAGACATCCCGATGGGAGTCTTGAATGCAGTGCGGTAAGCCCAAAGCGCATCATCCAGTTTAAGTGCCCAATCCTTCCGTGATGAGTTAACCGTCTTCTGAAGGATCCATTTTAACTCTCGGTTGGAAACTTCTGCTTGACCGTTTGTCTGGGGGTGATAAGGTAAAGCTACCTTGTGACGTACCCCGTATTTAACCATAAGTGCTTCGAAAAACGGTTGCAGAAGTGTTTCCTCCATCACTAATAATAATTCTGGGCACGCCGAAACGGGTAAAATGTGCTTTTTGAGGAACTTGTTACTGTCTTTGCATCGGCATGATGACACGGATAGCTTCCACCCACTTTGACACATAATCAACTGCCACAGAACATATTCGTGGCCCTGCGAGGAAGGGAACGGTCCCATGAAATCTATGCCCCAACAATCAAAGAGCTCTACTTCTAGTATCCCTTGTTGCGGCATCTCATGTCTCCTGGATGTGTTACCCATTTTCTGACAATTATCACATTGTCTGCAGAATTGGTACACATCTTTATGAAGGGTTGGCCAATAAAAACCTGAGGCCAGGATCTTAGCAGCGGTCCTCGTGGGTCCATGGTGACCTCCGGCTTCCCGAGAATGACAAAAGTGAATGACGCTCGAAACCTCTTCTTCCGGGAGACATCGTCGAATTAACCCATCAGCACTAACTCGGAACAAGTACGGGTCCTCCCAGAAATAATGCCTCGAGTCAGAAAGGAATTTCTTCTTCTGGGAGTAGGAAAAATCGTAGGGTACTGTTCCTGAGACTAAATAATTGGCCAGGTCTGCGTACCATGGCTCCTGTACTTTGGTGATGGAGAAGACAGTCTCGTCGGGGAAGAATTCGTTGATGGGCACACTATCCGTAGGAGTCACCAACCTAGAGAGATGGTCGGCGACGACATTCAGTTTCCCGCTCTTATCTTTGACTTCGATGTCAAACTCTTGAAGTAGAAGAATCCAGCGCAGTAAGCGAGGCTTGGCTTCTTGTTTTGTGAATAAGTATTTGAGAGCGGAGTGGTCTGTATGCACGATGACTTTGCTTCCCCATAAGTAAGATCTGAACTTATCGAGGGAGAAAACTATAGCCAAAAGTTCTTTTTCGGTGGTCGTATAGTTTTTCTGCGCGTCGTTCAGTGTTCTGCTAGCATAGGCGATCACTCTCAAGATTTTCTCTTTCTTTTGGCAAGAGCTGCCCCCACGGCATAGTCACTTGCGTCACACATGATCTCAAAAGGAAGAGACCAATCAGGTGGTATGACCAGGTGCTGTCACCAATTTTTGTGTTATTTTGGAAGCAGCTGAACATTTCATCAAAATGAAACGGGGCATCTTTCTGTAGCAGGTCGGTCAATGGTTTGCTGATTTTGGAGAAGTCCTGAATAAACCGCCGATAAAATCCTGCATGCCCTAGAAATGCTCGTATATCTCGAACTGTAGTTGGTGCTGGTAACTTCTCATAACCTCTACCTTGGCTTTATCCACCTCTATCCCTTTTGCTGATATTTTATGTCCAAGGACGATCCCGTCCTTGACCATAAAATGACACTTCTCCCAGTTTAAGACGAGATTCGTATCCTCACACCGTCTCAGGATCAAATCTAGTTGTGCCAAGCATTTGTCGAAACTAGAGCCATAGACTGAGAAATCGTCCATGAAGACTTCTATGCTCTGCTCGATGAAGTCAGCAAATATTGCTTGCATACATCTCTGGAAGGTAGCAGGGGCGTTGCATAGACCGAAAGGCATTCGTCGGTATGCAAAGGTACCGTAAGGACAAGTGAAGGTTGTCTTGTCCTGGTCCTCAGGTGCGATTGGTATTTGAAAATAACCCGAGAACCCATCTAGAAAACAGTAGTACTCTTGCCCTGCAAGTCGTTCCAACATCTGGTCGATGAAGGGGAGAGGGAAATGATCCTTCCTGGTGGCCAAGTTCAAACGCCGATAATCAATACACATGCGCCATCCTGTGATCTTTCTTTGAGGGATAGTCTCTCCCTTTTCATTAATAACAGCTTCGATGCCCCCCTTCTTAGGGACAACTTGAACAGGACTGACCCATGGACTGTCAGAAATTGGATAGATGATGTCTGCGTCAAGGAGTTTCAGAACCTCCTTTCGAACTACCTCCTTGAGGTTAGGGTTTAGCCGGCGTTGAGGTTGTCGGATAGGCTTGAAGTTTTCCTCCATGTAAATATGGTGCGTGCAATAGGAGGGATCAATTCCTTTGATATCAGCGATAGTCCACCCGATTGCTGTGTTGTCTTCTTTAACAACCTCAAGTTCATCCTCCCCGGAATTCAGAGAAGAGGAAATAATGACAGGCAAATGGTCATTTTCAGCTAGGAAGCATACTTGAGGTTAGAGGGTATTTCTTTAAGCTCGAGTTCAGGTGGTTGTTCTACTGATGGAATTGATTTTTGAGGTTTTCTGTCGAGTTCTTCGATTTGGTGGCCGGAACGATTGATAACCAGCCCTTCCTTTTTCTACGTACGCCAGCATGGCGTTAACTTCTGGATCCTCCATCTTTTCTTCTAGAGAAGTAAGTAATACTTGCTCTAGGGGTTCAGTTTCAGCTTCCTGGATGGAAGATGGAAAATACGTGTCCTCCTCTGTAGCAAAATCGCCTTCCTCCTCCTCGTCATCTGTGAATCCCACCGTCTTAGCATGAGGAGAAAAGTTTGAGCTTTTCTTCATCATTTTCTGCATATCGAATTCAATCGTCTCATCTTCGTACCGAAGAGTGATTTTCCCGTCGTGGACGTCAATGATAGCTTTGGCGGTACTTAGAAACGGTCGACCTAGAATCAGGGAACCTCGACATCGTCATCCATTTCTAGAATGACGAAATCAGCTGGAAAGATGAAGCGAGACACTCCAACTACCAGATCCGGACTGCCCATGGGCTTGATCTCTGATCTGTCTGCTAGTTGGAGTTTAAAAGGAACCGGTTGCATTTCTCCTCCTTTAACTTTCAAGAAGGTGGCGTATGGCATGATATTAATGCTGGCTCCTAGGTCGCATAGACCACTTCCACAGTCCACCCCACCTATAAGCACGGGATCACGGGATTCCCGGATCTTTTGTTTGGGGGGAAGTGCTCGAAGAAGGCTGCAGAGCACTCCTCTGTCAGGTACACTGTCTCTTTTCCAGGTTTCTTTTTCTTCTTTGTCAAGAGATCCTTGAGGAATTTTGCGTAGTTAGGCATCTCTTGCAAAGCATCGATCAAAGGTATGTCGAGGGTCAGCTTCTTGAAAATACTCAAAAACTTGGAGAACTGCTCATCAAGATGTTTCTTTTTCATTCTGTTCGGAAATGGGAGTTCATTGTTTTTATGAGTGGAGGTTGGGATGTCGATGGTAATTCGAGACGGAGGTGGAGTAACAGGAGTAGGAATTGGGATTTCTGAGGGAGGTAAAGTTGGTTTGGTGGTTTCATCAACATTGATGTAGGAATCTTCAAGATTTTCTTTTTCTTTTCCTTTGTTGGTGGCAAGTTCCCTTCCACTCCTTAAAGAGACTGCACACAAGTTTGTTGATTGTAATGTGCCATCGTCTATAAGGACTGAATTTGCTTGTTCCTTCGGATTGGGATTAGTCTGTGAAGGGAATTGACCGGGTGGTCTTTGTTGAGTGAGTAGCTGCTGGATTTGAGATTGCAAGGCTTTTTGGTCTTTGCGCAGAGCTGCGACCTCTTCTTGCGTATCTCGTGATTTACCCATCATCGCCTTAAACATTTCCTGCATCTGAGACATATCAGACTCAGGATTCGAAGGAGGTTGAGTTGGTCGGCTCGATGAAGCTTCATTGCCATAAGGCTGTTGTTGATATTGCCTTGGGCCTCCTTGGAAATTGGACTGAGGTCTGTAATTTTGGGATGTTTGTAGGGTATGTGGGTTTTGGATATTTCCGGTGTTTGAGTAGCTAAGGTTGGATTGCATGTTACGTTGCCATGGTTGTCTGTATCCTGAGTTGTTGGTGATGTAATTTGCTTCCTCCGCTGCTTTCATTTCTTGTAGTTGGGGGCATTGTTCATAGTCATGAGGCCCGCAACATTGCGTACAAGAAATTGTTGGTGACGTTTGAGATTGAGGAGCATAGCCTGGAGGGGTAGTAGGTGGTCGGGAAATCATCGACTTAGCTTGCTGAGGGAAGGAATTCATAGCCATCTGTTCGACCACTTTCTGTAGAGTGCTCACTTTTGTTGCTTGCTGAGCATTACTTTCCATGAGTTGCTCATGGCTTCTCATGAGCTGGTCGAATTTGTTATCACTCTCCCCAACATGATATAATCCTGGAGTACCGCTCCTTGATCCACCGGAGGCCCAGTCTCTGATTTCCTCACAGAGAGATTCCATACTGTTCAGAAATTGTGCTCCCGGCTTTTTCAGAACGTCAGCCCCTAACGAAGATAACACCATTGTTCTGCATGGACCGATTAAGCCCTTGTAAAACAATTGTGATACTTGTTCCTTCATCAGACCGTGGTGAGGACAAGTGAGTAGTAGACCTTTGAAACGGTCCCAAGTTTCACAAATATTCTCCGACCCTGGTTGCTTGAAATTATAAATTTCAGCAATCATCTCCAAAGTTCGGCTCGGGGGTAGGAATTTGTCATAAAACTTGGTGGCCATGTCGTCCCAGGTACCAATGGTACTCGGTGTTAAGCTATGATACCACTTGCTCGCGTTTCCCGTCAGGCTGTGTGGGAATAACGACAATCTTGCATATTGAAGTACTGCGTCGGTTGCAGTAAGGCTGTTGGCATGTTGTAAGAATTTTGTAACATGTAACAGGGCTTCGTCTGGACTGGTGCCATCAAACATGCCCAACTCCTTCACACATCGAATTTGATGATATGGCTTCAGCTTCTGCCACTCATCGTATTCGGATGGGCTAAGTTGAGGAAGGACGATGGCAGGCTGTTGTCCTTGGTTAGACGGCCTGTTGATATTTCGAACCGTTGCTGGTGTAGCTGCCATGTTAGCTTCCGGGTCAGAATCTATCACTGTGGTGGTTATGTTCTGTTGAGTTCGTCTCTGCCTGAGATTGCGCAGAAAGGTTCTCTCGATTTCTGGGATGTAACCAACCGTGTGATTAATATTCTCTGGGAGGCTCTGTGACCTGGTGAAAGGCATACACCACTCAAAACAGAGAAAAGAACTGGTTATACGTTAGAATAATAAAAATGTTAGGAATTAGTAGACAGAAATTATAAGTTAGTAGTTAGTATACAATGGAAAGAAATGACAATGGAACGAAATAACAATGGAACGAAATGACTGGAAATTTTAAGTTAGTAGTTAGAGACAATGGAACGAAATGACAATGGAACGAAATGACAGAAATAAATAACAATAATATTAACAAATTAGTAGTCAGATGTCCAAGTCAGATCAGAAGTTAGATGTCCAATGTCCAAGTCAGATGTCCGAGGTTATATGTCCAAAATTGGATTAACATTTTTTTTTTATTTTTTTTAAATTAACAGATTATTGTAATTAAAACAGGTGAATTAACCGGGGCTTAGGGACTAGATTAAATCAAGTCCCCGGCAACGGCGCCATTTTGCAGAGTGGATTTATCGTGAGTGATTTAGAAGAGGTGTAGTTATTAAAAGAAAGAAATTAATACTCAAAATATCCGTCGGGCGCAAATTAAAACCCGGTCGTAGTAGTGTAGAAGACAGAAGCGGCCGAGGTCAAACCGTGGGACTTATAGCGAGCTAAAGTAGTTCCTAAGCTTGTCACAAAAGGGGGAAGTTAATTGACTTGTTTTTAGAGAATTAAAAGAGCATATTAAATTACTGAGTGCAGATGAATTAAATGGAACTCCGGGTTCAGGTTTTATAATCTGATTAATTATGCTATCTCTACCGGTTATATATTAGTTTGGCAAAATTCATGTTATTATCCTAAGGACTAAGTCATAGACCCTTAAACTCGTTTACCAGAAAATGCTCGGTCTAATCAAGGTTCGAGCAAAACTATGTAAACGGACGTTAAATTCAAGGAATTATAATTGCATCTGTAAATACTAACTTATTAAATCATAATAAGTTTTCTCCAGATTTACGGCTTAAATAACTGTCTATTTATCACCTGGTCTGATCAAAATAGACTTAGGAAAGCATTTTAATAAATTCATGTAATTTATTAAAATGGTGAGAGAAATCCTTTAAGCGTAACAAACTGTATTTATTAAAACCGGTAGAAATATTGATTACATAATTAAACAAACCATAATTAAAACCTTGCCCGGAGCAAATCCTCCTTAGCCAGACATATTAACTGGTAATAAATCTGACAGAGGTTGGACGTAATAACAGCACGGGGATGTGATTAGTGAATGGAGAAATGGAGAGGTCGAAGAGTGAAACATGTACGAAGGCTATTATAAGTGAAGTGGGTGAATTAGAGAATTAATGGAGTGAAATGGTATACGGGAGTGATTACTAGAAGAGAATGAGATGAGGTGAGTGTGAGTGATTTTCGGGTTTTCTCCGTGCACTCGTACAAGGCTGTAGGGAATGGGTATTTATAGAAGAAGGAAGACTACGTAGAAGACTTGCAGTTGATTGCCTCTGTTGATTTCTTCACTGATTGAAGCATTGATTGCTTCATTTAATGCAGGGGACAGGAGCTGGATACGCGTGAGCGAAATAAGGTAGGCGACGGCGGGGTAGATAGATAAGGCGAGTTGCAGAGTCGCGCGAGGAAGAAAACTATGTTCTCTTGTCCGCCTGTGGAAGACCGCCTGATAAGTGGCGGTTGGTGGTGTGGTGTCCGCCTGGGAGACCGCCTGTTAGTTGGCGGTAGCAGCTGAGAGGACCGCCTGGCGGTTGAGCATGGTGGTGTCCGCCTGTTAGTTGGCGGTAGCAGCTGAGAGGACCGCCTGGCGGTTGCACCAGAGAGGACCGCCACTTCTTGGGCGGTTGCAACCATTGACCGTGGCCTTTTCCTTCAAACTTTGACCGGCTCTAGATTCTTCGTTTGGACTCCGTTTTCTGAGCCGTTTGTGTCTACGCGTTCGTCTCTTCGACTACTTCACTCCCGGCTTGGTTTTCCTCATGTTAAACCAATAATTTGTGAGATAAACAATAAAACATAAACTAGAGGAAAACTAACCGAAGTGGAGAAATGAGCAAGAAAAGTGCTAATATTATACATGAAATACACCTAAATAACATGCTCATTTAGACACTTATCCTCATTTGAGATGCATTTTGGTTAGTTTGAGTGTAGGTATGATATACCACTTAGAAAACTTAAGGAAAATATTACAAGTGTTAAGGATTATGTGAGAGATGGGTTAGGTTAGAGAAGGAGTTAGGCAAGTTAAGATGTTATTTTGGTATTAGAACATGCCTAAGGTCATGTGTAAAGTTTGGGTGATTATGGGTGAAAAGAGCAAGTGCAATCACACTTGGGAAAATGCAAATGGTAAAAATCTGTAGCTGGTCCGGGACCTAGGTCTAGGGTAAAGTCCCGGACCATGCATAAATTAGAGCCGTGAGTTGCTACAACCTTATGGCCTGGGACTTAAGTCTTGTAAGAAGTCCCGGACCACCCCATTAAAACCACCCGAGAGATTTCACTAAGTAATGGTCCGGGACATAGGTCAGGTATGAAGTCCCGTGTAACGCCCCTACTTATCATAAATGCAGCGGAAATAAAATACTAAGGCGATTACAGATCATCGGGTTCCAAACACCCGGCACCAAACCTCACCAATTACAACTTATGATATTACAAATGCTACGGTCTGAACTCGAGAAAACATAGTATAAAAGTAATGATAAACAATACAGTAGCTCTCCAAATTCCTAATTCCCATCCCATACACTCATACTCTTCGTGGCCACCTGTATAACAATTCGTACCTGCAAGATGAAACCAAGCAGCCCACCCCAGGAGGGGTGAGTCAGTTCCCTGGAATGGAACTGGTACAACTCTCCAAAACAACAGTTTTAAAAGAAAAACATAACTCTTAAAATAACAATAACTTGAAGTCAAATGCACAAAACAAATCAGAAGAACAAGACACATCAAAATCACCAAGTCAAAGGTAACAAGATGAGGAGTAAAAATAAATAACAGAAAGGTAACGTTAGTCAATCAAAATCACACCATGTGTTAGTGAACAACCATTGTTTAAGTTAGATCCAATTCCCGTTAGGAGTAGAAAGACCCAAGTAGTCACAAGGACTAGGAATGAAAGAAGATATCCAAGAACCATAACTCAAGAGTGGAATAAAACCAATTGGAAGAGATGGCCCTGCTGCCAACTACGTCCCTTTTAGGACAGGGGATATACAGCTCTCGCTGTTAACTACGTCCGATAGGACAGGGGATATACACCCCCTCGCTGTTTACAACGTCCGATTGGACAGGGGATATACAGCCCCTCGCTGTTTACCGATGAAGATGTGCGCACATCACAACCAAGACTCAGCTCATGGAGGAAACAATATCCAGGGTCAAAAGAAGCATTTACCAAGATTGACATTTCCCATATTTCCACTAGATCATTAACTACACCAGAGCGATACCAAAACACTCAGTCCTACAGAGTGCAGAGGCGTAAACCCAGGCAGATAATATCTAATGAAACAACCAGATAGAAGGAACCAATAACCATACAAGGTGTACATTCAAGGCTCAATTAGTCACATCAAGCTGAGTTAGTCACACAACCAATTTCCTTTCAAGATTCATTCAAGCTCATTTAGCGTTTCTCAAAACATTCCATAAAATTTGTCATCAAAAATATCTGAGTACGAGAAATCGTACAAAACATTCCATCAAGTCCATAACACATCAAGCTGAGTACGAGAAATCGTACCTGGTAATCGCTGTATCAGTTCTAGTCGACTTGTGCAAATAATCAACAAAACTCTGAGGAATATTAAAGGTAGTCTAACATCAATAACTTGTAACCTAAGTTAAACTTAAATAAATTCCTCACTCTTATTTCTAAGTCTCAATTGTCTTTTAAGCCCTCACTTAAAGGTTATGTATAACCTTTGACTTATATTAGAATGTTGTATAACCCAAGGTTGTAAGACTAGGGAATGTATGTTATTAACACTTGTTAATTGTTACACTCTTATCCACTTTATTCATACTTAACCCTAATTCTCTATTCAAGACTCTTGAGACCCTTATATCATAAGTGCGTATTATATTATTCATCTAATCTTAGAATCTCAATAATAATTTTTAAGCTTAATACTTTTATTCCTAATTTAGAATAAATATGGGTTATGACCTATGATAGGTTTATCTTAGAATATTATACTATTATTTCACAATGTAATGATTATGTATTTATCAGTATTACCAAATAATCCATTATGATTAAGTTTTCCCCTCAACTTAATTAAGATCTACATCCTGTATATTAGAAACATGGTGTTATAGATGCATTTTATGATAACCTAATTGAGTTACTACACTCATTTATCATATGTTTAGTTTAGGATGACTTTTATTACAACCATCTAATAATCTTATCATAAGATGTTAAATTGCTTCTCATCTTGAATAACTATATTATAGTTAACTTAGATTTATCGAACTCTTGCATTTAGTATTTCCAAGGTATATTATTTACTTTATCATTAACTATATAATAAGACATTTTAAGATAACCTTTTATTTATCCTTGCTTACATTTAATTTCTCAAATGTTTTATTTTTACACACATTCCCGCTATAGCTATGTATAATCCTTTTATACTAAATTTTAATAAACTTACGTCTTAAAATACATTTTTCATATTGTTTACAAAACCTAAGGTTTCAAAGAATAACTTAATAAATTAATCTCCTTTATTATGTTTTAGGATGAACATTATATCTTAACATAAGGTAGAATTTATCTAAGAATTAAACTCTCATTCACAAGTGAAATTGTCAATTACTTAATAAGATAATATGTTCTGAAAAATCCTCATACCTTATACTCAAATGACACATTAATATTATTTTTAGCGTCGTAAAGTAGATCAATATAATCTCTTATGTAACTTAGTTTTATCTAATAAAAGGTTCAAAGGTTTTAAGTATCAAATTCCTATTTATAAACCTTTCTATAAATTCTAACTACTAAATACCTCACTTAATTGTAGACTCACATCCTAAGTATTGGTAATTAATGTTACAAATGTATTTCATATGGCTTATCTAATGCCAAGAAACTTAAGGATTATTATATAGATAAATTTCCAAATCATAGTTTAATGTAGTTTTATATCATAATCCTTTTAATGATTTTATCTTAAAACATTAAGTTATATTTCAATACTTTAATGTTAAGAAATGATTAAATCTAGACTTACTAATCCACCTCACATTCATATGTAAAAGTATTTTATTTACTTTATTATTGTTTATATATTAAGAACATTTAGATGCAAAAGTATTACATTTATTTATCATTAATTATAGAATAAGATCTATTTGTGTAACATTTTATGTAATCTAATCACAATTTTTCCTAAGTTTTAGCTTATTAATTACTTAACCCAATTATAGACTTACATTATGGTTGTTGACTAATACTATACATGTATTTTAATACGGTTTATATAAATCTTAGAAATTCAAAGATAACTCCTTAAGTTTAATAATCTTAATTTAATACCACCTCATATAATATTCTTTTATTAGTATTATGTAGAGGTTTAGTTTATCTCATTAATTCCTTCATTATATTTTCTATAAGGTATTTTATTTCTTTTATTTATGTAGTTTCTTTTTATGTGTATATATATTAGGATTTATTCAAGACATTCCTTGTGTAGTTTTATTGCACTTAATTATTTATACTAACTTTTACACATAGCTACATCCAATATATGGTTTATAAAATAAAGTATTTTCCATTAGTTTCCGTTAAACATATTAGCTTCCATATTATATATAATAAAAAAATGTAGTTTAGTTAAATTCCTTGATTTAATATAAGTTTCTATTTATTTCTCTCATATATAAAAATATATAATAATATATGTAACAATTTTTACTTCACTTAAAGTTAGTACCCAAAATATTTTAAACATACTGTATTAAATGTTAATTAGTCTTATTATATTTTTCCCAACCTATAAAGTTCATTAATCAACTATACTTTAATTTTTGATTACATTAAAAACCATATATTATAAGTCATTCTTATGAAAAACTCATAAACACAATTTTTAAACCCATTTACCCTTGTCCAAAAATTCCTAGATTTAATATATAATAACTATAACATTTTAGACATATTATAAAATTTTTGTTTCATAAAAATATCTTTTTAAATTACCCAAATAATCCCATAATACTCGTAACTTGCAAAAATCATAACTTATGTTTAAAAACTCAAAACGAAATTAATTTACATCAAAATAAACTAGACTTTATAAGGAATCTATGGTTAAAATTTCAAGTCAAAATACATTCGGGAAGGCCATTAAATAAATCTAGCAAGTTAGGGCTTATTTTTGAAAATAATATAAAAACTTATACTTATATTTTAAAACGTTTTAATCGTGGCCGTCCGTTTCTTTAACTGAGATCGGACGGTTCCTGAATGTCGAGTTCATCAGAGAACTCAACTTGATTCCGAGTACTAATCTACCGTTTTCTCTCAATCCACAGAACGAAATTCGATGATTCTTGTTCCTATCGATTCGTAATCTAATTCCGGTTCTAATGGTACCGATTTCCCCAATTATAATGCAGTATTGAGTAATTTCGAATCTGGGTTCGAAGTTAGGGTTCAAGGTTCAATTCGAATTCAATTTTGACAAATTCTCCCATTGTAATGCATAATAGACTAAATTGGCATGTGGGTTTGATCGGAAACATGACTACGAAAATCAACATCGGAGCAATTTGATCGGAGACTCACCGGAATTGCATTAATGGGGCGAAACCAAATCGGGAAAACTGGAAATCGTTATTTCATGTGCGGTTCAGGTATGCCACTTCTCGAATCAACTCGCACCAACTGAGAGAGATTTGATTCATGTAACCTATCACAATCCAAACTAGACATGTAACTCTAGATGCTAGTGGAAGAATCATTGATTTTGATGAACTAGGGAGAAAGTTATAGATCTCACAAGATCCGAGTTTACCTAGTTGGTTCGGGATGAACTGGGCAGAATTACCGCCGTGATCGAGTGTGCAACTTTAGACAGATTTATCTCCCAAACCCGTGCGAATCAGTGTAACACCCCATCCAACATTTACATACTTACAATAAACTGCAGCGGAATTACAAACCTCATCACATTACTTACTCCCTGGTGTTACACGCCGTTAGCCACCCACGTGGTGACAAGGCTAATACATTCACAATGTACCGGTCTGATGGGCTAAATTCCCGAGCAACTATACATTAGTATCCCTTTCCATTAACACAACAACAACATACACCTTCCAACTATACCGAGTATTTATAAACTGGTGCCGACAACAATTTCGGTCTTACTACACCTACTGTATACATACACTTAAAAGTTTACCCATGTACAATGACTACCCGTCCTACTCTCGAACGGCTTCCAGCACTTCGTACCTGAAATAGGAAAAGAAGAGAAAGGGGTGGCCCAAGGGGCTCAGCACCTTTGCTGGTATGGTAATCCCGCAGCCCCATGCTACCGGGCCACGCACAACTAATTGTCGTCTTAGCATGCAGTTGATTATATTTAAATCATGCATGTAACAGTAAACACACATCACATAACATTTCGCCTCAATGGGCTCAACAACGGATAATATATCCTTACTTAATAAGTCACTCTTGGTATTCATTATCCCTAGAGTGTTCCTCCTCTAATGGAGCTACTTCCTTAATAGACGACACATACCCTTAAATCGGGTTATCCTTAGATGCCTCTTATCACAAACTGCGAGTCATATCCATGATCCACACACTCCACATTATACAACACACTCCACATTATACAACCTACAACATACACTACATACAACACTTAACAATACTTTGCACGTTTCTACGTACACAACATAATACCGCAATGAATACTGCATCACAACAAAACACATAACACAACGGGAATGGTTCGCTTAGGAACCGACCCAAACATTGTTTACACACTGGTGAGCCTAGAGAATGTTGCCAGTCTCATGATAAGCTCGTTATACAATAACAACACACTCATTACCGTCCTAATAGTTGGACGAGTAACTTAAGTTAAGGCGGTTCGGGTTTGGAGGCCCGAACACACCACACAAACACATGTTCCCCCTAAACCGATCATAAGTCAGAATAGCCAAGCTTTGGAGTAAGCTAATGGGAGATCATAACCCGTGAGGGAAACAACCATAACAAAGAGAAGGGTAAGGCTGGGAAGGATACCCTCTCCCAAACAACGCGCGACCGGCCAAACCGGATTCCTCACTACTGTTAGTACATACTTACTTTAGACAATACTTAGAACCCCATATGGAGCCTGTCACATAACAACTCATACAGTATTACAACTGGGTTAAACATACAAGGGAGATCCCTACATTACATACACATATCACACCATTAACGCACGCATAGCCGTGGTTAGTACGTCCCATGGTACGGGTCGTTTACTCCGAATACCGAACTCTCATGTGATCCTAGACTCAGTTAACTAAGGTTAACACTGCCGAGGTTAAATGGTATCGGAGTTGAACACGCCACATATATGAATTACTGTAAACTCATTACATGTTTTATCTTACAACGTGGCAAACATACAGAAAACACATTGGCATACAAGCCGGTGTAATCCGGTAGGACGTAGGTTGCAAGAAAACCATACCTGTCACCGGAGTCCACTTATCCTGTCCATTTATGTTCCCCGAGCAATTCTCGAACAACTGTTACATCACACGTGTTTTCATTAACATCGGGGTTTGCTTGATCATTTAATGTCAATGCTTATTTTTCCCCGTTAACTTAGTTACATAACTTAACATTTTTAACTTGTTTTACTCTCACATTTTAATACAACTTTTAACCCACTTAGGTGTCATTAAAACTCCCCTAACATGTCCTTAACATCCTTATAACAACATACCTACCAATCCCATCATCACATATCATTTCATAACCTCAAACCTTGTTTTTAGTCCGACCGACCCACCGACCGACCCACATCTGGGTCGGTCCATTACAGAACCCTTTTACTTCCTTATAATCATGCCCGTCCGACCCACGTCCGACCCACCATTCTGGGTCGGTCCATGTGCGAACATTTTCCTCCTTTGAAACTTGACCGACCGACCCATGTCCGACCCACCCTTTTGGGTCGGACCATTACCGAACACATTCCTAACATCTAACAGAGGCTCGACCGACCCAAAAACTGGTCGGCCCCTGGGTCGGTCGCCTTCTAAACGTACCCAAACTTTACCAATTCTTCACCAAACTTCTCCTAAGGCCTCTTAATGCTTCTAACAACATTTGGTAACCTTACATCCACATACAACATCCATGAAACTCATTTTCTAACTCCTTAAGCCTTTACCCATTTCCTTGTAAATTCCTAACACTTTCAACATTTGTACTAGGTTCCTAAATGGTGTTTCTCACCTATTATAACTACTATCCCAAAACACTTTCTCCTCATCTTAACATCATCTCTTAAGCATCATTTTCTTACTAACTAAATCTCCTTTTTACATCTTACCTAAACATCACTTGTTCCTTGAACACCAACCTTACCTAAACCTTAAACAACTCCTCCAAGACTTTAATACATTCACAAACACACATTGAATTCCTAGAACTTCCAAGATAACACCTAAATCCTTGCATCACTCTAAATCACCTTAACACATGTTTCTTCTCAAGTAATCATTCATTCACCTTGCCCCTCCCTAGTTCACCAAAACTCACTTTAAAACACTTAGAACTTCTTACACATTTCCCAAATTTGGCCATAGCTTCTCTAGTATAACTCACATCCAAACACTTAGGTTTTTACCTTAATTCATTCAAGAACACCTAAAATCCATCAAACACACTTATACACAAACAACTTCACACATTAAGCACTACATCACAATATAGTGCATAACTTAAATTGCTTGGCACTTAGGCCCTTAAATGCATGGCTCTTAGGCCCTTAAATTGCATAAACCTTAAACACTGAATTTCCCACATAATAATGCCTTTGACCTGCAAATACACCCAAAATACATATTCCTTTAATAAACTCCTTGAGAGCATTTTACTAGCTCATTTACCATTTGCTCTTTAGGTAGTTTTAACAAGCATTATAAGCTTATTTCTCCTAAGGCATTTAAAACTACATTGAGATAGCTTGTTTACCTCTTTTTCCTCACAAACTTCTTTCTTGCTTCCTTACAAACCGGTGGGGTACTTGGTTCCTTGTCAAGTTCTATACATTGTACAAACAACATAATGAGTATTCAAGCTTTAAGCTTCATCTCATTGTAAACCCTAGTTACATATATTGTTTTAACACATTAAGGTAATTGTTTTACCTTGGAATTGGAAGAGAACTTGAATAAGTATCAAGAGAGGGCTCCTCCTAGCCCTTGGAAGATTCAAATGAAGCTAGGACAAGGCAATATAAGAGCTCCATTAATGGTGAATTTTCGGACAACAACAAAAACATGGAGGAAACATGGATTTTCTTTGAGTTTCCTTACCTTGAAGCAAAGGAGAACAAGAATATGTGAAAAGATGAGCTCAAGCTCCTCCCATGGTGGTTTCTCTTGGCACCGAAATGGAGGTTTTGAAGTTTTGAAGAGACAAGATTGTAGAGCTGGCTTAACTAAGAGAATGGTGGTGTTTGGTTTTGATTTGGACAAGAGAGCAAGATTTGACAAGAGTTCAAAGCTTGAGTTCTAATGGAGGTAGTGGTATTACGAGAGAGAATGAAGAAGAGAGGTGGGGTGGTGTTTGGAACCGTGGGAAATGAAGGAAGGAAGGGAGAATGAAGATAGAACTACTTTTGAAGATATTTAAGTTAAAGCAAATAGTAACTATGAGTCACATTATTTATTTACTTAACAAGTTAACATAATGGTGACTCCTACTACAAAACCGGCCCCTTTAATATAACAAGGGTATTTTAGTCTTTGTTTGTCAATTTAATTACTTAACATAACATATGTTATATACTAGCTTGTAAAAATTACTATTCACAAATACAAGGCACATAGAAGTGAAATTGATTTCCCACTAATATGGCCACCCAATGTGATACTATATAGTACACATGTTAATTAAAGAGTAATGATGGACATTTAGCCATTCAAAACTCATTTACAAGACAATTTTTCAAAAACGTGCTTTAAGACTCCTTAAAGCACATTTTGTGTTTTAACTTGTTTTCAAGCTTGGTTTTCTTTAGTAATTGATTTAATATGTTCATTAACATATAAATAAGGTATAGGTATGACCATTAGGCCTTATACACATTTATCCCAAGCTTAGAGCACATTTTGCTCATATTGACTCTAAGGTATTACCTTGTGTTTTGTTTGGTTTCATTGTCTACCAAGGTTTCCTAAGGACTTAATTAGCCTTATCAAATCATAATTAAATGTTATCAAGTCTTGGTAGGCTCTTTGGGTCCTAACCAAGTTCACTCATAGCTTAGAGCATGTTTTTGCTCAAAACTGTGTCTTAATGCTTTATTGCACTTTACTATATTTTAAATTGTCCACTGATGTTACTAAGGCACTTTTTAGCCTTTACATACCATAATTTGATATTTAAACCACATATCAAGGTTTGGGGTATTCAATCAGCCTTGGCCATAAACATGAAAGTTATAGAGGGATTTGAGATCTTCAAAACAAGCTAAAGAACACGAAATTTAGACGAGAAACGAAGAAGTTATGGCGTGACGAAGTTTACCCGATTTCAGGAAAAACTGCAGTCTGGGTTACGCAATCGCGAGGAGCCAACTTTGGATCAACTTTCCGATCATTGTAGAAGGAGTTAGATGGTGTGTGAGTAATGGTTGGAAAGAGGAAAGATAGGAGAATCGAATGAAACAAACGGCATACCATATGGTGGAGTAGGGAAAAAGATATAGGCGTCTAAAGATCGCTGTTGACATGCCAAAACCGCTGGAAACTCAACTGATTGAGTGACTCGGTGCTGACTGGGCGCGACACGTGTCCTGGACACGTCAGCATCTTCAAAATTTTGGCTCTAAACTTCAATTTATCATAACTTTGGCTAGGATGATCGTTTTAACGTCTTTTTATCGATCTTCATGGTTTTTCATGACCTATTTATTGGTATAGGTTTCATGGCCTGGTTTGACCATTCTCAAAAAGTCAACTCTAGCAAGGCTTAATAAGCTTAAGGTTTCTAGAATTTTATATTGACTTTTATGTTTCAAAACAATGTTCCAACACTTCCTAAAATCTTTATAATATATTTGGAGTGTTTAGAAATTTTCCCAAGATTTATTGACTTATAAATCATATTATTAAATTCATAATACTATATAAAATGTATAATAATTAGGGTTAAGTAGGAGAAACCCCTAAATAAATTTCACAATTCCATATAATAATTTAATATTCATAATTCCATACCATAATTAATATTAATAGTATTATTATTTATGGTTTAATAAAAGAAATCCCCCAAATTAATTTAATTAATTTAGGGGTATTTCATCCCGGACCACCACACTAAAACAGCCGAGAGAATGAACCAAGTATAGGTCCGGGACCTAAGGTAAGGACAAGGTCCCGGACCACCATAAAAATGTGAATTAATGAATACCCCAAACCTAAGTATGCTAAGTAAACATCAAATTATGATGTAGTAAGGCTAGAATATGCCTTAGAAAGATTGGTAGACAATTTAAACCAAGGAAAACACAAGGAAATGCCTTAAGGGCAATTAGGGCAAAAATGTGCTCTAAGCTTGGAGAGACTTGGGTGAGTACCCAAATATCATGATAAGACCTTAGTAATATTCTAATGGTCATTTTAAATCAATTAGCAAAGAAAACCAAGCTTGAAAACAAGTTAAAACAAAATGTGCTTTAAGAAGTCTTAAAGCACATTTTGAGAAATTGTCTTAGAATTGAGTTTTTGAGTGGCTAAATGTCCATCATTACTCTTTAATCAACATGTGTACTAATTAGTATCACATTAGGAGGTCTAAATCAATGGGAAATCAAAAATTTCAGAAATATGTGCACTGATTAGTGAATAGTGCCAAATAGTGACTAGTTTAAGTTTTAATCAATATAAGCTAATTAATTGGTCAACAAAGACCATGTTAGCCTTATTTAAGAGGGTGGCCGGTTTCCTAAGAGATGTGAGTCACCACATGAGTCATCAAATAAGAAAGGAAAAGAAGAGTAAGTAAGAAAGTTACTATTTGCTTTAATAAAGCAAATATCTCATATTAGCTCACTTCTCTCCTCTCTCCTTCATTCATTCTCTTCTCCACACGTTTTTTTTTCTTTTTTCTTCTTCTTCCCTGATCCAAACCGTGAGTGAAGTCTCCATTTATGCTCCATCTTCAAATGCTCACCAAATGCTTATTTAGCTCCAAATCAAAAGTGAGCATAGATTATTCTTAGTTAGACCAAGGCCTTGCTTCCTATCTTTTCAAAATTTGAAAAGCCTCATTTTGGAGCCATGGGAAATCGCCATTGAAGGGGGAAAATAAGTTTGAGAGCTCATTAGCTTCTCCATTCTCTTAAGGTAAAGAAAATGTAAGAAAAACCATGTTTCCACCATTTCTACACATTACCGAAAATTACTACTCATGGGGATTCATTTTTATCCATTGTTCTAGCTTGATTCCATTCTCCAAGGGCTAGAGGAGGTCCTACTTAATTCATATCCAAGCTTGCTTTGAGAATCCAAGGTAAAACATTCAGTTAATACCTTAGAACACATTGTCAACCTAGGGTTTACTCCTTGAGGTAGTGTATGTTTAGTACCATGTGAGTCATTGAATATTGATTAGAAACATTGGCAAGGGGAAGTTTAAGTGGTGGACGAGATTCATGCAAGAAGAAGGTCTAAGGAGGAAGTTAAGATAAGCTTGAGAAAACAAGGTAAAATGCTTACCTAATGGTGGTTTAAGTTTTAAGGGATGAGTTTAAGTGGATACCAATGTGGCTTAGAGCTTACATTGTGTATTGGGTTATATAACCTAAGAAAAAGAACTTAAATAAGCTTGTGAACTTGTGACTAAGGAGCCAATGAGAATGAGTTAGTAGTAGTATAAGTTTAAGGTGGATTTTAAGAGCATTATAATTACTATGAGATTGATGGTGTATTTGCAGGTTGAAGGCTTTTATATATGGGAAATTCAGTGTTTAAAGTTTAAGTCATTTAAGGGCCTAAGAGCCATGTCATTTAAGAGCCTTAGTGCTATGCAATTTAAGATTATTGCAATATATTGAGTATGATGTGAATAAGTTGATTTGGGTGAGAAAATAAGATGAGAAAGGACTTGGTGTGTGTGAGAGATTATTGTGTGAGAAAAACAATGCATTTGGGCATGAGAATATACTAGAGGAGCTATGGCGAAATTTGAGTAGAAAATAAGTGTTTAGGTGATGGTGGGTGAATTAATATGACCTAGGATTTACTAGGAGTCATTATGAAGAATTTGAGTGGAAATGAGTTAACTAAGGAGTTCTTAAGGATGAGAATGACCTAGAATGGTCTATGAGGAAGTTAGAGTTTAGGTGGGTGTATTGAACACACCAAAGTCATGGTATGAGGAATGGTAAGACTTGTGCATAAGTTTTAAGGAGAAGGTGTATAATGCTTAAGATGATTTAGGTATGAACTTGGGAATATATCAATGAAAGTCTTGGGAAGCTTGCCTAAGTAGTGATGGTGTTAGTAGAGGACTAATGAGGTTTAGTTAGATTGTAATAAGTGGACTTAGGTGATGGAAGAGAAAGGTGAGGGAGAATGTATTCAAACGTCAAGGAAAATGACTAGGAATGTAAGAGAGCGTGTGATCATGAGGAAGGTGAGTAAGTGAATAAAAGAAATGTTTAGGTATGCACAAGAGTTTAGGAATGTGAGTAGTAACAAATGGAAAAGAGAGGAATTTGTGCATGGTTATGTAAGATGACTTGAGGAAGTTTTGGTAAATGAACTGAAGATGGAAAATAATGTTTATGAAGTGCCCAAATTGTTAAGGAGGGAACACTTGGGTTGGTTGAAGTTTTGGTAAAGATACAAGTTGGTAATGTAAGGAAGTATATGGTAAGTGTTAGGAGTGTTTGTAAGAATTGAGCAAATGTTTGAGAAGATCTTTGGAAGTTGTTTTAATGAGTTTGGTGAAGGTTATAAGGTGTGTTTGATGTGCCAAATGATGTTAGAACACATTAGGAGGCTTGAGGAAAAATTTGGAGAAAGTTTGACAATGTATGGGAAGTTTCTGCAGCCGACCTACCCAGGGGACCGACCCCAGTCTGGGTCGGTCGGGCTGAAACTGTGAAGTTGGATGTTCTCTGCACCCGACCTACCCAGGGGGTGGGTCGGTCGGTGGGTCGGTCGGACCATAAAAAAAAAAAAAAAAAAAAAAAAAAAAGAGAAAGAAACCCTAAGAGAGTTTAGTGGTATTAATGGTACCCCATTAAGGGGGCAATGATGATTAGAGGTATAAAGACCTAAGGGATTAAGTTAAGAATTAACTTAAAAGTTTAAGATTAAGTTTGTAAGATTAAGTTGTAAGACTTAAGAGGTGTTAGGTGGGGATCATTAAGGGTTAAGTAAGTTAAGCAAGTTAAGTAAGATAAGTAAGTTGAATTGAGTTAAGTGATTAACAACCTAAAACTGAATGAATGTTTTAGGACTTGGAAATTGGACTCCGGAAGAGATTAAGCAACTGAACGGCCAACGGTGAACGGTACAGTTCTCTTGTGACCTGCTTGCTAACGAGGTGTCCCTCGGCTTGTGTGCTATTTGTTTTTGTGTGCTCACTAAACAAGATAAAGCATGCAACCGGAATATATTATATTTATTGTATGGTTGTGTGATGTTTGAAAACTAACACAACATACCGTGAGAACTTACTAACCAATGTTTAGTAAGGAATTGAGTGAGACTAAGGAACGCCCCCTAATGAGGGACGATATGAACCGAAAGAGGTTAACCAACAAACATGGTCTTGAGACTATTACTAACTGGAACTTGAGTGAGGAAACCCGGGACCGATCTCCGGTCATGCATGCTAAGGAAAAAAGGGGGACGGTATCTGAATCAGATCCGCCCTCCGCTTGAGGACTTGTCTTCGGACTTGTAGCCTAGGGCCGGTTGCCGGCTCAGCTACGCTGGATTCCCGTCCAGGGTAGGTGGCATTAAGATGGTGCGGTGGGATCACCTAAATCCCATGTTTGGACTTAGGCTACAACCATTCCCCTCCAGGAACGGTTTGTATTCTGAGAATAAGTTAAGATTAAGATAAGTTACAATCATTCCTTTTTAAAGGATGATTTGTATTATTAAGATTAAGATAAGTTACAATCATTCCTTTTTAAAGGATGATTTGTATTATTAAGTTAAGATAAGTTACAATCATTCCTTTTTAAAGGATGATTTGTATTATTAAGATTAAGATTAAGTTAAGATTAAGTTAAGTTACAATCATTCCTTTTTAAAGGATGATTTGTATCGTTAAGATTAAGATTAAGTTAAGATTAAGATTAAGGTGAGGTTAAGATAAGTTGCAACCATTCCTTTTTAAAGGATGGTTTGTATTATTAAGATTAAGGTAAGTTACATCCACTCCTTATTAAAGGATGGTTGTTTCTAAGATTAAGATAAGACTAAGATTGAGGTGAGATAAGGATGGACTAAGGTTAAGAGGGAACATTACTTAAGGAGTTAAATAACTAACTCTCCAATTAAGGGAACGCATTTAAGTCGTTCATTGTGTGTGAACTTTGATTGTTCATATATGGATTGTTGTTTACAGCATTTACTATTATGTTGTGCATTTAATCAACCTCCATGCTATCGACAATTAGTCGTCGTAGCCACGTTAGCTTGGGGGCCATGAGGGGATCGTACCAGCATTCGTGCTGACCCCCTTTGGGGGCTGTTTTTACTACACAGGTACATCAGGAAGCGGCCGTCGCAAGAGTAAGAAGAGGATACAAGTGTTAAGGATTAAGTGTGACCTACGAGTTGTGCATGTACACTCGTATGGCAAGTGAGTTAGTAAGATGTATAGGTTGTTGAGAGGATTGTAAGAAGAATAGGTAATGGTTAAGATTGTTGTACTAATGTTCGGTATATTCTGTAGTCAGACCATGGCAAGGTCCTGGATTGTAAAGAATTCGCGCTGTGACATGTATATAATATGCTGTTAAGTTGCGAGACCACAATTGGATTGAGTTGGGGTGTTACAAAAAGTGGTATCAGAGCGTAGTTATGCTCTGAAGACAAGAAATACCGAACTTAGGGGAATGTTGAGGTTGAGATTGAGTTATGGGTTAAGGGTTGAGAGATAGAGTGAGAGGTACGTTAGTCAGGACTTCCCGGTGTTTACCGGACATCCATAGTACCTAGGCCCGCCCTCCACATCCCTAACCCTAAATATGTGGAACAAACGCCAGAGAGAAGAAAGCCTTCTCTTACTCGGGGAAACCCGATCTGGCAGTTAGCTAACAATAAGCAATACGAGAAACATCTTGTTGCACAACAGTTACGGAGAATTTGGAGGTTTTTAATGGAGCGTAACAGAGAAGCAGGCGCTACCTATGGAATTCTATCAATAAGGGAACGGTAATTACCGGCAACATGGGTCGACATGCTACGCAGTCGAAATAACCAGCAATACCAATGATGAGGAGAGCACTACGGGTGCATTAGAAAGGAAAAAGGGAAGTGACATGAGTACCGGACAGTGGTCCGAAGGAGCATAACAGTAGGATAATACAAAGCACGAGGATTGAGATTACTGGAAAGTCCAGTTAAGAACCGGGAACTCCAAACCCCATACAATGAGGAAGGTTACAAGACCTGGCCGAAATAATGCGGATGACGGTAGAAATTCATACAAATGTATACCGAAATAGGACTACGAGGTAGTGCCTAAAAGAGAATTATTACTTAATAACCACAACAAAATGTGTGGAGACAGGAGCGAGGAATAAGACATGAGGAAATATTAAGGGATTCCCTCAGAAAGAGGAACGCCCTGATGTATGACAGTACTGTCAAACAACAAGGAAACTGTCGGATGGTTAGTTATCCAAAATAAGATATTATCGAAGGAGTCCCGAGGACTACCAATTACATGGAAATTAGAAAGAAGTATCGCTACCAACGTACCTCGTACCAATAACCCATCCTGCATGGCGCACTTGCCATAGCAAGTGCTACCACGATTAAGCCACACGAAAAGCCATCAAGACGAAATAGGAGAACGCTACAGTTGTAACACATAATAGCACCGGATTGTAAAACCATAAGAACAGGAAAATAAGACCTTGGAAGGCCCGACGGCCTGACCAAAATGAGATAAGGTGACACGCCAGTCAGCCAGGAGTAGAACTTGGACATAATACTAAACCATATAAATATTAGCAACGGTACAACCGACAGTACGGTAAGAACACCAACCTTAAACTCTACAAGGAAAACCTAAGAGACCGCTCGGTGATCCGAGCAAAACAATATGTAAGCAATAACATACTAGGAATGTAAAATAAGACACCATTGAGACCGTTGACATAACGTTTTCTAAAAAGGAGCGGGCATAGTCGAGCCGAACAACTGATGAATGACAGTTAACACTGTTTGTTTAACTCATTAACACCCAAGTACGATTGATCATCGAAGGGTGGCATAATCAACAGAAGTTGAACGAAGCGTTGAGATGGAAGTATAAGACGACAGGTTGATATCCAACTTGGACACCTTAAGGCAAACGCCTAATACGAACCTAACCTTGACTATTAAAAGACATAAGTCTAGTAAAATGACAGTATTGTCAAAGACAATAAGTAACCTTAGATCACCTGAACAACTTCCATAGCAGGAAGCAGGATGCAGCAACTTATCATGAAATCCGATACTACATTTAGTATGTAACCTAACGGTGGATAGTGCTCAAAGAACTAGAATCTTATAGGGATGACCTGCAGATGAGTAAGAGTACAAATAATGAACTGAGACATTAAGCATTAAGAGCCTACGAGCCAAGGATGTTAACCACATCAGAGCCCGAGGCGCAATAAGTTATAAGGGAGCTTGTTTAAGCCACGAAGGGACTACAATTTGTAGATATGAACGGTTACCATACCTATAACTTAGATTGGGAAGAACATTACCAAGAAAGGGTACCAATGAGAATATTGAGATAATGTTAAGAACAGGAGCGGAGAACGAACCATGCCTTTAGGGTGGGGATACCTCTCCTTGTTGTGAGGCCATGAGTGGGAACGAACCCCTCAAAAGGGCTTTCACATATTAGAGATAAAATACACTTTATTTAGGAAATGGAACTATGAACCTTGAGATTACCTTAGAACATACCAGATACACTTGAGTAATAAGGAAGGTTGCACAGATAGACCCCATATCCAACACCCAGGATGTAAGAATTAATAATGGTCAGAGATAAACATTGTGACTGCACATTATGGCACGTCAATTAATCAATGCTCAGAAGAGCTTGTGATTCAGTGGATGACTTCTTCAGTAATCAGTTAAACTACATGGTAGATAACATCACTAAGGATGAAAGAAAGCGAAAGAAATTAGCCTACTTACGAATCTGAGATTGGAGCAGAACATCTTCATATCAAGAGTCAACTATTTTACAACACGGTACGACAACCGCCAATACCGGAATGAGAGAACTCCCAGTGTGTTTACACCAATAAGGGATTGAGTATAAGGTAAGACATTAGAATAAGTGAGTAAGGGGTTGCACCATTAATGGGCAACATGGTAAAGGCCAACTACCACGGTAGTAGTGGTCGTGAGTACAATAGTTAGATAAGTGGATTAAGTCATGGTGCGCGGTAAGGCGACCATTATGTATGAGCCGTCAAATATTGACACTGAGGCAATTAGATTTATGAGTTAAGACCAACATAAGTAAGGAAATAAGATGGTAGACGAACTGAGCATTGGTGCCAGTAGTCTGGACCTGGTTAGGTAAGATTTCGCAGGAAGCACACTACCCATTCCTTAAGGAACTGGAAGTGCATTCCTAGTAGCATAAATATGAGAAACAGGATAAGAGGCTCTACGGAAAGAGACCTCAATTATTAAGAGACCGAATCAGTACGAGATACAGAAAGAGCTAGAGCATACAATACCCAAGAACACAGTAAATGGACTTCCCTTGATTAACTTCAAGAAGAACAATAAATGTTATTATGGAACGATGAAAGAGGAGATCGACAACAGAATACTTCATAATTAACAATAGCTAAACGTGTGACGGACACTATGAGTTTACTAAAACGAGACGTGGGACGACTGCAACCCACAGGGGCTTGCAGGCCTGACACGCTCATTTATGAGTTAGTTGGGTAAGTAGTAATGTACCAGTAGGGTACCCCATGCATGTGAACGAGTGGTGTAAGGAACACGGAAAGTAGTCGACTCCGTACCACCGACAACGACGTAAGATCAGACAAGAGCAGCTACTACCACAAACAGTCGAAGAGAAGAATTCAGTTGAACCAGCAACACAGAGGAACCAGAGAACAAGTAATTAAGGACTATGAAGTGCGAAGAGCACAGATTGTTGAGTACAGACATTGGACATATCTTATGATGTAAGAGATTAAACTGTAAAGCACAATAAGCACTAAACAGTAGTTTCAGACTAAGAATCATCCTCAGACCAAAGGTCAGTTGGGGAGAACGATTTAGACATTCGAGAAAACACTAAGAGTATGAACATTAGATCTCCAGGGAGACTGGATAGACGGGCTACAACTCATCAAGGTCGTGTATATATAAAGATAACACGTGTCCATTGAGGGATAAGTGAGGCAGTTAAGCCTAAGAACATCAGAGTGGTGCAGCGGAAGCTAGTAGACCACTACCTTTGAGATTAGACCAAACTAAGTTAAGAATATGGTATAAGTACCATTAAGAGTCCTCGATGCAGAGACTAAGTCATTTCTGATCGAATTACAAGTAAGATAGATGACGTGGAAGCTAGAATGCTTGGTGAGAATTAGACATCTTGAACTTATGTCCAAGAATGTGATGATGTTGATTACGTGGGCGTAATCCATTTTAAGGGGGGTAGAGCGAAAACCGTTTATCGTATGTTTGAGTACTTAGTACATAAACTACGGTGTGCATAGCACACAAAAGAATATGAGAATATGTTTTATACAAACATTTTGAGATAAATCATGGTTATTGCACACAGAAGATGTGAATACCATACTATTAAGTACCTATCTTGTTAACTCCGGTGTGAGTACAAGTTAAGAGAATTAAGGAAGAGGATTAAGGAGACTTAAGAAATAAGGAATATATGAGGTATGAGTCGATATGAGACTATATATGAGATAAGAATAAGATAACATTATGGGATACAATTTGATATGATTATGGGTTAGGAAATAGTAATGCTATGTGGTATGAGACAGTGGAAGTTGGTATGAGACTGATATAGAATTTAGTAGGAATTAAGTCTGAGGTAATTACTAAGAGATGAATTGGGAATGTTAGATGGAATGAGTCCACACTTGGGAGATGAATGATTATGATTAGAAGAACTAAAAAGATAGAAAATTGGACATGAGTGAATTATTTGGATGTTTGAAAATGACGTGGGAGGTCGAACTTGATTTTCTAGGGATCAAGGGAAACCAAACACAAATTGGAGTGGAAGGATGGTTCTACACTGATGCTGATCACATCAGGGTAGGATGATTCCTGAAACTCCCTACCAGTGGTCACAATTAAATCACACTAAGGATAGAGGCCTTAAGATAAAATGAAATTGGAGTTGATTGTATTTTTAACTAGAGGAATTATTCCTCACATGACCTCGTAAAAAGGATTACCTTTTTACTGAGTCTCGCCCATGAAGTCGAGGACGCATGAGCCTTTGTCTTCGGACCGGTGACATGGGGAGAGCAGCGTGTTTTGTATTCTGGCCCATGGTGACGAGGACGAATGAGCCATTGTCTACAGACCGTGACATGGGAGAATACGTTGGAAGTTATGTGAATGTTTTAATCATCAAAAAGGAACAAAAGGAATTTTGAGTGCTACACATGCTTAAGCATATTGTGTGATATTTAAGTATAAGAATATAGTGGATCTAATGACCCAATGAGATTAAGTATACATAAGTATGATCTATATGATCTGAGGAATGAGGTGATACATGTATTCTAATGAGATAAGATGCATGGGAACTTTGGGGACAAAGTCCTTTTAAGGGGGGTAGATTGAAATACCCCAAACCAAAGTATGCTAAGTAAACATCAAATTATGATGTAGTAAGGCTAGAATATGCCTTAGAAAGATTGGTAGACAATTTAAACCAAGGAAAACACAAGGAAATGCCTTAAGGGCAATTAGGGCAAAAATGTGCTCTAAGCTTGGAGAGACTTGGGTGAGTACCCAAATATCATGATAAGACCTTAGTAATATTCTAATGGTCATTTTAAATCAATTAGCAAAGAAAACCAAGCTTGAAAACAAGTTAAAACACAAAATGTGCTTTAAGAAGTCTTAAAGCACATTTTTGAGAAATTGTCTTAGAATTGAGTTTTGAGTGGCTAAATGTCCATCATTACTCTTTAATCAACATGTGTACTAATTAGTATCACATTAGGAGGTCTAAATCAATGGGAAATCAAAAATTTCAGAAATATGTGCACTGATTAGTGAATAGTGCCAAATAGTGACTAGTTTAAGTTTTAATCAATATAAGCTAATTAATTGGTCAACAAAGACCATGTTAGCCTTATTTAAGAGGGTGGCCGGTTTCCTAAGAGAGGTGAGTCACCACATGAGTCATCAAATAAGAAAGGAAAAGAAGAGTAAGTAAGAAAGTTACTATTTGCTTTAATAAAGCAATATCTCATATTAGCTCACTTCTCTCCTCTCTCCTTCATTCATTCTCTTCTCCCACGGTTTTTTTTCTTTTCTTTCTTCTTCTTCCCTGCTCCAAACCGTGAGTGAAGTCTCCATTTATGCTCCATCTTCAAATGCTCACCAAATGCTTATTTTAGCTCCAAATCAAAAAGTGAGCATAGATTATTCTTAGTTAGACCAAGGCCTTGCTTCCTATCTTTTCAAAATTTGAAAAGCCTCATTTTGGAGCCATGGGAAATTGCCATTGAAGGGGGAAAAATAAGTTTGAAGAGCTCATTAGCTTCTCCATTCTCTTAAGGTAAAGAAAATGTAAGAAAAACCATGTTTCCACCATTTCTACACATTACCGAAAATTACTACTCATGGGGATTCATTTTTATCCATTGTTCTAGCTTGATTCCATTCTCCAAGGGCTAGAGGAGGTCCTACTTAATTCATATCCAAGCTTGCTTTGAGAATCCAAGGTAAAACATTCAGTTTAATACCTTAGAACACATTTTTAACCTAGGGTTTACTCCTTGAGGTTAGTGTATTGTTTAGTACTCATGTGAGTCATTGAATATTGATTAGAACATTGGCAAGGGAAGTTTAAGTGGTGGCCGAGATTCATGCAAGAAGAAGGTCTAAGGAGGAAGTTAAGATAAGCTTGAGAAAACAAGGTAAAATGCTTACCTAATGGTGGTTTAAGTTTTAAGGGATGAGTTTAAGTGGATACCAATGTGGCTTAGAGCTTACATTGTGTATTGGGTTATATAACCTAAGAAAAAGAACTTAAATAAGCTTGTGAACTTGTGACTAAGGAGCCAATGAGAATGAGTTAGTAGTATAAGTTTAAGGTGGATTTTAAGAGCATTATAATTACTATGAGATTGATGGGTGTATTTGCAGGTTGAAGGCTTTTATATATGGGAAATTCAGTGTTTAAAGTTTAAGTCATTTAAGGGCCTAAGAGCCATGTCATTTAAGAGCCTTAGTGCTATGCAATTTAAGATTATTGCAATATATTGAGTATGATGTGAATAAGTTGATTTGGGTGAGAAAATAAGATGAGAAAGGACTTGGTGTGTGTGAGATTATTGTGTGAGAAAAACAATGCATTTGGGCATGAGAATTACTAGAGGAGCTATGGCGAAATTTGAGTAGAAAATAAGTGTTTAGGTGATGGTGGTGAATTAATATGACCTAGGATTTACTAGGAGTCATTATGAAGAATTTGAGTGGAAATGAGTTAACTAAGGAGTTCTTAAGGATGAGAATGACCTAGAATGGTCTATGAGGAAGTTAGAGTTTAGGTGGGTGTATTGAACACACCAAAGTCATGGTATGAGGAATGGTAAGACTTGTGCATAAGTTTTAAGGAGAAGGTGTATAATGCTTAAGATGATTTAGGTATGAACTTGGGAATATATCAATGAAAGTCTTGGGAAGCTTGCCTATGTAGTGATGGTGTTAGTAGAGGACTAATGAGGTTTAGTTAGATTGTAATAAGTGGACTTAGGTGATGGAAGAGAAAGGTGAGGGAGAATGTATTCAAACGTCAAGGAAAATGACTAGGAATGTAAGAGAGCGTGTGATCATGAGGAAGGTGAGTAAGTGAATAAAAGAAATGTTTAGGTATGCACAAGAGTTTAGGAATGATGAGTAACAAATGGAAAAGAGAGGAATTTGTGCATGGTTATGTAAGATGACTTGAGGAAGTTTTAAATGAACTGAAGATGGAAAATAATGTTTATGAAGTGCCCAAACTGTTAAGGAGGGAACACTTGGGTTGGTTGAAGTTTGGTAAAGATACAAGTTGGTAATGTAAGGAAGTATATGGTAAGTGTTAGGAGTGTTTGTAAGAATTGAGCAAATGTTTGAGAAGATCTTTGGAAGTTGTTTTAATGAGTTTGGTGAAGGTTATAAGGTGTGTTTGATGTGCCAAATGATGTTAGAACACATTAGGAGGCTTGAGGAAAAATTTGGAGAAAGTTGACAATGTATGGGAAGTTTCTGCAGCCGACCTACCCAGGGGACCGACCCCAGTCTGGGTCGGTCGGGCTGAAACTGTGAAGTTGGATGTTCTCTGCACCCGACCTACCCAGGGGTGGGTTGGTCGGACCATAAAAAAAAAAAAAAAAAAAGAGAAAGAAACCCTAAGAGAGTTTAGTGGTATTAATGGTACCCCATTAAGGGGGCAATGATGATTAGAGGTATAAAGACCTAAGGGATTAAGTTAAGAATTAACTTAAAAGTTTAAGATTAAGTTTGTAAGATTAAGTTGTAAGACTTAAGAGGTGTTAGGTGGGGATCATTAAGGGTTAAGTAAGTTAAGCAAGTTAAGTAAGATAAGTAAGTTGAATTGAGTTAAGTGATTAACAACCTAAAACTGAATGAATGTTTTAGGACTTGGAAATTGGACTCCGGAAGAGATTAAGCAACTGAACGGCCAACGGTGAACGGTACAGTTCTCTTGTGACCTTCTTGCTAACGAGGTGTCCCTTGGCTTGTGTGCTATTTGTTTTGTGTGCTCACTAAACAAGATAAAGCATGCAACCGGAATATATTATATTATTGTATGGTTGTGTGATGTTTGAAAACTAACACAACATACCGTGAGAACTTACTAACCAATGTTTAGTAAGGAATTGAGTGAGACTAAGGAACGCCCCTAATGAGGGACGATATGAACCAAAGAGGTTAACCAACAAACATGGTCTTGAGACTATTACTAACTGGAACTTGAGTGAGGAAACCCGGGACCGATCTCCGGTCATGCATGCTAAGGAAAAAAGGGGGACGGTATCTGAATCAGATCCGCCCTCCGCTTGAGGACTTGTCTTCGGACTTGTAGCCTAGGGCCGGTTGCCGGCTCAGCTACGCTGGATTCCCGTCCAGGGTAGGTGGCATTAAGATGGTGCGGTGGGATCACCTAAATCCCAGGTTTGGACTTAGGCTACAACCATTCCCCTCCAGGAACGGTTTGTATTCTGAGAATAAGTTAAGATTAAGATAAGTTACAATCATTCCTTTTTAAAGGATGATTTGTATTATTAAGATTAAGATAAGTTACAATCATTCCTTTTTAAAGGATGATTTGTATTATTAAGATTAAGATAAGTTACAATCATTCCTTTTTAAAGGATGATTTGTATTATTAAGATTAAGATTAAGTTAAGATTAAGTTAAGTTACAATCATTCCTTTTTAAAGGATGATTTGTATCGTTAAGATTAAGATTAAGTTAAGATTAAGATTAAGGTGAGGTTAAGATAAGTTGCAACCATTCCTTTTTAAAGGATGGTTTGTATTATTAAGATTAAGGTAAGTTACATCCACTCCTTATTAAAGGATGGTTGTTTCTAAGATTAAGATAAGACTAAGATTGAGGTGAGATAAGGATGGACTAAGGTTAAGAGGGAACATTACTTAAGGAGTTAAATAACTAACTCTCCAATTAAGGGAACGCATTTAAGTCGTTCATTGTGTGTGAACTTTGATTGTTCATATATGGATTGTTGTTTACAGCATTTACTATTATGTTGTGCATTTAATCAACCTCCATGCTATCGACAATTAGTCGTCGTAGCCACGTTAGCTTGGGGGCCATGAGGGGATCGTACCAGCATTCGTGCTGACCCCCTTTGGGGCTGTTTTTACTACACAGGTACATCAGGAAGCGGCCGTCGCAAGAGTAAGAAGAGGATACAAGTGTTAAGGATTAAGTGTGACCTACGAGTTGTGCATGTACACTCGTATGGCAAGTGAGTTAGTAAGATGTATAGGTTGTTGAGAGGATTGTAAGAAGAATAGGTAATGGTTAAGATTGTTGTACTAATGTTCGGTATATTCTGTAGTCAGACCGTGGCAAGGTCCTGGATTGTAAAGAATTCCGCTGTGACATGTATATATATATGCTGTTAAGTTGCGAGACCACAATTGGATTGAGTTGGGGTGTTACAATTAAGCTTGGAAAATGTTAGGAAATGATGGGGATTGTTTGATATTGATGTTATAAAGTTGTTAAGGGCATGTTTGGAGGGTAAAATGGGTACTAAGTGGGTGAACAAATGTAATTGATGAGGGGAAAAATAAAGTACTTAAAAGTTTAAGTTAAAACCATAAGAACTTAGTGAATAATAATGGGTAAATATTAGAGCCTAGGGAATTTAAGTAGATTGTGTTGAGTTGAGCTAAATAATAACCTAAAACTGAATGAATGTTTTAGGACTCGTGAATTGGGACTCGAAGGGAGATAAACCAAACGATCGCCGATGGTGAACGGTACAGTCTTTCTTGTGACCTGCTTGCTAACGAGGTGTCCCTCGGCTTGTGTGCTATCTGTTTATTTGCTATGACTAAGACAGATAAAGCATGCAACCGGTTTTTATGGTTCTCGTTGTGAATGTGTTCTCTTTACACTAACCCACGAGACTTGAGATTAGCTACTAACTAAACTTGGTACTTATTGAGTGAAGGAGAGGAATTATACATTGGTGATTGTTGGTTAATACCCATTAAGGTTTAACTAACATATGAAATTTAAGACTTTCACTAACCGTAACTCGGGGTGGGAGTGAGGAATCCGGAATGGTACCGGCACATGTGTATTGGGGGAGGTCGGTATCTGAATCAGATCCGACTTCCAAATAACACTTGTCCTCGGACTCGTCGCCTAGGGTCAACAAACCGACTCGACCACCCGGACTACTATTTGAGGTGGGAGGCACATTAAGGATGGCGTGGGGGGATCTAGCCTACATCCTCAACAATTTAAGAAAGGTTGCTTATTGCTGGTAAGTGCACTGCTGCCGGCTAGGGTTAACCAAGCCCTACAAAAGTAAGCAACAAACTAAGGGATAACCAGTCTAATAGGTGAACGGTTGGCAAATATGAGAACAAATGGAATGTGGACATAAGGGGTTAAAATCTAACTCACTTACCTAAGGGAGGCTTCTAAGCCATGCATTGAGTTTGGACTTTTATTGTTCACTTGTGGATTGATGTTTTATTGCACTTCATGTTATGATTGTGTTTCTAATCAACCACCATGCTATCGACAATTAGTCGTCGTGGCCCCATTAGCTTGGGGGCCACGAGGGGATCATACCAGCATTCTTGCTGACCCCCTTTGGGGGCTGTTTTTATCTTGCAGGTAAGCGTACCATGAGGAGTCACCATGAGAGTAGGAGTGGGTAGACTTAGGTGGGACTTTTATTTTGAGTATGGGTTGCGTCTGCGCTCCCATCTGTTAATATTAAAACTGTTAGTGGAGATGATGTTAACAAGAGATACTACGTACTCGGTTGGTGATTGTTTTGGATATTCGGTATGTTCCTTTTGGATAAGTGTTTGTAAGTAAGTAAGTCCGGTATGTTTCATTGATCAAACCGTGGCAAGGTCCCGGTGTTAGTTTATTCCGCTGTGACGTTTACGATTAAGTTGTTAAGTTTGCGATAACCACGATTGGCTTAGGACGGGGTGTTACAGGAAATGTATTTGGGTATAACGGGACTTGTAGTATACTCGGTATAGCATTGAATGGAGATTGTATTTGTATATTATGGGATTAAAGGTTGTATTTGGGAATTGTTAAGGGAATGGAATGTATCATTTTGTATAGTGTACTCGGTAAAGACCCATCAGACCGATATTGTGTTGTATTATTTGTTTGGAATTGGCCTTGTTAGTCACGTGGGTGACTAACGGCATTGTTTCACCCCCGGTTGTATTAGAATTTCCGCTGCTTGTGTATTGATAATGGACACGGGTTAGGAGTAAATGGTGTGATTATCGGTAGGGGTGTTACAGACATGGTGATAGAAGACTTATGATTTGTTTATGGAAAGTGTTTTTGTAGGTGTTGCTAGCTATTGTGGACCATATATTGTTGTTTGCACAGGATTATTACTGGGACAAGTGTAATTGTGGATTATTATCCTATTTCTATAGGATTATGGCTAAAACATGTGTCATTATGGATTGACTAAATAAGTGTAATGCTGTTAGAACAAGATGCTTAAGAAAACTGTTATTTTACAAAAGAGAACTGTTAATCACAATTGTAAATTCTGTAGCAGATAATATTGCTATATGAAGTGTTTCCGACCATAGACAATTGTTTCTAACAGTTCTTAAATCATAGCAAAATAGATTCTAAAAATGTAATAGACAACTGTTAATAATAGTAGTATGATAAGGTGGTTGATAACTGTTAATAACAGTTGTGTATCATGACATTGACAGTAGTTATAAGTGAGTATAAAGAACTGTTAATCACAGTAGTCTAAAGTAGAGCATATTATAGAGAACTCCAACAACTAGAACTGCTTTTAACAGTTCTCTAAAGCCTTTTAGTAGTTCTCTAAAGCATATTCTGTAGTAGTGACATGACTTATCAAATTTGGTATCTCTGAATAACGCTAATAATCCCGACAGTTCATCCCCGGATTTCAACAGTTAGTTGGTTCGGGTTTTGTTACGTTAAACTCGTTACTCGTAGTAATTACTAACGTTCGGGTTCAACTAAGTAAGTCGGTTTATAAAACGTCATAGTTCATAGTATTTCCCAATGTTAGGATTTATTCCATTATATCCCATAATGTTTATAAGTATACAATTACACATCTAGGTTCATACTAATGTATATTATCGAACCAAATTCGCTTACATATTCAAGTATATATTTTTAACCTTTAGTTGCATGTATACATGCAACGTTAATTCATATGGTATTTTATACTTGTATACTAATGTCTATAATTCATTATATGTATTAACCTTGTTATCATTTGAATTTAGGCATATAATCTATAGTTGCATGAACGCATGCAATGATATTATATGGTATTATTATTCCACCATTTATTATAGTACATTGTATTATAATACACAAGGTTTGTAACAAGTTATATTTAATTTCAAACTTAATAACTTGTAGTATATAACTTTACTTACTAATGTAATAACATTTACCCTTTTACATTATATAGTTTCCAACCATACAATATATCCATCTTATATATATATATATATATATATGTTTCATGAATTATAAAACTCTTATATTATATGTGTAACACCGCCAAACACTGGCCTAGGAGTTAGGGATATTACACGCCGCGTATTGTTACTAAATAACGCAAGGCTCTAACTAACGCATGCAAATAAACAAAGTAAAGGCCCAAAACAGAATACTTATATAAATAAGTATATACAAAGTGTTGGAGATTCCAAAAACCAAAACAAAATCCTCAAAGTAACCAAAAGCGGAAGCTAACATCAGAAGCCCAAAGGCTAAAACTATCAAACGCAGAAGTCTCAAAAGGACTAAACAAATCAAAAGCTAACTCCAAAGCTGAGCAAAGAGATCCTCGCTGATCAATCTGCAATGTTAGATAAAGTAGGAAATGAGCAAACAACTATGCTAGTAGATGACTAATTCATCAACCAGCATGCTCAAAACATTTATAGAAAGTTTATCAAAACAGAAGTAAACAGAGGATAGTCACAGGCCATAGCAGAAACTAGAAGCAGCAGTCCAAAACCAATGGGACAAATCAGAGTTCAAACATACTGAAGCAGAAACAGAAGGGGACACTAGTTGATCACAGCATACAGATAGAACGGGAACAACCCGTGAACAGAACGAGGAAACCTCACTCGTAAACAGAACAGGTGAAACCTGTGAACAGAACGGGGAACATCACCCGTGAAACAGAAGGATATCCTACATAGCGCGCTACGAGACAGCTAAACCAGCCATCCAAAGGTTCAGATACAGAGATAACTAGGTCCCAAAACAGAAGCTTAAATACAGTTAAGCATGTGTGCACCAATGGCACCAGAAGCACATAGATAGCTTGAAATCATAAGGGGAATCCAACCCCACAAACGGAAGTCAAAACGGAACTCAAACGAGCAAGTTATGGTCAAAACAACACCATGTCCAAACATGTGTCCGAACATAGAAGTTCAAACACAGGTCGAACTTTAAAACAGAGGCAGAGACAGAGGTGTCCGAACATCAAAGCTCGACGGATGTTCGGACGCTTTTTGGAAATCAGATACGCGTAATGTCCGAACATGTGTCCGAACGACAAAGTTCGGACACAAGTCGAAGCAAAATCAGGGAATGTAGAAGGGTGTGTCCGAACTTCTGTCCGGACTTACAAGTTCGGACACCATTCGAGACTTGTAAGTCGGACTCGTCCTCGCACCCCGTCCGATCATAAAAGCTCGGACGGTACTTCGGACACCGTTAAAACCTCAGAAAAACACAGGCGCAACAGAGCGTGTCCGAACTTCCAAGTTCGGACGGATGTCCGAACGCGCCGAAAAACTCAGTTTGCAAAAGCTCTTTCCACACGAACAGAGGCACAAAACAACACCAAAACATCTTAAGGTTACAGAAAACAACCTTGGGGGTTTAAGCTATTGAAACAGCAATAAACAGACAGGTTTACAACCACAACGCAAAGGCAATTCGCAAATAGAACTCAGAATCTGAAACTCCCCAAGGCTGAACACACTAGCCGAATCCATCAGCCACCTTCCTCGATAACTGATAGACGAATCCCGAAATAGAAACAGCAGAGCCCAACCACGCACAATCCCGAAGAGCAAACCGGCAACGCAATCCAAAGATGTAATTCCCAGCTTCTGACTAGAACACAATTGCAGGGCAATTCCCAAATCAGAAACGTAAAACTTAAACCCCGAAACTGAAACTGAAATCCAGAAACTGCAACACAATGCTCACCTGAATTCGACAGCAAGGGAACTAACGGGAAGAAATCGAACCGAGTCACGCAGAGGATTAAAGATTCTGACAATCAGATTTTAGAGGCAGAAATTAGAAAGAGGGATTTCCCAAAGCTAGAACTCGACTGAGTTGCAATTAGAAACTCACGAACCAACCTGATTGTAATGCTCGACGTAGAAGTGGAATCCGACAACAGCACCGCACAAACGGATCAATCAGCAACACGCGAACCACAGAAAGGATGAACGCTCTAAAGAACGAGAGAGAGAAAGGAGAATACGCTCTGATGTAACCTGACAGTTGAGGAGAAATCTGAACGTGATTTCAAAACGTGGTTGGATGGGTTATTAAGAGGATTAATTAACTTAGTAATCCTTACCCCAAAATAATAAATAGCAAAGGACTTCCTCGCCCTTGTCTTTCCTCCAAAGGACTTCCATGTCCTGAATTTAAAGTGAATCGACTTAAAATAAAATTGCGACGTAATAAAGTTGTATTAAAACCTTGGGTTATAACAATATGTTACATTTTATCACCTTGTATGAGATGATTATTTTCATTAGTTGTTATATTATACTACTTATATTAAGAACTTTATCTTAAAATTATGTAACACTTACATTATATACCCAAAATTCCTAAGGTTTATTTAATATGCTCCTTAGTTTATAATTCCTATATTTTCATTACTTGTCACATTATTTCATGTGAATATTTTTTTTAATTGTACTAGTTACATTTAAATCACATTTATACCACAATAATTCATGTAACACTTACAACAATCTACCATTAGTCTTATATGATTATTAATCATATTATATGGTTTCCCTTTTATGTCATATAGTTATATAATCTATATGATTGTAAGGTTTATTTATAAACTTGGTATACTTTATAATATACTCATTTCTTCCTTAATGAATATTAATACTTTACAATTGTTATAACATTTTATAACATATTAGAATATAGTCTAAAAAATCATTTATAACTTGCTGAAATTTCCGTACAGCCCATTACTTTTATAATTTTATGTTTTGACCACACAACATTATACAATGTTAAATTTATATCATTATATCATATAATATGATATTTTTATCTCATTATTTATTATAACCTATATATAAATTGTCGAGAAGGCACATTTGTATATTCTTATATCTTTAACTTCCCATACTTTTTATTTATTACAATATCACCACATATTTTATATTATGGTATACATATCATATATTATAATATTTTAAACCTTTTAATAATTACAACCTATGGTTTTATTTATTCAAAAACTTCCGAACAGACCCTAGGGTCTGTTCTAATTTATTTCTCAGCACACTCATTTTCTATATTTACACTTTCACCACATATTTCATAACATGTTACATAAAACATATGTTATAGCATTTTAACATTTGTAACATGTATAACCTATAGTTTTAGGTTTAACATTTCCGAACAGACCCATGGTCCGTTTCAAATTAATTTTGCAGCTTAATAATTTTTCTTATTTACAACTTGACCACGTTTATAATATATACTTTGCGATGTTATCCAAAACTATATATTATACACTTTTCTTATTTAAACCTCTTATATTATTCCAAAAATTAACAAACTTTACAAAGATGATATAAACTGTTATATTAATTATTCTAACCCAAAACTTTCGGTAATTTACATTCCTACCCCATAAGTTTTGTAAATTCCCCATTTAACTTATAATATTACTATAAGATCAAAATTTAATTATTTATGTCATCAATTTCGGTCAAGGCTCCTAACATGGTCAATATTGACCTATAGACTACCGGTTTGACCACAACTTATAGAAATTAGAGTTTTGACCCAAACTTTTCAGAAATTACATTTTTGACCCTAAACTTTATAAAACTTTATAATTCATTTAATAAGTTTTAATGCCTAGTTTTCAGCTATAATTTATGTTTAGCTGTAAATTATATTTTAATTACAAACTAACCCCAGATTTCTTACAGTAATGTTTATTTAATTTTTAAACTTAATATAACTTAATATAACACAAATCAAAATGGCCTAAAGTGTATGGCCTTATCACATGATTAACATATAATAAAATTTACACATAAATGTCACAATTAACCTATATGGTTATGGCTTTATATTATAGTTTCCCTAATGTTTTTAAAATTATTTTTAGCCATTTAATTAATTCCTATGACATTATAAGTCACTTAAACATTAGGTTAACTAACCAAAAATGTTATACAACATTTTAATATATAGTTAGACCATATAAAACTTTATAACCCCATGGTTTTTTTATTTGTAACAAAATGACATAAAAACCTTATAATATGTAAGATTAGTATACTTGATTGATTTCAAAGCAATTAAATCAGCCAAAGCTCTCCAACAGCTCTCGACTACATTTATATACATGCTTAAGTTAGTTTTAAACATAAACTCACATATACACTTGATTTATACATCATTTAGGTATTGATTTAACTTACTTTCATAAGTTAATACTTGAGCTTGTTTTCCACAACTTTAGGCAGAAAACTCCAAAGTTACATAGGACCATACGGTAGCATATATGCAAGGAAAAAGACTTGTATTAGTCTTGTGATATTAAAGATCGTTAAGGAATAAATCAAGCTTACTAAAGGCATGGTTTTTACCTTGATATAGTAGACTTTAGGTACCATGGTTACGCCTGAATTTTTGAGACAAAATAAGGTGTTAAAACACCAATCAAAGCAAGGCATAAACTGGTGATAACTAGGTAAGGGAATAAGTAGAAAATCCTTACCAAAAATTTCCAAAATGGAGTCCTTTGGCTTGGATCTAGCTACCTCTTCAAGGTATAGATATATATACTGAATGAGCAAGTGAAGAAGAAGAAAATAAGCTGGGGAAGATATGGAACAAATCGGTAATGAAGAGTGTGGAGATTTACAAGTTTAAAGCATGATTTATACCTTATGTGTTACTTAGACTTGCTTCCCTTCTCCTTTGTATTTCAACCAAAAAAACACCTCAACTTCAAGTACCAACTCGGACTAGAAGGCTGGATGGAAATGAGAATAGTTGAGATCAATGGAAAGAAGTAGAAAAGAGGAAGAAAATGGTTATAATCATGTCATAAGACCTTACCTAGATCAAGATGTATTGATCATGGAAGTTGGCTGCTTCTCTTGGTTATGGAGGAAGAAAAAAAAGGGTTTGGAGTAGCTTTCTCGGCTGGGAGGAAGGTAATGAGAGGAAAGAGAATTAACTTAGCATATAAGGTAAGATAAGCTTACTTTATGGAATAGTTAGTGATGAGTCATAGAAGATATTTTTAGCTTAAGTGGTAGTGTGTGACAGCACCTAAATCCGGTCACCTAAGGGGCTTAAGGATGGGCATTGACCAAGTTGGTCAATTAACTTTGAATTAGACATTCTAATGTTGTACATTATGTCACATTAGTATATTTAAGGGTGTTCAAGGCCCTAAAACCAATCAAAACTCATTTTGAAGACAATCTCACAAAAGTGTTCTTTAAGGAGTTTTAAAGCACATTTTGTGTTCTAAGGTGTTTTTGAGCTTGGTTTTCTTTGATAATGGTTTTATTATGTTCATTCATGAGTTATAATGCTTAGGAATTGATTTTGGATCCTAAGGAGTTCATTTGGGCACATATTTGCCCTAAATGGTCAAAGGGTGTAATTCTTGTTTTATGTTGACCATTGTTGTTTTAAATTGATTGTTAAGGAATGTTTAGGTATTAATTTATTTGATTAGATTAGTTGTAATTTAATTACCTCTTGTTCGACAGTAAAACAATAAAGATTGTTTAATTAATTTTTCTTGTTTGACAATAAAAAAATTAAGATTTTTGGAATTAAATCGACTTCTTGTTCGACAGTAAAACAATAAAGATCGTTGCAATTTAATCTATTTCTTGTTTGACAGTAAACAATAAATATTGTTGTAATTTAATCTACTTCTTGTTCGACAGTAAAACAATAAGATTGTTGTAATTTAATCTACTTCTTGTTCGAGAGTAAAACTATTAAGATTGTTGGAATTTAATCAAATTCTTTTTCAACAATAAAATAATAAAGATTGCTGTAATTTAATCTACTTCTTGTTCGACAGTTAAAAAATTAGATTGTTGTAATTTAATCTACTGCTTGTTCGAGAGTAAAAAAATAAAGATTGTTGTAATTTAATCCACTTCTTGTTCGTCAGTAAACCAATTAAGATTGTTGGAATTTAATCGACTTTGTTCGACAGTAAAACAATATATATTGTTGTAATTTAATGTACTTCTGTTCGACAGTAAAACAATTAAGATTGTTGGAATTTAATCGACTTCTTATTCGACAGTAAAACAATAAAGATGTTGTAATTTAATATACTTATTGTTCGACAAAATAAACAATTAAGATTGTTGGAATTTAATCGACTTCTTGTTTGACGTAAAACAATAAAGATTTTGTAATATTAATCTACTTCTTGCATCATCTGCTCCGACCAAAACCCCATAATTTATAATCGAATTTCAAACCGTCTAGGTAGCTAACATCGAACACCATACTTAAAGCAAGCATGAAAAAACAATAGTCTTAGACAATAGTTCTAACAACATGGAACCTAGAAAGCATCAAATGGGACCATCATTTGAAGATCTAGCTACATGAGTGTCTTCATCCCATGCAACTAGAAAAAAAACCTTAAGTTCCATGACGGTCTAATCCTCCATGAAAAGTAAGAAATTCTATATATTTTTGACAATTCAAGGTTCCTAGATTGCCACATTCTCCTTCCTCTGTTGGCTAACTTTCTTACTCCCCAAACGTTTTCCTGTTACCTCATTTGCACCTTGCTTCTAGCATTCGAAGGCCCAAATCTCTGCTCGTGATGCTTCCGTCTAGACTTTAGTGACCTTGCACTTGGCGGGTTCCGGTTGAGGAGTCTAGCATATCAATATCCGGAGGCAACCGAAGGATATACATTAATGTAATGGTGTTATGTTGACCAGTCCATGTAGAGAAACCCGTAATAGGTCCATCAAACATGCAATTCTCTGGTCTCGGCGGCCAAGCCCACACATCACGATATGAATCATAGTTAGGGGATTTCTTCTTGCAAGATGCATATCCGTGCTTAGCCACATGATGTAGGGCCTATTGGCTTCATTATCAAGACTAGCATGAGGGCAAGCATCCGAAGCATGAAGGAACAACCCACAATATGAACAAATTAATGGCATTTTATCATAAGATAGAGTGAAGATATGATGCTGACCATCCATAAGCATCGAAAGAGAGCGAAAGACATGAAAGTGAACATTAAAATCAATCTAAAGACGGAAGTAGCTATACCTACACAAAGAGCCATCCTCTATAATTCTTGAGAATCGACCCAGCTTCTGAGCTGCCCTCAATGTGAACTCGAACGTGTGAAAAGATCTTGGGACATTGTAGATTCTTACCCAGAATGGGATCCGGGTGAATTCTTGTTGGTCTAGCTCTTTAGTCGGATCTACGATCGGAGAGCAAACAAGTTGTTGTTGATAGTCCATGTCTCTCTACCAAAATCACTTGCATAATATCAATAGTCTCAAACTCGAAGGAAAATGTGTTCTGTCCTGTCTTTGTAAAGTGAAACCCACTGAATTCTATCCAGATTTCCTAAAGAATGATTGTGAGGGACGTGTGATAAGTGTGAAATATATCTATTTTAGCGGCTATATTTGATGCTACATTTACAATGAATTATGATATGTCTCACTTATCATATGTTTTCCTTAGATTTATGTTATAATCTGAATTGATACATTTTAAGAGTAAAATGAGTGTAAAAGGCATGGGATTGCATTCTTTACTTCTTGAGCTTCGCAACAAACGGGGAGCAGATCGTGAAATACCCCAAACATTAATTACCTTAATTAATAAGGAATTAAATCAAATGAAGGTTATAAGTACCAAATATTCATCTAATGAGTAATACTCATTATAAACATTAGTGTATAAACATATAGTCCAAAATGGACACTAAACTATACATTAAATCTCTAATCAAAGAGAGATGATTGTTAAAGAGAAATCAACTCCTAAAATAAATACTACATGTAACACATTAGTACATGTATTAAATATCATAAAATAATACTCATTAGACTATATAAAACATTTTATATAGTCAAACAAATTATTAAACACAACAACCATATATCATACTAAAACAAAAATAACACTGTTACCACCTAACACATAAATAAAGTCACAAGTGTACAAACTTAATGTCTTAATATTAATACTTGGTACTCAAAATGGTCCCCCCACACATGTTCAGCCGTCCATGCATAGAGAAAAGGGAGGAAAGTGGAAAAAAAGGTGAAATATAAAAGATGACAAGAATGTACAAATGAGGAAAAAAAAGCAAAAAACTACTTTCCACTAGTCTTCCTCTCATCCCTCCTCACACACAAGCTGACGTGTGACCATTCCTACACTAACTCTCTGCTGTACAAAGGCTAAAGGAGACAAAAGCAAGCAATAAGACATTAAATGAAACAAAAGAAACATTAAAGAACAACTCGCCTTACATAAGACAAATCCACCTCATCTTCTCTTACACACACAATGGAAAGATAACCCATCCTCACTCATGTATACAGTTGTATTAAAAGGATGAGACAAGAGAAAAGCAAGCTAGACACCAAAAGGAGACAAGAAGACAATTAAGGAATAAAACAATATTACTTTCCACCATCTTTTCTCTTATATCTTCACACACAAAATGGGAAACTTTCCCAACTCTCACACACACTCTTAGCTATATACCTGGACAGAAGACACAAAGAAAGAAAGGTTAGTTATGAATAAAACAAAAACAAGTACACATAGCCTTACATGCCTACCACCTAAGACAATTCTTCTTTTACTTATACTCACACACTCACCTATGCCTCACTGCCCATACTCTATAATTTTACTACCACCCTTATGTCCCAGCCAGCAATGGAAGCTCTCTTCCCCTCTCTTCACCATTTTTATTCCCTTCAAGCTTTAAAGCTTCAAAAAGGTGTTTTAAGCCTTTTTCTTCCTAAAATCTCCATCTTCCTGCACCAAACCACCCCTAAACTCTCCTGTATATAATTTTGAACTAAAATCAAAGAGTATGGGCCAGGAGCAATGGAGGTTGGCTAGGTAACACAGGTAAGAACACAAAAATACCTTAAAGCACATTTTTACTCTTTCTCTTGTTGTCCGAAAATGGCACTTGTTATACTCCATTATTAAACCATTCCATGCTCCAAATTAAGGTGATTACTACTCCATTTCGTGGGTCAAATAGCTTCTCCAAAACACCTCTTAAAGAGCTCCAAAGGCAAGGTAAATCAAGAATATATGAGGTCCTTTAAACCTATCCTTTCATTCTGATTTTTCCATGAACTAAAGTTCATTATACCCTCAGTTAGGCGGCCGAAATTATGACCTAGGAACCCTTCAAAAATCTCAAGGTAATGGCACTCTTTTAAGTGTTCAAAAATCCATGTTTAAGCTCGTTAAATTACTTATTAGTGAAACCACTAACTAAACTCTTGTTCCTTGTTATTATACTGACCGAGTGGATCTTGGAATCACCCATGGAGTGTGGATGCAGTAGGGACATCATCCCAAAGAGAAAACCATCATTACGATGGTAAAATTCTCATTTAAAGCCTTAAGGTTCATAATAGTGTTACACTTAATTTTATGAATCAAAAACCTAACTTAGGGCTGTTTTATTTAGTGGCGTGAAGGGTGACAGTGGCTGTGTGGACTTCCTTGTGGTTATAACAAGGTAATGATGCTTAAAACCCTTAATTATATACATTAAAGTTATTAATGTCATGAAACAAATAGGGCCAAGAATGTTACGTGTATAGGTGCTGTTTAAATCAAAAACAATGTGTAGGAAATTATGGTTACATGTTTATTTGGTGAACCTAGTTGCTAATGACTTATTAAAGTCAAGTTTATAGTTAAAAATGAAAGAAAAATGATTTTTATAAGTTAAATGAAAAATCTGTAGCAAGCCGTGTATAACCTATAGTTTATGGACATTTTAATGTCATTTTATGGTTAAGTTTATGTTATGGTTAAGGCCATATCTTTAGGCCATTTTATTTATGGTTATTTAGAGCTTTAAATATTATTTATTAAGTTTTTGGGTGATTAAATGAATTAAACATGTTTCTGGTGCTAAAGTGTAATTTTTGTGAATATAATCATCTAGGAACAATTTAGATGAATCTTGATGAATTTAGGTGTTACATAAATTAAAGATAAAGTTATAATGAGATTTATAAACTTTATAAGTGTTAAAAAGAGAAAAGGCTTTCCATGGGGGTCAAACCGTAAATAAATAAAGTTTGGGGTGCTAAATAATAAATAAAACCGAATGGGGGCTGTTTAGGAATTTTTAAAACATAAAATGTAATTTTTGAAAAGTTTAAACACTTAAATGTAAGACTAGAGAGTAAAGAGGGGTATTTTCATAATTACTAGTAAATGCTAGTCAAAGGAGTGTTTGGGTGGTCAACCTTGACCATATATGGTGTTTGACCAAGTTGGAAAAAAATAAGTAATTGATTTGGTAACTTAAATAAAATATTAATTAAAAATGAAAATTATGAAACTATTTAGGGTGTTTATGTAATTTTCAAAAGTTATGGGCTGGAATGAGGTGAATATGACCAGTAGGGGTCTGTACATAAAATTGGTGAATTTTGGGTTGATTTAGTAATTTAATAAACTAAGGATTATAATATATAGTTTAAGTATTAAAATGTAACATTTATAAAACTTATGGGGTTAATGTGTAAATAACTGAAAGTTTGGGATGGAAAATAATAATGGGACAACCTAAGGGCTGTTCGAGAATTTAGAAAATTATTTTGGTAGTTTTTGGAATTAAATAAGTTAATATGTATAATATAAAGTTTTAGGTATTAAATTGAAAGTTTACAAAATAAAGAGGGGTAATATATAATTAAAAGAAGTTGTGGGTGAAAAGAATAAATCTGGAAAATAATAGGGTGTTGTTTGAATTTATATATGTATGTATATGCTTGTATATTATAATATTTTAGGATCTTAGGTTATAATTAAATAAGGTTAGAAATGTAACAAGAATAATGTTTGGGGTGATTTTGTAAATAACCTAAAATGAAGGGGGGAGGAATTTAAATGCCGAAAATAATATGGCTGGTTTGGAATTTTCAGAAACAATGAATGATATATTATAAAGTTTAAAATGATATAATGTGACCTTATGTTAAAATATAAGAGGGTACATTATAAAGAGATTAATGGGGTATAAATATACCTTATAAATAACCTCATAGAATAATGGGATTAAAGTTGGAAATTTGGGGAGTATAAAATATGATAAGAAACCTTATAATATAAGGAATGTGATAGTGTATAAAATAGTTTTATAATAGTGAGATGAATTATTAATAAGAGATTTGTGAATAAAAAACACAAATAGATAAATGTGTACTCCACGTGAAATTATGAATAAATGCATTATGGGAAACCCTTATAATTCACATGATATGAATTTATAATATAAGGTGAAAAATATAATATGATTGATAAATCATATAGGGTTAATGAGGGGAGAATCATAGATTTGGAAATATGATTATAAGAGTTATAATATGATATAGTGTGAGTTGATAAATAAATATTGGTTATAATGAAACAATGACTTGTAACATTGACCAAGTCAAACTAGATTGACCAAATCAACACAAATTGATCAAGTGGTTAAGTTAACCGACACATAAATTAATATGTAATTAAAATTTAGAATATAACTTAGTCAAGTAAAGTATACCAATGGACTATATTTTATGGATATAAATATATATGTATCAATACATACAAATATGTGTATATAAGTATATAAGTGGAATATAATTTGGTCGAACAAGTATAACAAAGAACTATGTATGTATATATAGAGACCAATATGTATGTGTGTGTATGCAAATTTACAAGGGTCAAATAACTTTGATAAATAGCATGGATTACAAGGAATTTAATCCTTAAGTACTGAATATTATTGCATTACGAAATATTATACTCTTACAACTATAGAGTATGGTTAAATTAAATCCCGAGACTTAATACAAACCCGAGCCAAACAATAACCGGTTAAGGGTATAACTATGAGGCAAAGATTAAAACCTATCTATGACGGTAAAGTAGACTCGAAATATAGACACTGATATTAGAGTGATGTATTCTAGAGGTACGGACTGTTAAATACGAGCTATGGGATTGCTAGAGGATAGGCGTGAATCATCACGCTAGCATTGTTCAACGGTGAACGGTATGTGAATGTGTGGTCTGAAAACTCCGAGGGTTTCCTTGGGTTCCGGATGTAACTGTGTGCTTACATGTCAGATAAATAATGTTATGCATGTGATTGTATGTGTTTACGTTTTCCAACCGCCAAAGCGTTTATTAATTGTGCGCATACGTCGTTCGGACTTGTGATACCAATTATCACCTAACTGTTATGAACTATTAGGAGGGACTCCAATTATCATCTTATGAGAGTGAAATACTTCTAACAACACTAAGTGAGGAACTTAGTTTAGGGATCCGGTATTAACCTTCTCTAGGGCGATGACTCGACCTTTGAATATCACCTAGTAGACTTCTAGGTTGCGTGTAAAACCCGATAGGGCATCCAATAAAAATATGTTTTCTCCAATAGCAAGAATGAATCTCCAGGAGACTAATTAAAATATGCTAACTTATGAGAGTGTGATAATTAATTAATGAAACAGTGTATAATAAATCATGGTCTGAATACATCCCAGCAGGTTGCGTATAGTGATCACTAGAGTTTTAACACCCATTTAGGGTCTACTCTTGTTTATCTAAAGAGCCGGATACGATCGTTAGTCAGAGTGTGCTACCATTGGCACCATACCATGGCTTCGGCCTAATGGACATCTACCACTGTAGATAAGTGAGTCCATCTACCACTGTAGATGGCACCGGACTACTGTCCATATTTATAAATGTGTGAGGCTAAACGGGAATTTGTCTTTAACATAACACCCGTATGTTTATGTGAGATTGTTGGAAGCGGGGCTTCATATGATGGAAATAAACAAGTGAGATTAACTGCACTTTAGCTAACTCTTACCTTACCGTCGATTCAAATTTAATTGTTCAATTATAAATGTCGTAAGAGCATGTCTTGATATGTGAATGTTTGAATACCTTTTGCGTGTTTTAATTCCGTATTTACAGTTATGTTATAAGCATGTAAACGGTATAGCATGAAACGAACCCCATGTTAACCAAGATGGCTAAAATGACCTAAGTGGCCTAAAGAGTCTAGGATCACATTTAGCATACCAGCAGTTGGCTGAGCCTTTATGGAACCACATTACAGGACTTGATCGAGCTATGAAGATGGAGTGCGGGATTTCGGGGTAGTCAATGATGTCATTTATTTATCGCACCTTCATAATTAATTTATATTCAGTACGATGTAAATATTGGGATTATCTTAGATGCTCACTTACCTTATGTATTAGTTTAAACTTAGGATGATGTAGTATATATTTCGTTCATCACTGCGGTTAATTATTGTCGTTATTTTATTATTATTTCTTTTCTGCTTCTTTACTCACATGGGCGAGTAATGGCATATGACACCCGAGCAAGAATTATTAGTGTTTAACTCCTGCTGTAAGATGTCTTTAATTATGTTGTGAGAGTGATTATGATGTGTTTAATGTGAGGGGTGTTACAGATCGGAGCTAAAACAAAGAATCTAGATCCTGTTTACAATGGATCGCTGATTTGTCTCTTGTCCGGGTGAGCTGTCCGGCTAACTTACCCAGACACACCAATCCTGTCCGGATTTCCCACCCGGACACAAGACAAGACACCTCTAAAATGCTCTGTTTTGAATGTATCAAGTGTCCGGGTCAGCTGTCTGGATTTCCCACCTGGACAAGTCACAAGGAGGAAAATAATTACGACCACGAGTGAAGATTTCACGAATAATTACTTATATATTCTTGTCCCTACAAGTTGTCCGGCTTTCCCACCCGGACACCTCACCGGGACCTATCACATTGAAGAAAAATCTTGCTTGACACACTGAGTCACGTGTGGTGAAGAAGGCAAAAATATGACGAGACAAAAGGGCCAAGGCGGTCCAGACCTTAGATCCCGGCTCGACCCCAGGCCCCCTTCAGGACCCTATTCAGGCTCCAATCCAGGCACCAAGCATCAGTCCGGGTCCCGGATCCCGCGCCTGACACTCTACGACCGGGTGCCACATCCCACGTCTCGCATTCCGCATTCGGGCATCGTACCCCGTACCCCACACTTTTGGACTGGAAGTCTTTACAAGGAGAAAAGTGTCAAAATTAGGAAGGTTGCTCCAATAATATAGTGACACATGTACAAAGGTGTAAAGATGAGTCTCATCCTAGAAAGTCTATAAATAGAGATAAAGGGGGCTCATTTGTAAGGGGGACACAACATTAGAAGAGAGAGAGAGAGAGAAAACACTAGAAAGCTCTCCAAACTTGTAATGCTAAAGAAAGGAATAAAGATATTGTCAAGAAGTGGATGTAGGCTGGATTATTGACCGAACCACTATAATCCCTGGTGTTTTGTTCAAATGTGAGAGAGGGAACCAAATCTGATGTTTTCATTTGGCACCGTCGTGTAAAAACGTCAGATTTGGTTCCCTCTCTCACAATTGAACAGAACACCGAGGATTATAGTGGTTTGGCCAATAATCCAGTCTACATCCACTTCTTGACAACATCTTTATTCCTTTCTTTAGCATTACAAGTTTAGAGAGCTTTTAGTGTTTTCTCTCTCTTCTAATGTTGTGTCCCCCTTACAAATGAGCCCCTTTTATCTCTATTTATAGACTTTCTAGGATGAGACCCATCTTTACACCTTTGTACATGTGTCACTATATTATTTGAGTAACCTTCCTAATTTTGACACTTTTCTCCTTGTAAAGACTTCCGGTCCAAAAGTGTGGGGTACGGGGTACGATGCCCGGATGCGGAATGCGAGACGCGGGATGTGGCGCCCGGTCGTAGAGTGTCGAGCGCGGGATCCGGGACCCGGACTGATGCTTGGTGCCTGGATTGGAGCCTAAATAGGGTCTTGAAGGGGGTCTGGGGTCGAGCCACGATCTAAGGTCTGGACTGCCTTGGCCCTTTTGTCTCGTCATATTTTTGCCTTCTTCACTGATCACCACCAAAAATCACAACCCAACCTCAAACCCATCATAAATCCTGAACTCCAACAAAAGCTTTAAGCACCACAATAAATACCTCACATTCCCCCCGGTAACTTGTTCATCTCCGAGGAAACAAATCACAAGTCTAAAATCTTTAGTCAAGAAATAATTATTTCACTCTCCTTTTTAGTGGGCAGACTCTTTCTCAAACATTGCCATGTACGGAACCTTTGCCAACAATTTCTTCTTCATAAAAACTTTAGGCATAAGTTCCGGTCCCTAGATGTACTCGGATTTCATTTTTCCTTAACACTACACCATTGCACCTCGCAACATCAAACATATTGCATTCCTCAAATAGCCTGGTCGAGTTAGATGGGTCTCGGTCTCCATAGGCAATCGAGTTAGATGGGTCTCGGTCTCCATAAGCATCTGAGTTAGATTGAGTTTCGGTCTTCATAAGCACTCGAGTTAGATTGGATCTCGGTCTTCATAAGTAACCGAGTTAGATTGGGTCGCGGTCTCCATAAGCAACCGAGTTATATGGGTCTCGATCTCTATAAGCAACCGAGTTAGATTGGGTCTCGGTCTCCATAAGCAACCGATTTAGATTGGGTCTTGGTCTCCATAAGCAACCGAGTTAGATTGGGTCTCGGTCTCCATAAGCAATGGAAATTAGAATGGATCTCACTCCCAAACCTTAGGCACACATAAGTCCTACCACCACAAATACAACCTTAGGCACACATTAGTCCTACCACCACAAAAATATCCCAGGCACGCATAAGCCGTACCATGCACCTATCTTACCCTGCATCCATCATACCTTGCATTCATCCAGGCATACATAAGCCTTACTCACCTTTTATCATTTTCAAAAGAGTATGTTTGGCATCCTCAATCTTCAACCTTTTACACTTGCATTTCACACTTTGGAATAGGTTCCGGTTCTTAGATGTACCTGGGTCATATAGTTTTTCGAACACATTGCATCAATCCCATACCACACCTCTTTTCAATCATATTCAGGTTTATGATGCTTAGATGCTCGGCTTAGCTTATTTCATTCTTTGTTCATCTCATTTTTCACATTCTAAGGTAATTGGTGCCTCAGAATAGCCCAACAATCTTAGACTTCTCCTAGGAAGCTAGCACCTCATAATAGCTCAGCACAATCAATAGACTTTCGGTGGACATCCAAGACGAGGAGTTCTTTCCCCAAGACCGGGTAAAGTTTTGGGGTATCACTCAAGCATCAACCAGTCTTTTCTTTCATATTATAAAGCCTAGTTGATGGGGGGCAATTTGTTATACCCAAAATTTTAGCCCCCGGAAGTGGGTCTCTTAAGGAACAAGTGCTAAAAGGGTAGATCGGTCAAGAGATAGGGAATCCCGGGTTGATTAGCTTGTTTCAGAACATTGGTGATAGTTTGTCATCATGAGGTGTGTTTTCATAATTTTCAGGGCTCTTAAGCCATCGTATAAGCTTTCTGTAATGCCCCTATTTAACATAAATGCAGCAGAAATAAAATACTAAGGCGATTACAGATCATCGGGTTCTAAACACCCGACACCAAACCTCAACAATTACAACTTATGATAATACAAATGCTACGGTCTGAACTCGAGAAAACATAACATAAACCTAACAATAGCAAAGTACACCAACGCTCCACAAATCCTAATTCCCATCCCAATCACCCATACTCTTCGTGGCCACCTGTATAACATTTCGTACCTGCAAGATAAAACCAAGCAGCCCACCCCGGGAGGGGTGAGTCAGTTCCCTGGAATGGAACTGGTACAACTATCCAAAACAAAAGTTTAACACATAACTCTTGAAATAAACAATAACTTGAAGTCAAATGCTTAAAACAAAAACAGAAGAACAAGGCACATCCAAATCACCAAGTCAAAGGTAACAAGTCAAGGATAAGGATATATAACAAGAAAGTAAATTTAGACAATTAAAAGAAACCACATCATAAGTCAGTGAACATCCATTGCTCATATTAGATTCAGTTCCAATTAGGAGTAGAAAGACCCAAGTAGTCACAAGGACTAGGAATGGAAGAAGAGACCCAAGAACCATAACTCAAGAGTGGAATAAAAGCAATTGGAAGAGATGGCTCCGCTGCCAATTACGTCCCTTTTGGGACAGGGGATATACAGCCCCTCGCTGTTAACTACGTCCGATAGGACAGGGGATATACAGCCCCTCGCTGTTTACAACGTCCGATTGGACAGGGGATATACAACCCCTCGCTGTTTACCGGTGAAGATGTGCGCACAACACAACAAAGACTCAGCTCATGGTTGAAAAATATCCAGAGTCAACAGAAGAATTTACCAAGATTGACATTTTCCCATATTCCCACTAGATTAATAACTGCACAAGTGCAATACCAAAACACTCAGTCCTACAGAGTGCAGAGGCGGAAACCCTCAACAGTTAATATCTAGTGAGACAACCAGATAAGAGGAACCAATGATCATGTGAGTTGTACATTCAAGGCTCAGTTAGTCACATCAAGCTGAGTTAGCCACACAAACAGTTTCCTTTCGAAATTCATTCAAGCTCAGTTAGCGTTTCTCAAAACATTCCATAAAGTTCATCACCAAAAGTATCTGAGTACGAGAAATCGTACCTGGTTAATGTTGTAGCTTTATATAAACTCCTTGCCACGTGTACCAAACCATCCAAATCAAGCCATGTGCATCACATTACTCAAATCCTAGATTATGAAAGTAGATGCAAATTCATTAACTCCTAACTTCCCTTAGTTAAAAGCATATTACTATTTTATTTGCCTTTCTCCACCGATTTCATCTTCTAAGGATTTGCTGGTTATTGGTAACGAAATTCTCCTAGAAGTATTCTAATTTCGGTGCATTAGTTTAAGTGGTCATATTATCATTAACCGACACCTTGATTGTTACAAGCCCACCAATGTACTAATCACCACAATAGAAATGTTATTCTATATATAAAATATCTTATAGTTGATACTAACCCAAAACTCGACATATAATACCGATAACATTATATCTATATGAAATACACTAATTTTATTCTAGCTAATCTTTACCAAGATTAGTATTATTTCACCCTTCATTTTAAACTCCTATCTCCTCAAATTTACGAGTGTGATAATTACTTACTCCCTCCATTATATTTTATTTGTAATTTTATTATCATGTTATCCAAACTATATTATTAGACTAAAGCTTATATATATATACATCACATTACTAGTTTATTATCGTTTCATCTTATTTTCCTGAGCTTAGTTATATATATATTTATATATATTTTTTTAAATCCTAAAATTATCAACCTTCCCCGTTACTTAATAATTAATTACCTACACTCTATCCATATATTCCGTTTTTGTTTTACAATCTACTTCACCCTCGAACTTAGGGATTTATGGACCCATTTTTAACTTACTAATGTTTACTATAAAATAGCAATCAACTTTATTCATCAATGTAACCACCTAATGTTTTTTTTGTTTTTAACCACCTAATATTCTACTCCCATATTAATTTGGTTTTTACACAATTCCTTTTATTTCCTTAATCTCAAATGTATAAATGTATATTTTGCATTATAGCGTCACTAATTATTGATAACTAATTATTAAATACTCCTTAACCTCTTCCACTACTCACAATACCTTCCTAGAATATTATTTTTTTTCAACAAAATTAACTACGTAATAAATCCCAATTAATATTCCTGTTAAATAGTTAATATTTCTTAAGTATTACTCTGAAACAATTCTCCCATTTTTACTTATTACCTAATAATTGGTTAATCTAACCAACAACTTATTTACTATTTAAACCCCTAAATCCATTAACTCAAATTATCACTATTAACTCTTATTTTTCTTAACGGCATATATATATGTTTTAAATCCTAAATTATTAACTTTATCAGCTATTTAGTAATTATTTAGTTACCCTATGTAAATCATTTTTTTTTGTGTTTTTGTTTGTTTTGTTTACATCATAACTAAAAAACCAGTATATACCTATTAACATATATGTTTTTCTTTTCTAACAAATACTCTACGTCATATTAGCATACATATCGATAATTTTTCTCTTATCAATTTAACCACTTAGAAATGATACTATTCTATTGCTCCATCCCTATTATTTTCTTAAACTTAATTATATAAATATAAATATTAAATCCTAAATTTACTAAACATTTGAACCACTTAATTGTTCATTTTAAAGTGTTTCCCCTTTTATCGGATTACACACCATGAAATTATCAATTACCAATTTAGCACATAATTGTAACACCCCAACTCAATCCAAATGTGGTCTCGCAACTTAACAGTACATATATAAACATGTCACAGCGGAATTCTTTACAATTCAGGACCTTGGCACGGTCTGACTACAGAATATACCGAACATTAGTCTAACAACCTTAACCATTTACATATCCTTCTTACAATCCTCTCACAACCTATACATCTTACTAACTCAATTGCCATACGAGTGTACATGCACAACTCGTAGGTCACACTTAATCCTTAACACTTGTATCCTCTTCTTACCCTTGCGACGGCCGCCTCCTGATGTACCTGTGTAGTAAAAACAGCCCCCAAAGGGGGTCAGCACGAATGCTGGTACGATCCCCTCATGGCCCCCAAGCTAACGTGGCTACGACGACTAATTGTCGATAGCATGGAGGTTGATTATATGCACAACATAATAGTGAATGCTGTAAACAACGATCCAAATATGAACAATCAAAGTTCACACACAATGAACGACTTAAATGCGTTCCCTTAATTAGAGAGTTAGTTATTTAACTCCTTAAGTAATGTTCCCTATTAATCTTAGTCCATCCTTATCTCACCTCAATCTTAGTCTTATCTTAATCTTAGAAACAACCATCCTTTAATAAGGAGTGGATGTAACTTACCTTAATCTTAATAATACAAACCATCCTTTAAGAAGGAATGGTTGCAACTTATCTTAACCTCACCTTAATCTTAATCTTAACTTAATCTTAATCTTAATGATACAATTCATCCTTTAAAAAGGAATGATTGTAACTTATCTTAATCTTAACTTATTCTCAGAATACAAACCGTTCCTGGAGGGGAATGGTTGTAGCCTAAGTCCAAACCTGGGATTTAGGTGATCCCACCGCACCATCTTAATGCCACCTACCCTGGACGGGAATCCAGCGTAGCTGAGCCGGAAACTGGCCCTAGGCTACAAGTCCGAAGACAAGTCCTTAAGCGGAGGGCGGATCTGATTCAGATACCGTCCCCCTTTTTCCTTAGCATGCATGACCGGAGATCGGTCCCGGGTTTCCTCACTCAAGTTCCAGTTAGTAATAGTCTCAAGACCATGTTCGTTGGTTAACCTCTTTCGGTTCATATCGTCCCTTATTAGGGGCGTTCCTTAGTCTCACTCAATTCCTTACTAAACATTGGTTAGTAAGTTCTCACAGTATGTTGTGTTAGTTATCAAACATCACACAACAATACAAGAAATATAATATATTCCGATTGCATGCTTTATCTTGTTTAGTGAGCACACAAAAACAAATAGCACACAAGCCGAGGGACACCTCGTTAGCAAGCAGGTCACAAGAGAACTGTACCGTTCACCGTTGGTCGTTCGGCTGCTTACTCTCTTCCGGAGTCCAAACTCCCAAGTCCTAAAACATTCATTCAGTTTTAGGTTGTTAATCTCTTAACTTAATATGACCTACTTAACTTGTTTAATTTACTTAATTCCTTAATGATCCCCCACCTAACACCTCTTAAGTCTTATAACTTAATCTTACAAACTTAATCTTAAACTTTAAAGTTTATACTTAACTTAACTTAATCCCTTAAGTTCCTAGGGTCCTAATCATTACCACCCCACCAAAGGTATACCTTATTACCTATCACCATTCTTAGAATTTAAATTTTTTTTTTTAAGTGTTAAGGGCCGTCCGACCCACCGTCCGACCCACCCTCTGGGTCGGACCATTCCAGTAACTTTCGGGTTTGAAAAACCCTACATGTCCGACCCATGTCCGACCCAACCAACTGGGTCGGACCATTCCAGAAACTTTCTGTTTCTAAAACCTCACATGTCCGACCCACGTCCGACCCAACCAACTGGGTCGGACCATTCCAGAAACTTATTTGCCCTCTAAAACTCACCCGTCCGACCCATGTCCGACCCAAGACCTCTGGGTCGGACCATTCCAGAACCTTTCCTGGCGTTAAACAGAGGCCGTCCGACCCAAACTTGGGTCGGACCCCTGGGTCGGACGCCACTAAAACATGCCCAAACTTGCCAAATCTTCACTAAACCTTTCCTCAAGCCATCCAATGTGTTCAACATCATTTAGACCCTTAAACCCACCTTAGAGCATCCTCCAAACACATTAAACCATTCACCAAGATTCACCTTATCATTACATTTTCCTTGTAATAATGCTAACACTTGTAATATTTCCTCTAGGTTCTAGGTGGTGGTTCATACCTAATGTAACCACTATGCCAAATGTTTTCCTCACCACTATAACATCATCTCCCAAGCATCTTTCACCATCGAAAATTCTTTCATGCATTTACTTAAAGTTCCTTCACAAGCTTAAGCTTCCATCCATCAACACCTTATTTCCTTCCTAGTTGTATACCAACACTTGCCTAAGTTCTAAATACTCAATTACATTCTCTTGATTCCTAAATCCTTCAAAGTAATGCCTAAATCATTATAACTCATTACAACACTTTATCTCACCCCTTTTTCATCAAGACACCTCTAAGACTTCCTAGTACTTCCTTAGTCATTATATTCCCTTAGGACATATCTTAATCACCTTAAGCATTATACCTTCTCCTTAAACTTATGCACAAGTCTTACATTCCTCATCTCATGATTTTGGTGTGTTCAAAAACACTCACCAATCCTCTAATTCCTCCTAGACATCTCTAGATCATTCTAAACCTCAAGAACTCCTTAGTTAACTCATTCCCACTCAAATTCCTCATAGTGATTCCTAGTAAATCCTAGGTCATATTAATTCACCACCATCACCTAAACACTTATTTTCTACTCAAATTTCGCCATGGCTTCTCTAGTATCTTATCATGCCCACACACATTGTTTTCCTCATTCAACCATCTCACACACATCAAGTTCTTTCTCATCACATCTCATCACCAAACCAACTCATTCACAACAAACTCAATATTGGCAATTAATCTTAAATTGCATAGCACTAAGGCTCTTAAATGACATGGCTCTTAGGCCCTTAAATGACTTAAACTTAAACACTGAATTTCCCACATATATAAGCTTTCAACCTGAAATACACTCATCAATCTCATAGTAGTTATAATGCTCTTAAAATCCACCTTAAACTTATATTACTAACTCATTCTCATTAGCTCCTTAATCACAAGTTCATAAGCTTGTTTAAGTTCTTTTTCTTAGGTTATATAACCCAATACACAATGTAAGCTCTAAGCTACATTGGTACTTATCTAAAACTCATTCCTTAATCTTAAACCACCATTTGGTAAGCATTTTACCTTGTTTTCTCAAGCTTATCTTAATCTCCTCCTTAGACCTTCTTCTTGCATAGATCTCGGCCACCACTTAAATTCCCCTTGCCAATGTTCTAATCAATATTCAATGACTCATATGAGTACTAAACAATGCACTAACCTCAAGGAATGAAAACCTAGGTTAGAAATGTGTTCTAAAGCATAAAAGTGGATGATTACCTTGAAGTCTCAAAGTAGACTTGGGCATTGAATGAAATAGGACCTCCACTAGTCCTTGGTGAATAAATAAAGCTAGAACAAGGCATAAAACATAGCCCCATGAGAAGGAATTTTCGGCCAAGTACAAGAAATGATGGAAACATGGTTTTTCTTACATTTTCTTTACCTTAAGAGAATGGAGAAGCTAATGAGCTCTTCAAACTTGGTTTTCCTCCATCAATGGAGTTTCCTCTTGGCACCAAAATGGAGCTTTGAAGGATTTGAAAAGATAGGATAGGTCTTGACCTAACTAAGAGAAATATGTGTTTAGTTTTTGATTTGGAGCAAAGATGAACACTTGTGAGTGATTGAAGGTGGAGCACCCATGGATGGAGCTCTCTCGGTTTGGAGCAAAAGAAGAGAAGAAGAAATCGTGTGAAGAAGAGAAATGAAGAGAGAGAAGAAGAAAAGGTGGCTTATAAGAGATATTTGCTTTAATAAAGCAAATAGTACTCTTTTACTTATCTCTTCTTTTCTTCCTTATTTGACTACTTATGGTGACTCACCCTCCTTTAGAAAACCGGCCCCCTACCTTAAATAAGGCTAGTCATGGTCTTTGTTGACCAACTAATTAGCTTATATTGATTAAAACTTAAACTAGTCACTATTTGGCACTATTCACTAATCAGTGCACATATTTCTGAAATTTTTGATTTCCCATTGATTTAGACTTCCTAATGTGATACTAATTAGTACACATGTTGATTAAAGAGTAATGATGGACATTTAGCCACTCAAAACTCAATTCTAAGACAATTTCTCAAAAATGTGCTTTAAGACTTCTTAAAGCACATTTTGTGTTTTAACTTGTTTTCAAGCTTGGTTTTCTTTGCTAACTGATTTAAAATGACCATTAGAATATTACTAAGGTCTTATCATGATATTTGGGTACTCACCCAAGTCTCTCCAAGCTTAGAGCACGTTTTTGCCCTGATTGCCCTTAAGGCACTTTCTTGTGTTTTCCTTGGTTTAAATTGTCTACCAATCTTTCTAAGGCATATTCTAGCCTTACTACATCATAATTTGATGTTTGCTTAGCATACTTAGGTTTGGGGTATTTCAATCTACCCCCCTTAAAAGAACTTTGTCCCCAAAGTTCCCATGCATCTTATCTTATTAGAATACATGTCTTACCTCATTCCTTAGATCATATAGATCATGCTTATGTATACTTAATCTCACTGAATCCTTAAGTCCACCATATGCTTTTTCTTAAATATCACACAATATGCTTACGCATGTATAGCACTCAAAATTCTTTTGTTCCTTTTTGATGATTAAAGCATTCACAACTTCCAACGTATTCTCCCATGTCACCGGTCCGTAGACAATGGCTCATTCGTCCTCGTCACCATGGGCCAGAATACAAAACACGCTGCTCTCCCCATGTCACCGGTCCGAAGACAAAGGCTCGTGCGTCCTCGACTTCATGGGCGAGACTCAGTAAGAAGGTAATCCTTCTTACGAGGTCATGTGAGGAATAATTCCTCTAATTAAAAATACAATCAACTCCAATTTCATTTTATCTTAAGGCCTCTATCCTTAGTGTGATTTAATTGTGACCACTGGTAGGGAGTTTCAGGAATCATCCTACCCTGATGTGATCAGCATCGTGTAGAACCATCCTTCCACTCCAATTTGTGTTCGGTTTCCCTTGATCCCTAGAAAATCAAGTTCCACCTCCCACGTCATTTTCAAACATCCAAATAATTCATCATGTCCAATTTTCTATCTTTTAGTTCTTCTAATCATAATCAATTCATCTCCAAAGTGTGGACTCATTCCATCTAACATTCCCAATTCATCTCTTAGTAATTACCTCAGACTTAAATTCCTACTAAATTCTATATCAGTCTCATACCAACTTCCACTGTCTCATACCACATAGCATTACTATTTCCTAACCCATAATAATATCAAATTGTATCCCATAATGTTATCTTATTCTTATCTCCCACATAGTCTCATATTGACTCATACCTCATATATTCTTGTTTCTTAAGTCTCCTTAATCCACTTAATCCTCTTCCTTAATTCTCTTAACTTGTACTCACACCGGAGTTAACAAGATAGGTACTTAATATGTATGGTATTCACATCTTCTGTGTGCAATAACCATAATTTATCCCAAAATGTTTATGTAAAACATATTCTTAAGTTATTTTGTGCTATGCACACCGTAGTTTATGTACTCAGTACACAAACATACGCTAAGCGGTTTTCGCTCTACCCCCCTTAAAATGGATTACGCCCACGTAATCAGCGTTACATCATCTTTGAACATAAGTTCAAGATGTCTAATTCTCACCAAGCATTCTAGCTTCCACGTCATCTATCTTTTATAATTCGATCAGAAATGACTTAGTCTCTGTATCGAGGATTCTTAACGGTACTATACCGTTTCCTTAACTTAGTTTGGTCTAATCTCAAAGGTAGTGGTCTGCTAGCTTCCGCTGCGCGACTCTGATAATCTTAGGCTTAATTGTCTCATGGACACGTGTTATCTTTATATATACACGGCCTTAATGAGTTGTAACTCGTCTATCTATTCTCCTTGAAGATCTTATGCTCATACTCTTAGTATTTTCTCGAATGTCTAAATTGTTCTCCCCAACTGACCTTTGGTCTGAGGATGATTCTTAGCCTGAAACTACTGTTTAGTGCATAATGCGCTTTACAGTCTTAATCCCTTACATCTTAAGACATATCCAATGTCTGTACTTAATAATCCGTGCTTTTCGCACTTCATAGTCCTTAATTATCTGTTCTCTGGTTCCTCTGTGTTGCTGGTTCAACTGAATTCTTCTCTCGACTGTTGTGGTAGTAGCTGTTCTTGTCTGATCTTGCGTCATTGTCTGTGGTACGGAGTCGACTACCTCCCGTGTTCCTTACACCACTCGTTCACATGCATGAGGTACATTACTGGTACATTACTACTTACCCAACTTACTCATAAATGAGCGTGCCAGGCCTGCAAGCCCCTGTGGGGTGCAGTCGTCCCACGTCTCGTTTTAGTAAACTCATAGTGTCCGTCACACGTTTAGCTATTGCTAATTATGAAGTATTCTGTTGTCGATCTCCTCTTTCATCGTTCCATAATAACATTTATTGTTCTTCTTGAAGTTAATCAAGGGAAGTCTATTTACTGTGTTCTTGGGTATGGTATGCTCCAGCTCCTTTCTGTATTCCGTACTGATTCCATTTCTTAGTAGCTTAGGTCTCTTTCCACAGAGCCTCTTATCTTCTTTCTCATATTCATTCTACTAGGAAAGCACTTCCAGTTCCTTAAGGAATGGGTTGTGTGCTTCCTGTGTAATCTTACCCAACCATGTCCAGACTACTGGCATCAATGCTCAGTTCGTCTTCCATCTTATTTTCTTACTTATGCTGGTCTTAACTCATAAATCTAATTGCCTCAGTGTCAATATTTGACGGCTCATTACAATGGTCGCCTTCCGCGCACCATGACTTAATCCACTTATATAACTATTGTACTGACGACCACTACTACCATGGTAGTTGGCCCTTACCATGTTGCCCATCAATGGTGCAACCTCTTATTCATTTATTCTAATGTCTTACCTTATACTCAATCCCTTTTTGGTGTAAACACACTGGGAGTTCTCTCATTCCGGTGTATGGCGGTGTCATACTGTGTTGTAAAATAGTTAACTCTTAATACGAAGACGTTCTGCTCCAATCTCAGTTTCGTAAGCAGGCTAATTTCTTTCGCTATCTTTCACCCTTAGTGATGTTACCTACCATGTAGTTTAACTGGTTACTGAAGATGCCATCCACTGAATCACAAGCTCTTCTGAGCATTGATTAATTGACGTGCCATAATGTGCAGTCACGGTGTTTATCTCTGACGATCACTAATTCTTACATCCTGGTGTCGGATATGGGGTCTATCTCTGCAACCTACCTTATTACTCAAGTGTATCTGGTATGTTCTAAGGTAATCTCAAGGTTCATGGTTCCCATTTTCTAAATAAAGTGTATTTCATCTCTAATAAGTGAAAGCCCTTTTGAGGGGTTCATTCCCACTCATGGCCTCACAACAAGGAGAGGTATCCCCACCCTAAAAGGCATGGTTCGTTCTCCGCTCCTGTCCTTAGCATTATCTCAATATTCTCATTGGTACCCTTTCTTGGTAATGTTCTTCCCAATCTAAATTATAGGTTTGGTAACCGTTCGTATCTACAAATTGTAGTCCCTTCGTGGCTTAAACAAGCTCTCTTATAACTTACTGCGCCTCGGGCTCTGATGGTTAACATCCTTGGCTCGTAGGCTCTTAATACTTAATGTCTCAGTTCATTATTTGTACTCTTACTCATCTACAGGTCATCCCTATAAGATCCTGGTTCTTTGAGCACTATCCACCGTTAGGTTACATCCTAGATGTAGTATCGGGTTTCATGATAAGTTGCTGCATCCTGCTTCCTGCTAGGGAAGTTCAGGTGATCTGAGGTTATTAATGTCCTTGACAATACTGTCATTTTACTAGACTTATGTCTTTTAATAGTCAAGGTTAGGTTCGTATTAGGCGTTTTCCTTGCGGTGTCCAAGTTGGATATCATCCTGTCGTCTTATACTTCCATCTCAACGCTTCGTTCAACTTCCGTTGACTATGCCACCCGTTGATGATCAATCATACTTGGGTGTTAATGAGTTAAACAACAGTGTTAACTGTCATTCATCAGTTGTTCGGCTCGACTATGCCCGCTCTGTGGGGGTAGTCCTCTGAGCTTTCCTTTTCCAGGGTTGTACGACTTTAATCCTTAGTAGGTTATAGCTTACGTTTATTTCTTTACCCTTGTTTTCTGGGTTTTCCAACATCTTGATTGAAGAATGTTGTTATCGGCAGGTTTTAACTGTCATCTCGGGAGTTTTATCCCGCTCTTTTTAGAAAACGTTATGTAACGGTCTCAATGGTATATTATACATTCCTCGTATGTTATTGCTTACATATTGTTTTGCTCGGATCACCGAGCGATCTCTGAGATTTTCCTCGTGGAGTTTGAGATTGGTGTTCTTACCGTACTGTCGGTCATTGTTGTAGTGGGTTATACCGTTGCTAGTATTTATATGGTTTAGTATTTCGTCTAAGCTCAGCTCCCTGCTGGCTGATGTGTCGGTTCATCTCATCATGGTCAGGCCGTCAGGCCCTTCCAAGGTCCTATTTTTTTCTTTCTGTTCTTATAGACTTACAATCAGGTATTAATATGTGCTACAACTGTAGCGTTCTCTTATTTCTCCTTGATGGCTTTTCGTGTGGCTTAACTGTGGTAGCACTTGCTATGGCAAGTGCACCATGCAGGATGGGTTACTGGTACAAGGTACATCGGTTGTGACACTTCCTTCTAATTTCCATGTAATTGGTAGTCCTCGGAACTCCTTCGATAATCTCTTATTTTGGATAACCGTCCATTCGGCAGTTTCCTTGTTGTTTGACAGTACTGTCATCTATTAGGGCGTTCCTCTTTCTGAGGGAATCCCTTAATATTTTCTTATGTCTTAATCCTCGCTCCTGTCTCCACACACTTTGTTGTGGTCACTGAGTAATGATTCTCCTTTAGGCACTACATCGTAGTCCTATTTCGGTACACAATTTATATGAGTTCCTATCGTCGTCCGCATTATGTTGGCCAGGTTTTATAACCTTCCTTGTTGTATGGGGTTGGAGTTCCCGTTTCTAACTGGACTTTCCAATAATCTCAAATCTCAGGCTTTGTATTATCCCACTGTTATGCTCACTCGGACCGCTGTCCGGTACACATGTCGCTTCCCTTTTTCCTTTCTATTGCACCCGTAGTGCTTTCCTTATCATTGGTATTGCGGGTTATTTCGACTGCGTAGCATGTCGACCCATGTTGCCGGTAATTACCGTTCCCTTATTGATAGAATTCCATAGGTAGCGCCTGTTTCTCTGTTGCGCTCCATTAAAAACCTCCCAGTTCTCCGTAACTGTTGTACAACAAGTTGTTCTTGTATTGCTCACTGTTAACTAACTGCCAGATCGGGTTTCTCCGAGTAAGAGAAGACTTTCTTCTCTCTGGCGTTTGTTCCACATATTTAGGGTTAGAGATGTGGAGGGCGGGCCTAGGTATTATGGATGTCCGGTAGACACCGGGAAGTCCTGACTAACGCACCTCTCACTCTATCTCTCAACCCTTAACCCATAACTCAATCTCAACCTCATCATTCTCCTAAGTTCGGTATTTCTTGTCTTCAGAGCGTAACTACGCTCTGATACCACTTTTTGTAACACCCCAACTCAATCCAAATGTGGTCTCGCAACTTAACCGTTTACATATCCTTCTTACAATCCTCTCACAACCTATACATCTTACTAACTCAATTGCCATACGAGTTTACATGCACAACTCGTAGGTCACACTTAATCCTTAACACTTGTATCCTCTTCTTACCCTTGCGACGGCCGCCTCCTGATGTACCTGTGTAGTAAAAACAGCCCCCAAAGGGGTCAGCACGAATGCTGGTACGATCCCCTCATGGCCCCCAAGCGAACGTGGCTACGACGACTAATTGTCGATAGCAGGAGGTTGATTATATGCACAACATAATAGTGAATGCTGTAAACAACGATCCAATATGAACAATCAAAGTTCACACACAATGAACGACTTAAATGCGTTCCCTTAATTAGAGAGTTAGTTATTTAACTCCTTAAGTAATGTTCCCTCTTAATCTTAGTCCATCCTTATCTCACCTCAATCTTAGTATTATCTTAATCTTAGAAACAACCATCCTTTAATAAGGAGTGGATGTAACTTACCTTAATCTTAATAATACAAACCATCCTTAGAAGGAATGGTTGCAACTTATCTTAACCTCACCTTAATCTTAACTTAATCTTAATCTTAACGATACAATTCATCCTTTAAAAAGGAATGATTGTAACTTATCTTAATCTTAACTTATTCTCAGAATACAAAACCGTTCCTGGAGGGGAATGGTTGTAGCCTAAGTCCAAACCTGGGATTTAGGTGATCCCACCGCACCATCTTAATGCCACCTACCCTGGACGGGAATCCAGCGTAGCTGAGCCGGCAACCGGCCCTAGGCTACAAGTCCAAAGACAAGTCCTTAAGCGGAGGGCGGGATCTGATTCAGATACGTCCCCCTTTTTCCTTAGCATGCATGACCGGAGATCGGTCCCGGGTCCTCACTCAAGTTCCAGTTAGTAATAGTCTCAAGACCATGTTCGTTGGTTAACCTCTTTCGGTTCATATCGCCTTATTAGGGGCGTTCCTTAGTCTCACTCAATTCCTTACTAAACATTGGTTAGTAAGTTCTCACAGTATGTTGTGTTAGTTATCAAACATCACACAACAATACAAAGAAATATAATATATTCCGATTGCATGCTTTATCTTGTTTAGTGAGCACACAAAAACAAATAGCACACAAGCCGAGGACGCCTCGTTAGCAATGTCACAAGAGAACTATACCGTTCACCGTTGGTCGTTCGGCTGCTTACTCTCTTCCGGAGTCCAAACTCCCAAGTCCTAAAACATTCATTCAGTTTTAGGTTGTTAATCTCTTAACTTAATATGACCTACTTAACTTGTTTAATTTACTTAATTCCTTAATGATCCCCCACCTAACACCTCTTAAGTCTTATAACTTCTACAAACTTAATCTTAAACTTTTAAGTTTATACTTAACTTAACTTAATCCCTTAAGTTCCTAGGGTCTTAATCATTACCACCCCACCAAAGGTATCCTTATTACCTATCACCATTCTTATTTTAAATTTTTTTTTTTAAGTGTTAAGGGCCGTCCGACCCACCGTCCGACCCACCCTCTGGGTCGGACCATTCCAGTAACTTTCGGGTTTGAAAAACCCTACATGTCCGACCATGTCGACCCAACCAACTGGGTCGGACCATTCCAGAAACTTTCCGTCTTCTAAAAATCACATGTCCGACCCACGTCCGACCCAACCAACTGGGTCGGACCATTCCAGAAACTTATTTGCCCTCTAAAACTCACCCGTCCGACCCATGTCCGACCCAAGACCTCTGGTCGGACCATTCCAACCTTTCCATGGCGTTAAACAGAGGCCGTCCGACCCAAACTTGGGTCGGACCCCTGGGTCGGACGCCCACTAAAAACTGCCCAAACTGCCAAATCTTCACTAAACCTTCCTCAAGCCATCCATGTGTTTCCAACATCATTTAGACCCTTAAACCCACCTTAGAGCATCTCCAAACAAATTAAACCATTCTCCAAGATTCACCTTAGTCATTATGGCATTTTCCTTGTAATAATGCTAACACTTGTAATGTTTTCCTCTAGGTTCTAGTGGGGTTCATACCTATGTAACCACTATGCCAAATGTTTTTCCTCACCACTATAACATCATCTCCCAAGCATCTTTTCACCATCGACAAATTCTTTCATGCATTTACTTAAAGTTCCTTCACAAGCTTAAGCTTCATCCATCAACACCTTATTTCCTTCCTAGTTGTTTACCAACACTTGCCTAAGTTCTAAATACTCAATTACATTCTCTTGATTCCTAATCCTTCAAAGTAATTGCCTAATCATTATAACTCATTACAACACTTTATCTCACCCCTTTTTCATCAAGACACCTCTAAGACTTCCTAGTACTTCCTTAGTCATTATATTCCCTTAGGACATATCTTAATCACCTTAAGCATTATACCTTCTCCTTAACTTATGCAAGTCTTACATTCCTCATCTCATGATTTTGGTGTGTTCAAAACACTCACCAATCCTCTAATTCCTCCTAGACATCTCTAGATCATTCTAAACCTCAAGACTCCTTAGTTAACTCATTCCCACTCAAATTCCTCATAGTGATTCCTAGTAAATCCTAGGTCATATTAATTCACCACCATCACCTAAACACTTATTTTCTACTCAAATTTCGCCATGGCTTCTCTAGTATCTTATCATGCCCACACACATTGTTTTCCTCATTCAACCATCTCACACACACATCAAGTTCTTTCTCATCACATCTCATCACCAAACCAACTCATTCACAACAAACTCAATATTGGCAATTAATCTTAAATTGCATAGCACTAAGCTCTTAAATGACATGGCTCTTAGGCCCTTAAATGACTTAAACTTAAATACCTGAATTTCCCCACATATATAAGCTTTCAACCTGCAAATACACTCATCAATCTCATAGTAGTTATAATGCTCTTAAAATCCACCTTAAACTTATATTACTAACTCATTCTCATTAGCTCCTTAATCACAAGTTCATAAGCTTGTTTAAGTTCTTTTTCTTAGGTTATATAACCCAACACACAATATAAGCTCTAAGCTACATTGGTACTTATCTAAAACTCATTCCTTAATCTTAAACCACCATTAGGTAAGCATTTTACCTTGTTTTCTTAAGCTTATCTTAATCTCCTCCTTAGACCTTCTTCTTGCATAGATCTCGGCCACCACTTAAATTCCCCTTGCCAATGTTCTAATCAATATTCAATGACTCATATGAGTACTAAACAATGCACTAACCTCAAGGAATGAAAACCTAGGTTAGAAATGTGTTCTAAAGCATAAAAGTGGATGATTACCTTGAAGTCTCAAAGTAGACTTGGGCATTGAATGAAATAGGACCTCCACTAGTCCTTGGTGAATAAATCAAGCTAGAAAAGGCATAAAAACATAGCCCCATGAGAAGGAATTTTCGGCCAAGTACAAGAAATGATGGAAACATGGTTTTTCTTACATTTTTCTTTACCTTAAGAGAATGGAGAAGCTAATGAGCTCTTCAAACTTGGTTTTCGTCCATCAATGGAGTTTCCTCTTGGCACCAAAATGGAGATTTGAAGGATTTGAAAAGATAGTAGGATAGGTCTTGACCTAACTAAGAGAAATATGTGTTTAGTTTTTGATTTGGAGCAAAGATGAACACTTTGTGAGTGATTGAAGGTGGAGCACCCATGGATGGAGCTCTCTCGGTTTGGAGCAAAAAGAGAAGAAGAAATCGTGTGAAGATGAGAAATGAAGAGAGAGAAGTAGAAAAGGTGGCTTATAAGAGATATTTGCTTTAATAAAGCAAATAGTACTCTTTTACTTATCTATTCTTTTCTTCCTTATTTGACTACTTATGGTTACTCACCCTCCTTTAGAAAACCGGCCCCCTACCTTAAATAAGGCTAGTCATGGTCTTTGTTGACCAACTAATTAGCTTATATTGATTAAAACTTAAACTAGTCACTATTTGGCACTATTCACTAATCAGTGCACATATTTCTGAAATTTTTGATTTCCCATTGATTTAGACTTCCTAATGTGATACTAATTAGTACACATGTTGATTAAAGAGTAATGATGGACATTTAGCCACTCAAAACTCAATTCTAAGACAATTTCTTAAAAATGTGCTTTAAGACTTCTTAAAGCACATTTTGTGTTTTAACTTGTTTTCAAGCTTGGTTTTCTTTGCTAACTGATTTAAAATGACCATTAGAATATTACTAAGGTCTTATCATGATATTTGGGTACTCACCCAAGTCTCTCCAAGCTTAGAGCACGTTTTTGCCCTGATTGCCCTTAAGGCACTTTCTTGTGTTTTCCTTGGTTTAAATTGTCTACCAATCTTTCTAAGGCATATTCTAGCCTTACTACATCATAATTTGATGTTTTCTTAGCTTACTTAGGTTTGGGGTATTTCAATAATTCATAGTTTATAATTACTCGTTTTTACAGAACAGTAAAGGAATTATTTGGGAAGAGTTAGTTAGGAATTGTTTCAGTTTTTTTTGTACTTTACCTTAATTGCCGGTTTGAACCAAGATGGAAGACTTGGAGCAGCTCTGGCACGACACGAGAAGAAGAATGAAGTCTGGCGGAGAGCTTGTATTCCTTGCCCGCTAGTTTTGGTTTCCAGCAACAATATGCAGATACAAGCAGAGAATGAAGAGAAAGGCAGAACATGTAATTCCTTCGTTTGCTGACGAAGGTAACCAGAGGAAGAAGAAGATAAGTTTGAGGTGTGTTACCCGTTCTGGAAAGCAAGCAAGCAGTTCCAGTGGTTGTCACAACAGACGTGCAGATGCAGGAAGAGAATGGAGATGAGCGCGTGTATGTTTTTTTTTTTGGTTGCAAATTTTACAGAGTGTGATAGGTTGTAAAATTACCGTGAAGAGAATTAGGATACTGGGTTGCCAAATTACTGTGAAGAGAATGAAAATATTGGGTTCCAGAGTTAGTGAAGAAAATGAAGATGTAAAGAAAATAAGAGATGCAGAGCAAGTAAGTTTCTTCACCGGTAAATTGCAACATGAGAGGAAGAATATATGAAGGGAAGCTGATATGTATAACTGTGAGAGAAGAGGAAATGAAAAGAGACTTCCATTATAAATGAAAAGAATATGAAGAAGAGGGCCAGCATGTAAGTTCCTTGATTGTCAATAATTATAAGAAAATGAAGAATTCCTTTTGTTTGTCTATCCATTGTTTGCCGGATAAGTGCTCTTGGAAATGAGTTTGCAAAATAAATATTATAAATGAGGAGAATAAAAATAGAAATGAAGAAGGGACATGAAGAGAGAATTACATGTATTAACCGTGAGTGATGAGTTAATGAAGAGAAAATGAACGTTGAGAATATATATGACTGTGAATGAGGGAATAGAAAGGAGAGAGGTTTGCCAATTAAATTATAACCATGAGTGAAAAGAAAATAGAGAGGGGCTATCGTTTATGTTTATTTATTTTTGTTTTTTTTTTTGTTGTAACATGAGTGAAGGTAAGTTAAAGAGACGCAGAATTCAGAAAGACATTGTTGTAACGGTGGGGGAAAAGAAAATGAAAGTGCTGGCGGGTATGTTGTAATGTGAGTGAAAAAGAAATATGAAGATATGTGCAGAACTGCAAAATTACCGTGAGTGAGGGAGCTAGACGCCAGCATGTATATTCCAATTGTAATCTTGAATAAAGGGGAATTGAAGAGATTAATAATAAATAAAAAGAAGAAGAAAGAAGGAAAATTGAAGAGACCCTTTTATTTCAAGATATATTGCTCTCATATTAAATTAGTTTGTTAGATAACCTCTCAAGCTTCCTCATTTAAATTTGTGGTATTACTACGTGTAACGATGGGTATTACATGTTACATAAAATCTTTTTTTTTTGTTAAATTGACTCTTCAGAGAATATACTCCTATGTTACAATTGACTAATTTATCAATACTGATTGAAGTCCTAAAGTTTAAGATATAAATATATTATATATATATCCCTCCTAATAGTCCACCTTGTTGTCTCATTAACATTTAATATTTTAACTGCTACGTATGAATGTTACTCTAATATTTCCCTCTTATTATGTTTTCTATAAGGTATGTCATTTCTTTTATTTATTGTTAATGTATTTATATATATATATATATGTATTAGGATTTATTCAAGACATTCTTTGTGTAGTTTTATTGTATTTAATTATCTTTATTAACTTTTACACATATCCACATCCAATATATGGTTTATGAAATAAAGTATTTCCCTTAGTTTCAATTAAGTATATTAACTACCACGTTATATAATTAATATAGATGGAGATTAATTCAATTCCTTGATTTAACCTAAGTTACTATTTTATTTCCTTTATATATATGTATATATATATATAATTTTTACTTCACTTAAAAGTTTATACCCAAAAATATTTATTGAAATTCTGTATTAAATGTTAGTTTAGTCTTATTATATTTTTCCCAACCTATAAAGTTCATTATTCAACTATACCTTAATTTTTGGTTACAATAAAAACCATATTTATAAGATAACTTATGAAAAATTCATAAACACAATTTTTAGACCCATTTACTCTTGTCTAAAAATTCCCAAATATAACATATAGTAACTACGATATTTTAGACATATTATAAACATTTTGTTTCATAAAAAAACTTTAAAATTATCTAAATAATTCCATAATACTTAGAAATTACAAAAATTATAACTTACGTTTAAAAACTCAAAACTCATATTAATTTACATGAAAATAAACTATAGTTTATAAGGAATCTATGGTTAAAAATTCAAGTCAAAATACATTAGGGAAGGTCATTAAATAAATTCAACAAGTCAGAGTTTTATTCTAGGATATCACTTAATCATCTACGTTATAATCTTGGCCATCCATTTCCCCTAACTACAATCGGACGGCCCAGTTTTGTCGAGCTCATCAGGAAACCCCTTAATGTAGAATTTCATGTTAGGTTTGATAATTATTTTTAGACTATATATTTATTTTTATAAATATAATTGAGGTTCATTGAAACCTTAATTCATGTAAATATTTACTTAATCCATTATTGCAACATGTTAGCCTTATATAATTAGACCTTAATTATTTTTATTATTATTAGGGATATTTCAACTATGATTTTATATTGACTTTTATGATCCAAATCAATGTTCCATATATTTCTAAAATCTTTTAATATAATTGGAGTGTCTTGAAATTTTTCCAAGATTTATTGACTTATAAAACTTACTATTAAATTCATAATACAATATAATAATTTAATATTTAATAGTATTATTTAGGGCTCAATAAAGGAAATCCCCTAAATTAATTTAGATTAATTTATGGGGTATTTCACTTTCTGTCTCCACCAAAAAAGAATCGAATCAACTAGGAATGTTTTAAATTTTACCTTATGATAAAAGATGATATTCAGAGCAAAATGGTCTTAGAATTTTGAATTTTCAAGTTTCCAATAATTTCCACTTAATTTGTGAACTAATCTGACGAGAAATTGAATATAAATATAGTCTATTATCTAAAAATTCTAATTTCTCTTTATAAAAATCAGAAATATCCTCCTCGATGTGTGGTACAAATTTCACGACCAAATTCCATTGGGAAGTCACCTAACCAAAACCCCAGTAAACTTCAGTTTTTACCGACTTTACTCTATCTTTAGTGATGCCTATATATGAGACCTTATCTCTTGATAAGAGACACACACCACAGTTTGAACCGTGTTATTTAACGATTTTTTGACTCGGCAACAACGCGATAGGGATAGATTATATAACGCGGCTTCCATGAAGCGTGTTATTTTATTCGCTATATAACACGGTTGCAGTCGTGTTATATACCTATTTTTATGACCGTGGGAACAACTTTTATAACACGGTTAAATGGAACCGTGTTATAAAGCTATATTTTTTTTCAAAATTTTCTCATTTTTTCACTTCCTGCATAGATGTTTCATTACCACCAATACATTTCAGAACTTGTTCAGATAGGCAACATGCTTTATGTCCACAATGGCAACAACTTTCATTTCCAAAATAAAGGCAACATACCTTATAATTTCTACAATGGAAACAAGGCCTTTTCATTTTCCAAAATAACGGCAACATGCCTTACAAATCTACACAAACAGAACAGCTAGCTTGTTTTAACATTGACAAAAGGATCACAATTCTTTAAGTTTTCAAACGTGGAAAACTCTACAAAAACTCAAGTATTCAGCCACTTATCAAAAAAAAGAATGATACCATGCACCAATCCCTCTGATTTGCTGCCTCAATTCTTCCCATTGTTGAAGGGTAGGATCAACATCGGTGGGGTTGTGGCACATGCATGAAGAAGCACAACTGTTTCTACTAAAGTAGATCCAACATCTTCTAGTAGGCCTATTTTGAAATTGAAGAAAATGACACATTAAAAAAGAAAATGAAGTTAAGCAGAGATATAAAGACTTGGACAATTTGAATGGAGGTTTTACAGATATTTCGACCTTAAAAACAAAAGATAAATGATACATGAACTTTAATCGTAAAATCACAAATAAAAGCAACAGATTTATCAACAGCAACAGATTTATCTTTTTGTTAACTTAGAAGCAGTTGAGAGCAAATTTCTGTTTTTGTTAACTAGAAGCAGTAAAAGTGTAATACCCTTGTGGTTTACCTCCCACATTGATTGAAGGGGAGAACGAACCACTCCTTATATGGGTGGGGATACCTCTCCTTGTTGTGAGGCCTTTTAGGGCTAGGAAACCCCAGGAACAAAACCGTGCGGCCTGCATGCCAAAGCGGACAATATCACAACAGTGGGATACTGGGCTGTAACAAAAAGCAACAAATTTTTCAAGACAATACTTCTATTTTTTCTGTTAAATAATAGCATAAGCAGCAATAGATTTCATCTTTAAGCAACGGAAGTAGCAGGAGAAACATATTTCATTTGTTGTTCATTTTTCTCTTAAAAATGTACATGCTTGTAGTTTTATTGTAATCTATCTTTATTTCCTTCTCACAACCATGTCTACTGGTTGAGGATCAAGGAAAGGAACGTGGCGATGAGAGCAAACAGAAATGGTAAAAAGAAACTAAATGAAATTTGCTGATCAGGAATAAGATTTTAGGGAACATACCGAATCACTCTATCACACGAAGGAGCTCATCACATGAAGGAGCTTAACTTCTACCATAACTTAAGGATGAATGATGCTATATCTTCTCTTACAAAATCTAGTTCCTTCTTTGTGTAGGAGTTTGGTTGATCTTGAATGAACTGTACCACCTACACAAAAGAACCCAAATTTTTGCTTATTAAGAGTTTGATAAATGATAGCACTATACATTGATAAACTCATATGTCGCGTACCGTTTGATAATCTGAAAATCTAATAACATTAGCACAAAAGTCATGCATAAACTTTAGCGTATAATAACCACAAGTAGTATCATCTTTCTTGTAACACCCCGTCCAAAGCTAATCGTGGTTGTCGCAAAACTTAACACTTAATCGAATTCGTCGCAGCGGAAATAACAAACACCGGGACCTTGCCACGGTCCGATCGTTAGAATATACCGGTCTTATCAATTTACAACACTTATCCAAAATAGACATCCGACCAAAACACCTCCAACCAAAGTACCACCAACCAACCGAGTTTAAGTATCTAAGTCATAGTCACAAACTTACATCAGTTTCAATATAAACAGACGGGAGCACAAGCACAACCCGTACTCAAAATAAACAACCCATCCTAAGTCTAACCGCTCCTACTCTCGTGGAGTGACTTAATGGGCCTCTTACCTGCAAGTGTAAAAACAGCTCCCAAAGGGGGTCAGCACGAATGCTGGTACTCCCTCTCATGGCCCCCAAGCTAACGGGGCTACGACGACTAATTGTCGATAGCATGGAAATTGATTAGGTACACAAGCATGATATGAAGTGCTATAAACAATAATCCACAGATGAACATACATAGTTCACACACAATGAACGACACAAGCATTCCCTTATCAAGCGGGTTAGTAACCCCCTCCTTAGACCTGATTTCCTTAACCTCAGTTCCTTATCTTACCTCAGTCTTAACCTTATCTTAATCTCAGTATACAAACCGTTCCTAGAATGGAAATGGTTGTAGCTTAATCTCAAACCTAGGATTTAGGTGATCCTACCGCACCATCTTAATGCCACCTACCTTGAAATACCCCAAACCTTAATGCGTTAATTAATTATGTAATTATAATTTTCTAAGGCTAATTAAGTCCTTAAGATCATTGGTGAAGAAATGAAAACCAAAAAGAAAAAGGAAATGCGTAAAAATCACAAAACGTGAAAATACGTATTTAATTATTTTAGGAGGTACATAACCTTCATTAGGGCTATAAATATATTTTTATACCTTAATTACACATTAGGAACGTGTGGGAAAAATCCCGGAAGGAAACGGATCCAAACAATGCGTTTAAACGCTAACGGAGTCTTAGAACGCGTTTTTCGAGAAAACCCGAAAACGTGATTTTAAACAGTTAAATGACCCGTAAAAATAATAGTTGATTATGTAACAATAATTAAACATTAATGGGAGTATAATAACCATTAAAATTAAATAAACGAGAAAATTCCGGAAAACGGACCCGGTTAGTGAATAGTGCTAAAACCGGGTAAATTAATGGGTGTTTTCTGTAAAAGACGAAAAATGTTCCAGTGTGTATATATTAGTGGGCCGGTTTTTATTAATGTAGACAGCCCCTCACACTTGACTAGTTAGCTAATTAAATAAGTCAAAAAGCAAAAGTAACTTATACCCCACACACTCTCTTTCCTCCTTTATTCTTTTCATCTCTTCTCTTTCCTCCCTTTCTTTCTTTCTTCTCCACGATTCCTTCCTTCCCCCTCCTGGTTGCAGCCGATTGTGCAGCTCTCCACTCTCCTTCCATGGCTTCTCATCTTCCTCCTCATGCTCTAGCCAACTCCAAGCTCCAAATGCAAAACAAATTACATATTTGAACTCTCCTCATCCTCCTCTACCTTTCCCTCTTTTCGGAATTTCAAAAGGATGAGTTTCATCTCCATGGGTTTTTCCCATTTGAAGAGAAAATGACATATTCTTGAAGCTTGGAGTCTCCTCTCTCTTCTAAGGTAAAAATTTCCAAGAGGAAGTCATTTTTCCTTCAACTCTTGGTGTAATCAATTTTTCACCATTTTTGATACCTTGTTTTCTCCTTGTTCTTGAGCTCCAAATTGATCCTTAAATGGTGGAGAAGTTCCCCTCTTGATTCAAGGGTGAAAATCCCTCTCGAAAGCTTCACAAAGGTAAACCCTAACCTTGTCTAGCCCTTTGATTGAATTGAAATATTGCAAGGGTTTAGATAATTAATTGAGTGTGTTTTGTGTTCTTGAATGTTGGGATGGAGTTTGGAAACTCCATGCCCTCTTAACCGATTTTGGAGAAGATATGGAGCAAGAGGAGAATTAAGGAAACTTGTGAAATTAAGGTAAGGAATCCACCTTAAACCTTGTTATAATTGTTTAAGTGTTTGGGATGGGTAAACAAATTAATGAACCCAAATTGTGGATTGAAATATATGTTGGAATGTGTTCAATTGATGTTAGAAGAGGTTTGTGAATTAATGTTGAATGGAGGGCCTTTAGAGCCAAATGTTTTGAGTTTGTGATTGATATTGTGGTTATGGAGTTTATGGTGATTGTATTGTTGTTGATGAATTTGAGGATTGTGTTAAGTGCTGTTAGGACCCTTGAAAGGGTGTGGCTAGATTAGGGATGAAAATGATGGAAATTGATGAGGATGAATGTGTAGAGTTTATGGGGAGGTTATGGCGAAATTTTGGTAGAAAATGAGTGTTTTTGACTCTTTGATTTGGTGATGTTATTGGTTGATTTTAATGTGAGTATGATGCGTTAAAACCCCGTGGAAATGTGTTTTCGATGGGCTATTTTGCTACTATAAGTATGTTTTGTGGGGGATTTGTGGCTTGGTTCTAGTTGTTTTCCGTAATGAATTTTGCAGTTTTCGGTATGTCCTAACATGTGTCCGAACATTGAAGTTCGGACATCATACGACGGAAAATTTTCAGAACTCTCGACTTATGTCCGAACATGCAAGGTCGGACGCATGTTCGGACCAACCTTTGTTTTTGCATAACTTTTTCGTTTGAACTCCGTTTTGAGTGCCGTTTGCGGCGTTGGATTCCTCTTTTCAAGTACTATCTGTTTTGACATGTTTTTGGCATATGTTTAGGTATATTTTATTTGAAAATGACCAATAATCTTTTGAACTCCATTTTTTTTGCTCTATAAGTGTGCTTGAGCCTTCTAATGATGGGGGATTGGATGGTAATGGTTTTGGATGATGTTAGGCCTTGTTTTGGTGACATGTAAAGGCCTTAAGATGTGTAAACAAGTGTTAGGTTTGATGTGAGAGTTGTGAACTTAAGATCACAAGAGTAAAATTAAGTATAACAGGGTAACGGGGTTAACCATGGGCGCATTAGTCGTTAAATAATTATGTTACCCCGATGTTAATGGAGATAGTTATAATGTTACCAGTTGTTCAAAGATTTTCAAGGAACATGTGATGGCACATTAGAGTGCACCTTCGGTGACAGGTATGGTTTTCTTGCAACCTGTGTCCTACCGGATTACACCGGCTTGTATGCCAATGTGTTTTTCTGTGTGTTTGCCACCTTGCAAGATAAAGCATGAAATGAGTTTACAGTAATTCATTATTGTGGCGTAATTAATTCCGATACCGCTTAACCTTAGTTATGTGTTAAATAATAGTTAACCGACCTTAGGTTCACATAAGAGATCGGTATTCGGAATAAACGTCCCAACCCATGGGAACGTTCTAACTATGGCTATCCGTGCGTTATTGTATGTTGTGACATGCGTGATGTATGTGACTTGTTTAATATGTTGTTGATGTTGGATACTGTTATCCGTGTTGTTGAAATGGGATATGATTTCCCTTATGTGTCTAACCGAGTTAGTAACACTATGTGACGTATGTATGTGATAAGTTCCATAAGGGAACCTCTAACTAATAAGTATATGTTATGTATGGAGAGGAATCCGGGTGTCCCGGTCGCGCGTATTGTTTGGGAGTTAATATATATGTGAATTAACTCCCATCCTGTTATGTTAGGGTTGTTTTCCTTCATTGGATTTCGACCTCCCACTAGCTTAGCCAAAGCTTACCTACCCGACCTCCACATCGGGCTAGGAGGGAAATTATGTAAATGTTGGTAGGGTGTTGAAGCCTAAGTTCGCTTCGACTCCCTCTTTGTTATGTTACGGTTGTTCTTCCTCCTTGAATTACAACCACCCACAAGCTTAACCAAGGCTTACCTACCTCATCACTATTGGAGCTAGGGGGAAATTGTGTATGTTGTGTACGGTCCTATATGAGGCCGCCACTCAAGTAAAGAAAATGTATGTATGTTGTGCTCGGGCTTATATCACCCCGGCACTCCCTAAGTGAAGTTCATGTACTCTAAGAAGAGTGAAATTAAGTTTGTATGTTATAAAGTGAAGTGTGTTGTTATGTTGAGTGTGCTAACCTTGTGTCTGTATTCTAAATGGATGTTTGCTTATAAGCATGATATGTGTGTGAGTTTGTGCATGTTTGAAATAAATCAACCGCATGCTAAGACGACAAATAGTTGTGCGTGGCCCGGTAGCATGCGGGCTGCGGGATTACCATACCAGCAAAGGTGCTGACCCCCTTTGGGGGCTCCCATACTTTTCAGGTACAAGGAACTGGAAGCCGTTCGAGAGTAGGACGGGGTAGTTTTGTATGTGGTAGTCATGAGAATTGTGGATGTATTATAGGTGTAGTAAGACCGAAAATGTATCGGCGTTAGTTGGTAATTACTCGGTACAGCTGTAATGTAAGTGTATAATGATTGTTGGACATGGAACGGGATTTATGTGTAGTTGCTCGGGAGTTTAGTCCATCAGACCGGTACAATGTATGTATGTTAGCCTTGTTAGCCACGTGGTGGCTAACGGCGTGTAACACCAAGGTTAAGTTATGTTGTGAGTTGTGATTTCCGCTGCAAGTGTTGTTAAGTGTATTGTTAGTAGTTGGGGTGTTACAAAAAGTGGTATCAGAGCGAAGTATCGCTCTGATGACTGAAATACCGAGCTTAGGAAGTACCGAGTTAAGAGTTTAGTACTTTGGGTTAAGGGTTGAGTGATAGCGTGAGAAGTACGCTAGTTAGGGAAACCAGTGTGTACTGGATACCTACAGTATCCATCCCGCCCTCCACAAACCCTATTATATAACTTGGAAAGAACGCCAGAGAGATGGAAGTCCTCTCTTACTCGGGAATACCCGATCTGGCTGTTATTAATGTCCTTATAAGTCGGGAACCTGTCATACGGTAGATCCCGAAAGGTGTGAATCCCGAAGACGGTCTCCATTTTAACAATGTCTGCCGTTGTAGCGAAAAGTGAAGAATCTTATGCATAAGAAATGGAATTTCCAGCACCCTGGGTCGACATGCGAGCAGTCGAGGACAACCAGCTCAGCACTAACCGTGCAACAGTGGAGAAGTGAGTAGTAAACCCGAGACGAGGACTACAATGTTACTAATACACCACGGTATAAACCGACCAAGGAACTACAACGTAGTACGAGGAGGATACATACTAAGTAAAAGGGGTCTCCCAGAATGGGAAACACCCTAGTTAATGGTATCATGTGAAGACAGTGAGAAGTACCCAGAATTGTTGTTAAGACTGTAAGATCAAGTAAGGGCCAGCAAGGCCACTGATGTTAGAGCGGCGAAAGCAATACCGCAACATGTGTATTGAACCGATAACCAGTTAGCATGGCGCACTTGCCATGGCAAGTGCTGCTACAACAAGGTTGTGGAAATTTTTTTTACAACTACAGCACTTAAAGTTAAGTGGGATTATCATAACCGTGGAAGGGCTTAAGCCTGACCTCTGTACTTGGAAATACACCAGTCAGCAAGAAGCTAGACTTGGATAAGGCAAGAAATGTGAAACCACGAAATTTTTCTTTCAACCTAAATTATTTTCAAACTCTTTTCAAAACCAAATTTTCTTTCAAACCCATTTATTTCAATTCTCTTCTTTAAACCAAACCAGAAGACCTACACGGGCCTCAGTGCCACATGGTAGGTAAGTTTACCCAGTTACTTTTAAACAACCGGATGGAAACCGGTAAACCCAAGGGTAACAACCCGAGGGAATGGAGTGAGTTCATAATAATACAACAGTGGATACACTTCCCTTGATTAAGTTCGGGAAGCATGGAATGCATATTATCATAGGATAATATAAGAGGAGTTGACAACAGAATACTTCACCTAGGCGTGTGACGGACACTACGAGTGTACCAACTAATGTGGGACGACCGCACTCCGATAGGAGCTTGTGGGCCTGACAAACCTTCTTATGGGGTAGTCGGGCAAGTAGCAATGTATCAGCAGGTACCCCACGTATGTATACGAGTGGAGTCTGGAACACGGGAAGTAGTCGACTCCATACTACGGTCCGAAGTAAAAGTCAAGCAAGAGCAATGGATTACCAATATGGTTGAAGTAAAGGAACCAGTCAAGTTAAGAAGACTAAAGGAATTAGTAAGTTTATTTTAAGGAAATGTTTAAAGGTGAACAGTGCGAAGTGCACTGGTTAGTAAGTAAAGACGCATATGTCTTAAGGATCTGGATGGATGAACACAATAGCTGGAGTAAGTACCCAGCCTACATATGGTGAGGCAGATGCCTACTATGGATACGTTAATGTGCAAGATCGGGATGAGACTCCCGAGATGATCACTAGGGATAAATCTCACTAAGGAGATATTCAACCCAACAAAGAAGCAGGGCGAGTAGTAAATTAAACATACCATAAGTGCAAGCCAGATGTAATGGCAGAACCTAGTACACCCAGGATCCTTAAAAGGGTGTTTGGGTCAACATGGTTGAACGATAACGTGACAGAAACGCAAGGGTTGAAACTAACACCCAGTTTAAATAAGTCGTCAGGAGGAAGTCTGACATCCTTGAAGGCATCCATGAAAGGAACAACGACCTGTCATGGAGCCAATGCAATCTATAAACCATGTAATGTTGTACGAGAAGTAAATGTGTGTGGAAGCCTACAAAGTAAGCTCGAGGCAATAGGCTTATAAGCCACAAGTAAATGTGTTAAGAAATGTTATTGATCACGAAGTTTATGTTATATAAGTAAGTAAAGCGGATAACGAACCACTGCTTTAAGAGTGGGGATACCTCGATATGTGAGACCGCAACAGCGGTAGTTATGTGAACTAAGTTCAGGGAATATGTTAAGAGTTGACAGTGTTTAACCCAAGAATGATGTGAGTAGGAATAATACGAAAGGAAGTGTTGCACCAGTTGTGGAGACCAAGAGTAATAAGTCTAATAGCAACCACCATAGGTGTGGGATGCTAAATGTGTATGAACAACGCTCAAGGAGCATAAAGACTCGAAGAGTAGCATTCAGAATCAGCCAAATAAATGGCGAAACACTGTGTAATGGCGAAGCTAATATAACAGTGGATGCAGTGTAAGTTAATGTTATACAATGAGTAAGAGCACGGTGCGCAGTAAGCGACCGTTGTAAGTATTGTTAAATAATAATGTGGCAATAAGACCAGTTATGAGTGAAACTCAATGGACATACAAGTAAGTGATGATAAAGACTGGGCAATAAGCCAGTAGTTATATATGTGATAAGGAAACAGTATGAATTCCTATTGCTATCTCATAAGAGACTTACTGTCAAGAGTTTACGCCTCTGCACTCTGTATGACTGAGTGTTTTGGTATTGCGCTTGCGCGGTAATGATCAGTGAGATAGCTAGGAAGTTGAAATGTTAAATGTGATAGAAGAACAAGACTTATGATGTGATAAAACCGATGCATAAGATAAGCACGGTCGTACCAATCAAAGGGTACTTGTTGACATAAGTGACTACAGTACACGATTGTTAATATCGGTATGGATACCTCAAGTGTTGGAAATAACCGACAGAGTACTACACAAAGGTAGTAGCTCAAACTTAACCGACAGTAAGTCGGAAGAAACAAGTAAATCATTGTGAATACAATAGATTATCGTGGAAATGAATAGAAGTTTGTAACTCACCGAATTCGCTCACGGTAAGAAATACCACGCGTCGGTTGAGAAACCGTTATTACCAAGATAAAGGTGATAATCGGGGATGCATATACAGTAAGGATAATGTATGGAGCAAACTAAGCTCTAAATTATCAAGAGTTGCGCAGCAGAAACTGGTGAACCAGTGAGTCAAACGATGAATGTGAATAGTGAACATGAGTGAATGGCAAACTAATGATGCCTAAAAGCCTCACAGGCCAGATCGAAACCAGTTAAGAGTTAAAATAAACTCTAATGAGAATTCTTGGTTAGGGACTAAACCGCCAATATGGCTAAGATCCTCAAACCAGAACACATTGTGTAATAAACCGCGTGGAGATAAAACTTCACGACGGTAGAATGTTCTAAACCAGTGATTAACTGATTGATTACGTGGGCGTAATCCCTTTTAAGGGGGGTAGAGCGCAGAACCACTTAGTGTCTTTTACCGTACAAGTGTACGTGAACTATGATGTGCATAGCACAAAATGATTTGTTTTGATGATTGGTGGTGTGTTACATAAACATACACATTCATTCATGGTTAATTGTGGTAATTACGCACGAAGATGCGAATACCCTTGTGATAAGTGTGTTTATTGTGTCAACATGTGTGTGAAAGTATAAGTATAAGGGAGTAGAAAAACTCCCGGGGAACTAAACCCCGACAGTGTATGTTCATATGATACCAAATGTAATATGTGTATTATATTTTGATAAAAATATATATATGGATATGTATATATACAGTATTGTGATTTATGAAGAGGTATGACCAACGTATAACCTAGTGAGAATTAAATTCCCTAGGTAACTTGATTTAAAATAAATCGGGAAGTGATTGATGGACATAGTTCCACCCTTGGAGATGTAATGATTACGACTAGATGGATTAAAGATAGAAAATGGTACATGCTTGAATTAGTTGTTGTTTGAAATGAAGTGGGAGGTGAAACTTGATTATCATGAGATCAAGGGAAGCCGAACACAAATTGGGGTGGAGAGATAGTTCAACACTGATGCTGATCACATCAGGGTTGGATGATTCTTGAAACTCCCTATAAGTGGTCATAAATAATCACATCAAGAATAAGATGCAGTTAACAATAATTGGACTTGGAGTTGTATGGAGCTTTCAAAAGAATTTTAAATTGGGTTTCAAATTTGCAATTGGTATTTTCAGACTTCAATAAATATTTTAAGATTCTTAGGTGGTATTTTCAAAGGAAGGACTACCTTTATGTGACCTCGTAGAGGATTTTCAACTTGTATCCTTCCAATAAAGGATTTCATTATACTTAACCTCATAGAGGGTATTTCCTACTACTTGCTCACGAGCTGAGGACGTACGAGCCTTTGTCTTCGGACCGGTGACATGAGAAGTATATTTTAAAGATGTATGCAATTGTTTTGATCTCCCAAAGGAACGGGGACCAGAGTGTCCATCGCGACCGGTTCTGCGGGATCACAGTGTATATGTACTCAACATGGGTCTCGAACCCATGAAGAGATGGAAAAGGAATTTCTGGTTGATATACATGCTATGACATGTTGTGTGGTATGTGTAGTAATTATTATTTTGGACCTTGAGTCCTAATGTGATTGAATTCCGAAAGTGTTATGTTACCTAGACCATGTGTCTAAGGTTGTTATGTTATCAAGACCTAAGTCTAAATGTTGTTATGTTACCCAGACCAAGAGTCTAAGGGTTGTTATGTAAGTACAATGTTGAAGGTACCCGGACCACTGAGTCGAGGTTACTATGTAAGTATGTTATGTTATGTATGGATGTGTATGTACCCGGACCGTTAAGTCCGAGGGTGCGATGTAAAGTATGTTTGTTATGGAAGTTTATGTTACAAGTAATCCCTGTGTTCTAATTCAAATGACGCTAGGGAAGTGTGAACTTCGAGGACGAAGTTCTTTTAAGGGGGGTAGATTGAAATACCCCAAACCTTAATGCGTTAATTAATTATGTAATTATAATTTTCTAAGGCTAATTAAGTCCTTAAGATCATTGGTGAAGAAATGAAAACCAAAAAGAAAAAGAAATGCGTAAAATCACAAAACGTGAAAATACGTATTTAATTATTTAGGAGGTACATAACCTTCATTAGGGCTATAAATATATTTTTATACCTTAATTACACATTAGGAACGTGTGGGAAAAATCCGGAAGAAACGGATCCAAACAATGCGTTTAAACGCTAACGGAGTCTTAGAGCGCGTTTTTCGAGAAAACCCGAAAACGTGATTTTAAACAGTTAAATGACCCCGTAAAAATAATAGTTGATTATGTAACAATAATTAAACATTAATGGGAGTATAATAACCATTAAAATTAAATAAACGAGAAAATTCCGGAAAACGGACCCGGTTAGTGAATAGTGCTAAAACCGGGTAAATTAATGGGCGTTTTCTGTAAAAGACGAAAAATTTTCCAGTGTGTATATATTAGTGGGCCGGTTTTTATTAATGTAGACAGCCCCTCACACTTGACTAGTTAGCTAATTAAATAAGTCAAAAAGCAAAAGTAACTTATACCCCACCACACTCTCTTTCCTCCTTTATTTCTTTTCTCTCTTCTCTTTCCTCCCTTTCTTTCTTCTCCACGATTCCTTCCTTCTCCCTCCTGGTTGCAGCCGATTGTGCAGCTCTCCACTCTCCTTCCATGGCTTCTCATCTTCCTCCTCATGCTCTAGCCAACTCCAAGCTCCAAATGCAAAACAAATTACATATTTGAACTCTCCTCATCCTCCTCTACCTTTCCCTCTTTTCGGAATTTCAAAAGGATGAGTTTCATCTCCATGGGTTTTTCCCATTTGAAGAGAAAATGACATATTCTTGAAGCTTGGAGTCTCCTCTCTCTTCTAAGGTAAAAATTTCCAAGAGAAAGTCATTTTTCCTTCAACTCTTGGTGTAATCAATTTTTCACCATTTTTGATACCTTGTTTTCTCCTTGTTCTTGAGCTCCAAATTGATCCTTCAATGGTGGAGAAGTTCCCCTCTTGATTCAAGGGTGAAAATCCCTCTTGAAAGCTTCACAAAGGTAAACCCTAACCTTGTGATCTAGCCCTTTGATTGAATTGAAATATTGCAAGGGTTTAGATAATTAATTGAGTGTGTTTTGTGTTCTTGAATGTTGGGATGGAGTTTGGAAACTCCATGCCCTCTTAACCGATTTTGGAGAAGATATGGAGCAAGAGGAGAATTAAGGAACTTGTGAAATTAAGGTAAGGAATCCACCTTAAACCTTGTTATAATTGTTTAAGTGTTTGGGATGGGTAACAAATTAATGAACCCAAATTGTGGATTGAAATATGTTGGAATGTGTTTAATTGATTTAGAAGGTTTGTGAATTAATGTTGAATGGAGGGCCTTTAGAGCCAAATGTTTTGAGTTTGTGATTGATATTGTGGTTATGGAGTTTATGGTGATTGTATTGTTGTTGATGAATTTGAGGATTGTTAAGTGCTGTAGGACCCTTAAAGGGTGTGGTTATTAGGATGAAATGATGGAAATTGATGAGGATGAATGGTTTTGGGGAGGTTATGGCGAAATTTTGGTAGAAAATGAGTGTTTTTGACTCTTTGATTTGGTGATGTTATTGGTTGATTTTAATGTGTGTATGATGCGTTAAAACCCCGTGGAAATGTGTTTTCGATGGGCTATTTTGCTACTATAAGTTATGTATGTTTTGTGGGGGATTTGTGGCTTGGTTCTAGTTGTTTTCCGTAATGATTTTGCAGTTTTCGGTATGTCCTAACATGTGTCCGAACATTGAAGTTCGGACATCATACGACGGAAAATTTTCAGAACTCTCGACTTATGTCCGAACATGCAAGGTCGGACGCATGTTCGGACCAACCTTTGTTTTTGCATAACTTTTTCGTTTGAACTCCGTTTTGAGTGCCGTTTGCGGCGTTGGATTCCTCTTTTCAAGTACTATCTGTTTTGACATGTTTTTGGCATATGTTTAGGTATATTTTATTTGAAAATGACCAATAATCTTTTGAACTCCATTTTTTTTGCTCTATAAGTGTGCTTGAGCCTTCTAATGATGGGGGATTGGATGGTAATGGTTTTGGATGATGTTAGGCCTTGTTTTGGTGACATGTAAAGGCCTTAAGATGTGTAAACAAGTGTTAGGTTTGATGTGAGAGTTGTGAACTTAAGATCACAAGAGTAAAATTAAGTATAACAGGGTAACGGGGTTAACCATGGGCGCATTAGTCGTTAAATAATTATGTTACCCCGATGTTAATGGAGATAGTTATAATGTTACCAGTTGTTCAAAGATTTTCAAGGAACATGTGATGGCACATTAGAGTGCACCTTCGGTGACAGGTATGGTTTTCTTGCAACCTGTGTCCTACCGGATTACACCGGCTTGTATGCCAATGTGTTTTTCTGTGTGTTTGCCACCTTGCAAGATAAAGCATGAAATGAGTTTACAGTAATTCATTATTGTGGCGTAATAATTCCGATACCGCTTAACCTTAGTTATGTGTTAAATAATAGTTAACCGACCTTAGGTTCACATAAGAGATCGGTATTCGGAATAAACGTCCCAACCCATGGGAACGTTCTAACTACGGCTATCCGTGCGTTATTGTATGTTGTGACAATGCGTGATGTATGTGACTTGTTTAATATGTTGTTGATGTTGGATACTGTTATCCGTGTTGTTGAAATGGGATATGATTTCCCTTATGTGTCTAACCGAGTTAGTAACACTATGTGACGTATGTATGTGATAAGTTCCATAAGGGAACCTCTAACTAATAAGTATATGTTATGTATGGAGAGGAATCCGGGTGTCCCGGTCGCGCGTATTGTTTGGGAGTTAATATATATATGAATTAACTCCCATCCTGTTATGTTAGGGTTGTTTTCCTTCATTGGATTTCGACCTCCCACTAGCTTAGCCAAAGCTTACCTACCCGACCTCCACATCGGGCTAGGAGGGAAATTATGTAAATGTTGGTAGGGTGTTGAAGCCTAAGTTCGCTTCGACTCCCTCTTTGTTATGTTACGGTTGTTCTTCCTCCTTGAATTACAACCACCCACAAGCTTAACCAAGGCTTACCTACCTCATCACTATTGGAGCTAGGGGAAATTGTATGTTGTGTACGGTCCTATATGAGGCCGCCACTCAAGTAAAGAAAATGTATGTATGTTGTGCTCGGGCTTATATCACCCCGGCACTCCCTAAGTGAAGTTCATGTACTCTAAGAAGAGTGAAATTAAGTTGTGTATGTTATAAAGTGAAGTGTGTTGTTATGTTGAGTGTGCTAACCTTGTGTTGTATTCTAAATGGATGTTTCTTAAGCATGATATGTGTGTGAGTTGTGCATGTTTGAAATAAATCAACCGCATGCTAAGACGACAAATAGTTGTGCGTGGCCCGGTAGCATGCGGGCTGCGGGATTACCATACCAGCAAAGGTGCTGACCCCCTTTGGGGGCTCCCATACTTTTCAGGTACAAGGAACTGGAAGCCGTTCGAGAGTAGGACGGGGTAGTGTTGTATGTGGTAGTCATGAGAATTGTGGATGTATTATAGGTGTAGTAAGACCGAAAATGTATCGGCGTTAGTTGGTAATTACTCGGTACAGCTGTAATGTAAGTGTATAATGATGTTGGACATGGAACGGGATTTATGTGTAGTTGCTCGGGAGTTTAGTCCATCAGACCGGTACAATGTATGTATGTTAGCCTTGTTAGCCACGTAGGTGGCTAACGGCGTGTAACACCAAGGAGTTAAAGTTATGTTGTGAGTTGTGATTTCCGCTGCAAGGTGTTGTTAAGTGTATTGTTAGTAGTTGGGGTGTTACATACCTTGGACGGGAGTCCAGTGTAGCTGAGCCGGCAACCGACCCTAGGCAACAAGTCCGAAGAGAGGTCCTTAAGCGGAGGGCGGATCTGATTCAGATACCGTCCCCCTTTCCTTAGCATGCATGACCGGAGTCAATCCCGGGTTTCCTCACTCAAGTTCCAGTTACTAAAAATCTTCCACACAATGTGTTAGTTAAACCTTAACGGGTATTAACCAACAGTTACCAATACTTAACTCTTATCCTTAACCCAGTAAGTACTAAACTTAGTTGGTAACAATCTCAAGTCTCGTGGGTTAGTGTAAAGAAAACACATTCGCAACGAGAACAAATATAACCGGTTGCATGCTTTATCTTGTCTTAGTCATAGCAATTAAACAGATAGCACACAAGCCGAGGGACCCTCGTTGCAAGCAGGTCACAAGAAAGATTGTACCGTTCACCGTCGACTGTTGTTGTTTAACCTTCTTCGGGGTCCCAATTCACAAACCTAAAACATTCATCCATTTTTAGGTCATTAGTTATTTGCACCTTACTTAACTCACTTAGTCCCTAAAGATTCTCATCAATACCCTCTTAAGTCTTTGCCACTTAACCTTATAAACTTAACTTTAAACTTAAGGTTATATTAACTTAACTTAATTCCTTAGGTTCTTAGGTTCCTAATCATTATTACCCTACCAATGGCATACCTTATTACCAATTAACATCTTTAGAATTTAAAATTTCTTCTTCTTTTTTTTAGGCTCGACCGAACTTACCGACCGACCTTACCAAGGTCGGTCCATTCCAGGACGCATTACCGTTTGAAAATTCTACCCCGACCGACCTTGCAAGTCCGGTCCCCAAGGGCGGTCCATTCCCGAGTTTTCCCCGTGGGAAATTTATGCCCGACCGAACTTGCCAAGTCCGGTCCCAAGTTTGGTCGATTCCAGAGACCAATTCCCGTACAAAATTCTAGGCATGACCGACCTTGTAAGTCCGGTCCCAGGTCGGTCGATTCCAGAGACTTAATTCGTACACAAAAATATAAGCCCGACCGACTACTTGTAAGTCCGGTCCCCAAGTTCGGTCGGTTCCAGAAACTCTTTCCGGTAGTGTAAACTGAGCTCGACCGACCTTGCAGGTCCGGTCCCTAAGGTCGGTCGGCTCCAGAACCTTGTTTCTAAATTCCCATTTGACTCCAAACTTCTCCTCTTACATCCTAGTATGTTCTAACCTCATTTGAGCACCTCAACCACACCTTAAGCCTTCCACTAAACACCTTAAATCACTCACCAACATCCACCTTAGTCATTATGCATTTTCCTTGTAATCATGCCAACACTTGTAATGTTTTTCACTAGGCTTCTAAGTGGTGGTTCATACTTAATATAACCACTATGCCAAATGCTTCCTCACCACTATAACATCATCTCCCAAGCATCTTTCACCATCTAAAACTCCTTTATGCAACTACTTAAAGTTCTACATAAGTTTATGCCTCCTTCATCCAACACATTATTTCTTTCTACTAGTTTACCAATGTTTGCCTAAGTCCTAAATACACTAGTACATTCATTTGATTCCTAAATCCTCCATGATCGTGTCTAGCTCATTCTAACTCATTATACACCTTAAACTCACCCTTCTTCATCAAGGCATCCTCTAAAACTTCCCAGTACTTCCTTAGTCATGAAATCTCCTTAGAACATCTTAAACACTTAGGTTCTTCACTAAATTTTGCCATGGGTTCTCTAGTATATTGTTACACCCAAACACTTGATTTTTCACCATCAAACAACCAAGATCACTCAAATTCTCATTACAACATCTTAACACACAATTTACACCAAAGCTACACCACATCATCATATAGTGTATAAACTTAAAATGCTTGGCACTTAGGCCCTTAAATGACAATAATCTTAACCACTGAATTTCCACATATATTTGCCTTTAACCTGCGAATACACACAACCAGGCTCCCATTGAAATAAAATGCTTCTTGTAATTCATCTCAACTTTGTTTAACTATCTCTTTTCTCATTGGCTCCTTAGTCACAAGTTCTCAAACATAGTCATTGTTTCTCCTAGGTTATATATAGCCCTTTTCTAATGTAAACCTTAAGCTACACTCACCATATACCTAAATCCCATCCCTTAATGCATTACACACATTAAGGTAAGACATTTACCTTGTTCTTTTTCAAGCTTCTCAAACTATCTTCCTTAGGTTTTTCCTTGCTCAATCTCGGTCACCACTTAAACTCTCCTTGCCAATGTTCTTGGTTTCTCAAGACAAGCTTGGATATGAAGCAAGAAGGACCTCCTTTATCCTTTGGAGAGTAGAAACAAGCTTAAGAGAATGGAGAAGCTAATGGAGTCTCCAAGCTTGAGTTTCCTCCTCTAATGGTGGTTTGCCTTGGCTCCAAAATGAGGCTCTTGAAGTTTTGAAAAGATAGGAAGAAGGAGCTTGAGCTAACTAAGAAGAATATGTAATTTGTTTTGGTTTTGGAGCTAAAATGAGCAAGATGTGGGCAAATGAAGATGGAGCTAGCATGGAGGTTTCTTCTTACGTGAGAGAGAAGAAAGAGAGCAAGAGAAATCGATGGAGAAGATGAAGAATGAAGAAAGGAGGAGAGAGATGGCACATAAGATATTTGATTCCTTAAAAGCAAATAGTAACAAGTTACTTTTCTCTTTTTCTTCTAACATTAATTGGCTACTCTTGGTGACTCACACCCTTAGAAACCCACCCCCTTCATTAATTAGGCTGGTCATGTGATGGTCTTGTTTGACCAATTAATTAGACTTATTGATTAAGACTAACTAGGCACTATTTGGTTACTATTCACATTTAGTGCACATATTGTGAAATTTTTGATTTCCCATTGATTTAGACTTCCCTAATGTGATACTATTAGTACAAATGTTAATTAAAGAGTAATGAAGGAAATTTAGCCACTCAAAACCTATTTTACAAGACATTTTTTTCAAATTGCTTTAAGACTCCTTAAAGCACATTTGTGTTTTAACTTGTTTTCAGCTTGGTTTTCTTTGGTAATTAGTTTAAAATGACCATTAGGATATTACTAAGGTCTTGAATTATTTGGGTGCTCACCCAAGTCTCTCCAAGCTTAGAGCACGTTTTTTGCTTAAACTGCTCTTTGGTGTTTCCTTATGTTTTCTTTGATTAAAATGGCTTCTTAATGTTTCTAAGGCATTCTTTAGCCTTCTTATATCTTAGTTTATCACTTAAACACCATATCTAAGTTTAGGGTATTTCAATCTACCCTCCTTAAAAGAACTTTGTCCCCAAAGTTCACATATATGCTTAACCATTCACGGTACTCAATTCTCTTAATCTTAACACCACATCTTATATTCTCATTCACACAACTCAAGACTCGAAGGTTAATCACAAATACAATACATAAGTATTATACATAACTCAAACTTATCACCAAAGTGTAGCAACTTACACAAAATCACATCTTAACCAACCAAACAAACGACAACGAGTTCGTTTCCTAACTCAAAAGCGAGGAAGCTCTACCCCCCTTAAAAAGGGGTACGCCCCGTACCCTATACAGACGATCTAGTCGGTAAACAAAGAAGGGTACTTCGCCCTCATCTTATCCTCTAATTCCCACGTGGCCTCTTCGACATCCTGGTTAGACCAGAGAACCTTCACCAGTCGCACTGACTTATGGCGAGTGTCCCTAGTCTTACTGTCCAAGATTCTCTGAGGAGTCTCCACGGATCTCATATTCGGTTCTAAAGTCAATGTCTCAGGTTCTAACACATGGGAGGGGTGGTGCATGTATTTCTTTAGCTGTGAAACATGAAAAACATCATGCACTTTACCCAGTTCAGCAAGTAAATTCAACCTGTAAGCAACCGGGCCCACCCGCTCCGTAATCTCATAAGGACCAATAAACTTTGGGCTTAATTTGCCTTTCTTCCCAAACCTGAATACACCCTTCATTGGTGAAACTCGCAGAAATACCCGGTCGCCCACTACGAACTCCAGGTCTCGTCGTCGAACATCAGCATACGACTTCTGCCTATCCTCAGCGGCTTTCATGTTCTCCCTGATTTGCTGAACTTCAGCCTTAACTTGTTCTAAATATTCTGGTCCTATAATGACCGTCTCACTCGACTCATCCCAGCAGAGTGGTGTATGACATGGTCTACCGTACAACGCTTGAAAAGGTGCCATCTTGATCGAAGCATGATAGCTGTTGTTGTATGAAAACCGATCAGATGTAATTTGTCAATCCAACTGCCCTGGAAGTCTAAGGCACATGCCCTCAGCATGTCCTCGAGTGTCTGAATCGTACGCTCAGTCTGACCATCTGTCTGGGGATGGAACGTGGTACTCAGCTTCAATTCGGTACCCAACGCTTCTCTGGTAGCTCTCCAGTACCTCGAAAGGAATCTGGTATCTCTATCTGACACTATGGTCTTTGGTATCTCGTGATGTCTCATAATTTCTTTCTCAAACAACTCAGCTAATTTGGTCACCTTCCAAGTATCCTTCATCGGTAAAAATCGGGCTACTTTGGTAAGGCGATCCACCACCACCCATATCATGTTGAGACCTCCCCTAGCAGGTGGAAGTCCAACTACAAAGTCCATGGAGATATCATGGAACTTCCACTCCGGAACTGGCATCGACTGTACCACTCCGCCCGGTCGTCGGTGCTCGAATTTTACCTTCTGGCATGTGAGACACCTTAAGACGAACTCGGTAACATCTGTCTTCATCCCCGACCACCAGAAGTATCTCTTCATGTATTTATACATCTTAGAGGCTCCCGGATGGATGGAAACTGAAGAACAGTGTGATTCCCTAAGTATACGGTCTTTCAGATCCGTGTTGCCCCGTGGTATGCATAGCCGGCCCTTAAGTCTGATCAGATCATCGTCGTGAAGTCTGAAGTCATATTTCTGACCCTCAAAAGTACCATCTGTCAGCTTCTGTCTAACCTTTCTCATATACTCATCTGTCCTCTGAGCCTCTCGCACCTCATCAACCAAGCTGGAGAAAGAAACTAGAGAATGGAGTGAGTGTGCTCGACGGCTCAGGGCATCCGCTACAACATTGGCCTTTCCCTTTTTGTATTGGAGGTCAATGTCATAGTCTTTCAAGAATTCCAACCATCTCCTCTGTCTGAGATTCAACTCCTTCTGAGTAAATATGTATCTTAAGCTCTTATGATCGGTGTAGATCGTCACACTAACCTCGTATAAGTAATGGCGCCATATCTTCAAAGCGAAGACTACAGCTCCTAGCTCTAAATCATGTGTGGGGTAGTTCTCCTCATGTTTCTTCAACTGGCATGAGGCATATGCCACCACCTTGCCATGTTGCATGAGCACGCAACCCAGCCCTCTACCGGATGCATCATAGTAAACCTCAAAGCCCTCTGTACCGTCTGGAATGGTTAGAACCGGTGCAGTGGTCAGTGAGTCTTTCAAACTCTGAAATGATCTCTCACAGTCAGCCGTCCATAAGAATGGTGCATCTTTCTTCATTAGACTGGTCATCGGTTTCGCGACCTTGCTGAAATCCCTAACAAACCTCCTGTAGTAACCTGCCAGACCGAGAAAGCTCCGGATGTCGGTAACAGTCTTCAGCCTTGGCCAAGTACGTACGGCATCAATCTTTGCTGGATCTACTGAGATCCCAGCATCTGAGATGACATGACCTAGGAAAGAGACCTGGTCAAGCCAAAACTCACATTTGGAGAACTTAGCATATAGCTGGTTCTCCCTCAATATCTCCAGTACTCTCCTCAGATTTTCCTCATGCTCAGTCTTCGATTTCGAGTATATCAAAATATCATCAATAAACACCACAACCGACTTGTCCAGCTGTTCCCGGAACAAGCGGTTCATCAGATCCATAAACTTTGCCGCTGTGTTCGACAAACCAAACGGCATCACTGTAAACTCATAGTGGCCGTATCGTGTCCGGAATGCCGTCTTCTCAATGTATCCCTCCTTAATGGCTATCTGATGATACCCCGATCTGAGATCAATCTTGGAAAACACAGATGCTCCCTTCACTTGATCGAACAGATCGTCAATGCGGGGTAGTGGGTACTTATTCTTCACTGTCACTGCATTCAACTCTCTATAGTCGACGCAGAGGCGGAGGCTACCGTCCTTCTTCTTCACGAAGAGAACTAGCGCTCCCCATGGTGATACACTTGGTCTAATAAATCCCTTATCTAGCAAATCTTTCAACTGTTCCTTTAATTCATTCATTTCTGTCGGAGCCATACGGTATGTGAAATACCCCGAACTTAAATATAGGGATTTAAAATTAATCTAATACGTATTTAAGGGCCTAATGACGCCTAAGTAATATTGGTAAGGAAAAATAAATCCAAAAGAAATGAAGAAATGCTTAAAAAGCGAAAAAAACGCTAAATAAGCGTTAAATAACCATAAGAGGTATAAGACCTCGGTTAGCATATTATATGGATTCTAAGGGCTTAATAAGACCTAAGTAGTATATGGGGACAACTCTCGAAGGAAACGGATCCTTAAAATGGATTAAAAACACTAACGAACATTAAAGCGTGTTTTTCGAGGTAACCGGGAAAACGCGACTTTAAGCGGGTCAAATAGACTCGTAATAATTTTGGTCAACCAAATAGTCACTAATAAACATTAGTGAAGGTCTAGAGCCAATAAAATCAATAAAACGAGAAAATAGTAAAAACTGTCAAAAACGGGAAGTTGTGGGGTAATAGTGTAAATAAAATAAATTAGTGTGTCCACTATTGCAATTAATGTTTTAAAAGGGCCATGTGAGGAGGGTGTGCATCCGGCTGAAATAGCCCATACCCCTCTCTTAATTTCCTCCTTATTTGCAAAAGGACAAACCAAATAAAAAGCAAAAAGTTAATCTCTCTCCTCCCTCACAACTCTCTCTCACGTTTCTTTCTCAGCCCAGCACCTCTCTTCTTCCTCTCTGTAGCCATGGCGATTTGAAGAACCCATGTACAGAGCCTCTTCTTCTTCATTTTTGAAACCTCAAACCATCACCAAATGCTACAAAAACTATACCGTTGAATTCGTATCGTCAAGGAGATCATTCTCCACCCTTCAAAAATCTAAAACCACCAACTTTAGTTTTGAGGGTATTATCGGTTGAGAGCTTCAAGAACACCATTTCAAGATCTATCATCTTCTCCATGTTCCAAGGTAAGAAGTAGACCAAAGCTTCACTCTTTTCATCTTTTCCTTGCAAAAATACAAAACTCATGTAGCACCACTATTCCATTGCTAGCAGGTTTTGGTGTTCCTCCTTGAGGGTTGAAGCCTTGTGACTTTCTACTCCAAAAAACTCCATTAGAAGCTCAAGGTAAGATCTCTTAAGAGTTTAAGTAAGTTCTCATAAGTTAGGGTTTAAAACCTACGTAGAAAATTTAGTAGTTGGGTGTGTAAGTTTGTACCTTGTTACATGGTGTAGCTTGGTGTAAATAAATCAAGAAAAACAAAGAAGGAAAGAGGTGCAAGAAAGGAGAAAGAGGAGAAAAGGAAAAGAAACAAAGAAACCAAGGTAATGTGAAGCCTCCGTATAACTTTAATGTTTTGTGTATGTGTAGGAATATTGTTTTAGCAATGAACTAAACTATTGTAACCGTGGGAAAAGAATGGGTACACTAGTGTGAATGGTAGTTGTAGTTTGAAGCTTTTGGAAACAAGGAAATAATATGTTAAGTGTAAATGTTGAGTGTGCAGAAGGTATTAGAAATATATGTGAGAATAAGGTATATGTTGAACAGGTTGTATATATTGAGTGTGCAAAATTATGTGGTGAGAACACTTAGAAATGTAGGGAACCTCTGTCAAAATTCGTTTAGGAATGTGGAGCCTTGGGTGATGTTAGAAAAGAAAGAGACATAAGAGAATTACTGAGAAGGAAAAATGAGATTGTTCGCTTTGTTTTGTAATAGGAAAAGAAATGTAATTGAGTGGAGTTGTAAATGGTAAAACGTGAGTGTCAAACTAAGTTAGGATAGTTTGAGAGTCATTGAGCTAGTGGGAAGAAGAATAGGAAGGTCTGTGGCATTATTTGAAGAAGTAGAAATGTAACAGAGGAAGAAAAATTACAGTAAGGATGATAATGTAACAGATGTTTATAGTGTTGGTTTAGGCTAGTTTAAAATGCTTAAACAAAGTTAAAACATGCTAAATTATATGTAGAAATATTAGGGAAGAGATTGGTAGAAGTTTGGAATTGAAACAAACTCAAAAACTTGTATATGTTGCAATACTGTAACTAGTCCGGGTTTGCAAACCAGCACACAAACCCGGACTAGCATGAAAATATGACAGAAAGTTTTACAGAGGGATGGTCCGGGTTTACAAACCAAGACTCTAACCCAGACCACCCCAAAAATACACCCGTAAGTTACCAAAACAGATGGTCCGGGTTTGCAAAGTAGCACACAAACCCGGACGATGCAAAAAAATCACCCGAGAGCATATACCCATGAGGTCCGGGTTTGCATACTAGGAAGGAAACCCGGACCAAGCAAGAATTTCACCCGTATGTAGTTCAAACGAGTTGGTCCGGGTTTGTAAACCCGGACACCAACCCGGACCAACACATAATTCCTACAGAATGTGTTTCTAAGTTTAGGTAAGGATGGGTAATGATGGGTAATGATATTATAAGATGATTAAGACATAATTAATGATGTTTAAAGGTTATTAAGGCCATAAACAAGCTTAGAAAATAATTGTAAGTAGGTAACACAAGTATAAGTATTTGAACAACAATGAATTAGTAAGTACAAAACAGGAAATGTTAGTAAGTGATTAGTAAGGTAAAGTATGGATAATTAACCATCCAACTGTATGTATGTGATAGGATTCAAATAGTTGAACACCGAAGGGAGTCGGTGAGTCCAAAGTCAACGGTGAAAGGTATGATTTCTTCATGCCCTGTATCCTAATCTGGTTACCCCGATTTGTGTGCTTATTTGATCACCTAATAAGATAAATGCATGAATCGGACTAGATTGCACCTACTTGTGCTTGCTTACATTGTCCTTGATATTTGTCTTGAACAATAGTTTGTATAATTCATGAAATATATGAATGATGATGAAGTGTATTTGTATCTCGTAGTGTACTTGTATATTGTATTGTATTTTGTATGGGTGTGTATATGAACAATGCAATGTGTATGTGGCTTGGATGTTGACTTCTACTAAATTCCTAACTATCTAACTCCTAACTTAAGTGAGTAAATTGGAATGAGTAGAAGTCCGATATAGCTTCGGCCACGCGTGAGGATGAGGAGACACAAGAGGTTGGATCCGATTCCTGACTCTTAAACTGGTTCGCGGCCCAAACCCCTTAAATGGGTCGCATCCCGGATTGGTGAGTCAAGTAAATCCCGGTGGTAGGACGGAGTAGTCCCCGGGCCGGAGGTCCCGACGACTTAACATGAGTAAGAGTAAGTGAGTAAGTATGTATGAGTATGAGTATGTATGCGTAAGTACTGTGGAACGAGTAAAAGAGTAATCTCCACCCGATTAACCCGGGTGGACCAACATGAGCTAACAAGTGTGGTGGATTGTGTATGTATTGCGTATGTATTGTACATGTATTGCGCATTGTGAATTTCGGAAAGGTAAGTATATATCTGATGGCTTGTATGATTTACCATGTATGTATTGAAGAGTATGTCTTGAAGTGTATGTATGTATTCCTTGCGTAATGTATTGTAATATTATGTATAAGAGCATGTATGCATGTATGTTTGAATGAAATCAATCGCATGTATTCGACCAAGTGGTTGGCGTACCCTCACTAGTACGCGGGGTATGCGGTTATCATATTCAGCGAAAGCTGACCCCCTCGGGGGAACGTTTTTAGTGTGCAGGTACCCGAAGCGGATATGGCCAAGGTAAGAGACCGGTGGCTACACTTGGATAGCTAGAAGTAGAATGTAGAGGTGTACCAAATGGCACACCCTTGTACTTAGGAAGTAAGTAGTTGTGAGGAATGGGTAGATGTAGACTCCTAATGAGTATGTATAGAATTGAAAGAGGTATTCTATCTGTACAAGGATCTTAGTAAACTCTGTGTATTACATTGTATTGAACTTATGGAGTATTGTAATGAATGGGAAGTTTTAGTATTGGAATTGGTAATTGGAATATGTATTGTAAGTGCGTAGTACTCGGATATTCCGGTCCATCAGACCGATGCTGTATGTAGTAGTAGTAGTAGTAGTAGCCTTGTTAGTCACGTGGGTGGCTAACGACATTGTATCACCCAATGTTGAGTATGTAAGTATCCGCTGCGTGAGTCTGAATTGTATAAGGAGATTGGACGGTAATGACAGCATTAGCGGTAGGGGTGTTACAAAAAGTGGTATCAGAGCGAAGTATCGCTCTGATGACTGGAAATACCGAGTTAGGAATTAGAAGCTTAGGGCTATGGGCTGAGTGTTAGCATTAGAGATATGCTAGTTAGGAACCACCGGTGAGTACCGGATACCTACAATACCGGTCCCGCCCACCGCAAACCCCATTGTATAACTTGGGAAAGGACGCCAGAGAGAAGGACAGTCCTCTCATACTCGGGGAAACCCGATCTGGCAGATGTGAAGCAATCACACAGTAACAAGAACCGACATATGGTAGATTCCAAGGAATGGAAGTCCGGAGATGGATCCCGGTTTAACAAAAATACCCGCACTTAATGGCGGTAGAATGAGAACTCCAACCATAAGGAGACTACAACATGCAACAACATGGGGCGACATGCTTAGTAGTCGCGGAACCTGACTAGCCAACCAACGACAGGAAAAGAAGCACTAAGCGTGCAACAAAGCGGAAAAGGGAACAGTAACAAAACCCGAGACACAAGTCTACGGGACAGTAATAGCTAACCAACACCACTAACGGTATGCTAGCTGACTAAGGACATAGTCAAGAGTGGTCAACTCCGAAAGTACAACGCCAAAAGGTTACAATACCTGGCCGACATAGCTTACACAGCTACAAGAACGTCCACGGGATATAATCCGATAGGACTACAAGGGTAGTGCCTAAACCAGCTAAGGCTCAATAACCACAATAAATGTGTGGGAACGAGCAACAAGGAGTAACACTAAACCAAATCAAAGGGAATCTCCAAGGATTGGAGAAGTACCTGGATCTACGACAGCCATGTCTAGATCACTGAGAAGCCACCCAAAGGATCGAGTATCCCAATCATAAATCAATAAGATCAAGGGAAGAGTCAACAAGACTATCAGATACAAGCGGAAACCATACCAAGACTGGTGTAGGATTACCCAAAACCACCAGTACCACGCACTTGCCACGGCAAGTGCAGTAAAGACAGAAGTATGTAAAGGAACTCTAACACACCACAGGTACATAGTAATGTACCGTGACTACGATGAAACAACTACGGGATCACAAATCCTGAAACTAAAGGAGTGGAACCTTGAAAAGGCCTAACGACCTGACCACTGTGTTTAGAACATACCAGTCAGCGAGAAGCTAGACTTGGTCAAGACCTCAAACATGGCTATGCCATGAGAGACCTCTTTTAACACCGAACCATATTTAAAAAAAAAAAACCCAAAATTTTTCTTTCAAAACCACAACCTTTCTGTAAAACCTTGGATTTTTTTTAACCAAACCAACAGAATTACGGTGAGTATCATAGAATGATACAAGAGGAGTTAACAATAGAATACTTCACCTAGGCGTATGACGAACACTACGAGTGTACCCAATTACGGGATGTGGGACAACCGCACTCCGAAGGAGCTTGCGGGTCTGACATATAGTTGGGTAAGTGGCAACGTATCAACATGGTACCCCACATATGTATACATGTAGTGAACGACACACGGGAAGTAGTTGACTCCGTTCTACGGACCATCAGTAAGTTCAAATCAGAAGAGTTGGACGCCTCAGACAACCAAGCATAAGGAACTCAGAGAATAAATCTGAAGATAAGGAATAATAACTAGAAAGTGCAAAGTGCACAGACTAGTAAGTATAGACATTGGACATGTCTCAAGACATCAAACAAATACATGACAGCTGGAAAGTATACCCAGCCTAAACACAGTAAGGCAATCACCTAACGTGAACACCACAATGCTCAACAAACGGGACAGAGTTCCCAAGAGCAATTACAAGATTACCACAAATATAATCCATCATCAAAGAGGACATTTAAACCTAGTCTCAAGCACTAGGAGCAAGTATAGACGGTCTACCCAATGACGGGAGACGTTATAACCCAAGAAGGGAATAGCTTAAATACAATTCCACAAGGCGGTATAGTGATAACATATCATAAACATTAGCCGGATGTAACGGCATAACCTAACAACACCCAGGAGCAATCCTCGAAGGGTGTCTGAGTTAACACAATCAAACAAGTGTCATGGAGAGAGCACGACAACCAGAACGAATATTCGGTTAGGATACCGAAGGGATTTCACTTAACAAGGAATACCCTCCGCCACCGAAAGGCACTGATTGACATCAGAATGCCTAAAGGGGCCTCCTATGAACGGAAGCGTGATGTCACGACTTACCATGGAGCCCAGTAATACCTCCAACCTATGGGGTATACAGGGAGTGGAAACATGTATAAGTAGCTTGCAAAGAGCATAGCTTGCAACAATAAGGCTTTGAAGCCATCAACCAACTATGTTATGTAAACCTTAACGGTTGTAGAACCCACACCATTAATAACAAGACTTGCAAGAGATATTGTCTCATACGACAAGAAATCAACAACTGGACCATCAATTCAAACCCAACATCCTGAGTGGCTTAGATTAATGGCCAACTCAGTGTCACTGTCACTAGAGCATCAGTCTAGTATACAGTTGACAAGCTTTTATTTACCTTCATGCCTTGTGTAGCAATGGTAGCACAGAGGCATAAGAATCATGATAATGCCAACATTGGCCTAGTCCACACTTGGACATTATGAGAAACCCAATGGAAGGTACCCCTCGTTAGCCAAAGACCACCAGTGTGGTGAAGATGTGAACCCTTAGAAAGGCTTCCATCTATTATAACTGAAAAGCCTACGCATGCAGATATTGCCAAGGGGCGATGGAATAAGGAAATGAGATTTCCAAACCGTTATGACTTAAGGAGTAAGCATACTCCGTATGCACCCAAGCATGGGTGAACCCATTGTGTATAAAACACCAACAGGTAAACCTTGTCATGAGATCTATGAGTGGAAACAAGCCTCTCAACAAGAACTTCATTTATCAATGAGAGAACGGGACCAGAAAAACCCTTGAAGTTTCTTGGGATGTCCCGGTGATGTACATACAAGAGAACCACACAGCTAGAGCCTCTAACCAATGCTCAGCACTGAAGGACAATAATTGTCAAAACAATCAATGAGAATACACATTGAACACCACGAATGACTAACGCTCAAAGGAGTTAACCCGATGAGTTATCTCATCCCTTGTCAACCAAGAACATGGTAATTGTATCAAAATGATGATGGATGTGAGGTAAGCTAACCTACACGTAAAACCTAAGTTGAGTAAGACATCTCCCACTGGGAAATAATCACATTGTGGTATGCCACGACAAACCGTCATACACAACGACAGAGGAAACCCTCAGTGTTCATGTCATAAGAAATGGTGCCAACGACAATGGCAATGAGTAAAGACAAACTACCACAGTAACAGAGACAGTAAAAACGATGTTGTATACTGAGTAAGAATGTGGGGCGCAACAAGCGACCGCTATGAGGAAGTAGTTAAGCAATGACACGGAATATAAGTATGAGAAAAGGTAGAAATATTTATTCCTATGCGATCATAAGTGATTTACTGTCAAGCGTTTACGCCTCTGCACTCTGTATGACTGAGTGTTTTGGTATTGCACTTGTGCAGCTAATGAGCCTAATGGGATGGCTAGGGATATGGAGAATGTAAACCGTAGTAAATCCTTCTTTTCACCACAAACATGGCATAAGCCAGTCAAGCATTCTTAGCAACAGACCGTGCGGCCCAAGGCCAAAGAAGCACGAAGAGTGTAAAACACACTAACAATTACAAGATGTGAATTCCATTGGAATAAAGAGTGAAAAGCGACTTAAGAAAGTCACAAGGACCGACGCATAGAAAATGCAAGGTCATACAAGTAAAGGACACTTGTACTGAACCAGAAGAACTGGTATAATTCAGAAGCTATTGACAACAGAGGAAGCACTACAACTGAGTAGTGACTTAACCTCTCCTGACAATAAGTCGGAGGAACTTAATGAATAATCGTGGAAGCATAAACAGCATGTGCAGTAGATTACCAGAGAGCTGGTTATAAATCTTAAACTCATTGAGTTCAAACACGGTAAAAGAATACCGCATTTGTTTAGTAAACCTTATTCCCATAATAAACGGATAAGAAGGTGATGTATAACACATTAAGGATAACAAGAAGGGTGAATAACCCAAGTTATCAGGGTCGCGCAGCAGAAGCTAGTGGGCCCTAGCTAGGAGATAATATACCTAGTGAGTATAGTAGAATGGCTATTAATGCCTTGAAGCCTAATAGGCGGGAACCGAATTAATTATGAGTTAAATAAACTCATATAGGAATCCTTAGTGCAAAGTCTAAACCATTGCTATGATTAGGACCCTTTGACAAGGGTACATTATGTAATAAACCATAAAGAAGCTAAAACACTTCAGATTGCCCAAATTGAGTAAACCAATGTTTAATAATAATAACATATGGTAGATTACGTGGGCGTAATCCCTTTTAAGGGGGGTAGAGCGAAAACCGCATAATGTGAATTTTATGAATAAAACACATAAACTATAATGTGCATAGCACAACGAGAATTGATTTGATGAATGGTACTATGTTAAATAAACATAAGTATTCATTCATATTGAAATTGTGTTAATTAGGCATGAGAGATGCAAATACCATAAGATGGATATACCTACCTTGTAACACCATGTAAGAGTATTAGTAAAAGAAAAGTAATGAGTAGTGGACGGAGCTCCACAAGTATTGTAGCCTTTGAAGAAGTAGTACGAAATGAATGAGAGTAGTAGATGAATGAAGTCTAGGGGTAGTGTATACCTATGTAAATTATTGGAAGTAAATTGAGGACAACTAAATTTTACAAGTATGGTAATCCCTAGTTAAATGATGGAGAGTAATGGAGGGAAGTAGTGAAGGTTGATGAAATGAGCACTTAGGTATTGAACCACGGAGTAAAGCATTTAGGAAGTAGAGTGAGGATGATTGATGGACTGATTCCATCCTTTGGAGATGTATGAATTGTATCACGACTAGAAAAGGGTGAAAAGACAGAAAATGAAAACAATTAAATTATTTGTTTGTTTGAAACTGATGTGGGAAGTCGAACTTGATCCTGATCAGATCAAGGAGACCGAACACAATTGGGGGTGGAAGGATAGTTCAACACTGATGCTGATCACATCAGGGTCGAATGATTCTTGAAGCTCCCCACAAGTGGTCACAAGAATCACACATAGCATAGAAGTAATGAATATAAATTGGAACTTGGAGCTGGATGCTTTAGAAAGATTTCTAATTAGCTGTTAGAAAGGATTTTTCCTTAGACTAAGAATAAGGATTTGGTTAGAAGCTTATACCGGAGAAGATAGTAGTGTAGCATATTGTATTATTCCAAGGGCAGCAGGACATAGAGGAGTCTTGTGTCGAGGTGACCTGAGTGCCTGCGGGATTGTAATGTGTATTGCATTGCTTTGGGGATAGCTCTGCACGGTATGTATGTATAAGTGTTGTAATGAGGAACCGGATGGTTGATAGTAATATGGATTGGAGTAATTATTGTACATTGGTATGATATGAAAGGAGAAACCTTGAGTAACGAATTTGGGAATTGTAAGGAGGAGGAATGTATGGCTTTGGTATTAGGCAAGTGTAAATGAGTAAGTATAGTAATCCCATAACCTCGAACAACTTTGAGGACAAAGTTCTTAAGGGGGGTAGATTGAAATACCCCGAACTTAAATATAGGGATTTAAAATTAATCTAATACGTATTTAAGGGCCTAATGATGCCTAAGTAGTATTGGTAAGGAAAAATAAATCCAAAGAAATGAAGAAATAAAAAGCGAAAAAAACGCTAAATAAGCGTTAAATAACCAAGAGGTATAAGACCTCGGTTAGCATATTATATGGATTCTAAGGGCTTAATAAGACCTAAGTATTATATGGGGACAACTCCCGAAGGAAACAGATCCTTAAAATGGATTAAAAACACTAACGAACAATAAAGCGCGTTTTTCGAGGTAACCGGGAAAACGCGACTTTAAGCGGGTCAAATAGACTCGTAATAATTTTGGTCAACCAAATAGTCACTAATAAACATTAGTGAAGGTCTAGAGCCAATAAAATCATAAAACGAGAAAATAGTAAAAAACTGTAAAAAGGGAAGTTGTGGGGTAATAGTGTAAAAAATAAATTAGTGTGTCCACTATTGCAATTAATGTTTTAAAAGGGCCATGTGAGGAGGGTGTGCATCCGGCTGAAATAGCCCATACCCCTCTCTTAATTTCCTCCTTATTTGTAAAAGGACAAACCAAATAAAAAGCAAAAAGTTAATCCTCTCCTCCCTCACAACTCTCTCACGTTTCTTTCTCAGCCCAGCACCTCTCTTCTTCTCTGTAGCCATGGCGATTTGAAGAACCCATGTACAAAGCCTTCTTCTTCATTTTTGAAACCTCAAACCATCACCAAATGCTACAAAAAACTATACCGTTGAATTCGTATCGTCAGGGAGATCATTCTCCACCCTTCAAAAATCTAAAACCACCAACTTTAGTTTTGAGGGTATTATCGGTTGAGAGCTTCAAGAACACCATTTCAAGATCTATCATCTTCTCCATGTTCCAAGGTAAGAAGTAGACCAAAGCTTCACTCCATCTTTTCCTTTCAAAAATACAAAACTCACGTAGCACCACTATTCCATTGCTAGCCGGTTTTGGTGTTCCTCCTTAAGGGTTGAAGCCTTGTCACTTTCTACCCCAAAAAACTCCATTAGAAGCTCAAGGTAAGATCTCTTAAGAGTTTAAGTAAGTTCTCATAAGTTAGGGTTTAAAGCCTACGTAGAAAATTTAGTAGTTGGGTGTGTAAGTTTGTACCTTGTTACATGGTGTAGTGTTGTGTAAAAAATCAAGAAAAACAAAGAAGGAAAGAGGAGCAAGAAAGGAGAAAGAGGAGAAAGGAAAAGAAAAAAAAAAGAAACCAAGGTAATGTGAAGCCTCTGTATAACTTTAATGTTTTGTGTATGTGTAGGAATATTGTTTTAGCAATGAACTAAACTATTGTAACGTGGGAAAAGAATGGGTACACTAGTGTGAATGGTAGTTGTAGTTTGAAGCTTTTGGAAACAAGGAATAATATGTTAAGTGTAAATGTTGAGTGTGCAGGAGGTATTAGAAAATATATGTGAGAATAAGGTATATGTTGAACAGGTTGTATATATGAGTGTGCAAAATATGTGGTGAGAACACTTAGAAATGTAGGGAAACCTCTGTCAAAATTCGTTTAGGAATGTGGAGCCTTAGGTGATGTTAGAAAGAAAGAAACAGAAGAGAATTACAGAGAAGGAAAAATGAGATTGTTCGCTTTGTTTTGTAACAGGAAAAGAAATGTAATTGAGGGAGTTGTAAATGGTTAAACGTGAGTGTCAAACTAAGTTAGGATAGTTTGAGAGTCATTGAGCTAGTGGGAAGAAGAATAGGAAGGTCTGAGGCATTATGAAGAAGTAGAAATGTAACAGAGGAAGAAAAAATTACAGTAAGGATGATAATGTAACAGATGTTTATAGTGTTGGTTTAGGCTAGTTTAAATGCGTTAACAAAGTAATTAAACATGCTAAATTATATGTAGAAAATTAGGGAAGAGAGTTGGTAGAAGTTTGGTTGAAACAAACTCAAAAAACTTAATATGTTGCCTGAACTAGTCCGGGTTTGCAAACCAGCACACAACCCGGGATAGCATGAAAATACGAGAGAAAGTTTTACAGAGGGATGGTCCGGGTTTACAAACCAAGACTCTAACCCGGACCACCCCAAAAATACACCCGTAAGTTACCAAAACAGATGGTCCGGGTTTGCAAAGTAGCACACAAACCCGGACGATGCAAAAAAATCACCCGAGAGCATACCCATGAGGTCCGGGTTTGCATACTAGGAAGGAAACCCGGACAAGGCAACAATTTCACCCGTATGTAGTTCAAACGAGTTGGTCCGGGTTTGTAAACCCGGACACCAACCCGGACCAACAAAGAAATCCTATAGAATGTGTTTCTAAGTTTAGGTAAGGATGGGTAATGATATTATAAGATGATTAAGACATAATTAATGATGTTTAAAGGTTATTAAGGCCAGAAACAAGCTTAGAAAATAATTGTAAGTAGGTAAAACAAGTATAAGTATTTGAACAACAATGAATTAGTAAGTACAAAACAGGAAATGTTAGTAAGTGATTAGTAAGGTAAATTGGATAATTAACCATCCAACTGAATGTATGTGATAGGATTCAAATAGTTGAACACCGAAGGGAGTCGGTGAGTCCAATGTCAACGGTGAAAGGTATGATTTCTTCATGCCCTGTATCCTAATCTAATTACCCCGATTTGTGTGCTTATTTGATCACCTAATAAGATAAATGCATGAATCGGACTAGATTGCACCTACTTGTGCTTGCTTACATTGTCCTTGATATTTGTCTTGAACAATAGTTTGTATAATTCATGAAATATATGAATGATGATGAAGTGTATTTGTATCTCGTAGTGTACTTGTATTGTATTGTATTTTGGGTGTGTATATGAACAATGCAATGTGTATGTGGCTTGGATGTTGACTTCTACTAAATTCCTAACTATCTAACTCCTAACTTAAGTGAGTAAATTGGAATGAGTAGAAGTCCGATATAGCTTCGGCCACGCGTGAGGATGAGGAGACACAAGAGGTTGGATCCGATTCCTGACTCTTAAACTGGTCCGCGGCCCAAACCCTTAAATGGGTAGCATCCCGGATTGGTGAGTCAAGTAAATCCCGGTGGTGGGACGGAGTAGTCCCCGGGCCGGAGGTCCCGACGACTTAACATGAGTAAGAGTAGTAAGTATGTATGAGTATGAGTATGTATGCGTAAGTACAGTGGAACGAGTAAAAGAGTAATCTCCACCCGATTAACCCGGGTGGGCCAACATGAGCTAACAAGTATGGTGGATTGTGTATGTATTGCGTATGTATTGTACATGTATTGCGCATTGTGAATTTCGGAAAGGTAAGTATATATCTGATGGCTTGTATGATTTACCATGTATGTATTGAAGAGTATGTCTTGAAATGTATGTATGTATTTCTTGCGTAATGTATTGTAATATTATGTATAAGAGCATGTATGCATGTATGTTTGAACGAAATCAATCGCATGTATTCGACCAAGTGGTCGGCGTACCCTCACTAGTACGCGGGGTATGCGGTTATCATATTCAGTGAAAGCTGACCCCCTCGGGGGAACGTTTTTAGTGTGCAGGTACCCGAAGCGGATATGGCCAAGGTAAGAGACCGATGGCTACACTTGGATAGCTAGAAGTAGAATGTAGAGGTGTACCAAATGGCACACCCTTGTACTTAGGAAGTAAGTAGTTGTGAGGAATGGGTAGATGTAGACTCCTAATGAGTATGTATGGAATTGAAAGAGGTATTCTATCTGTACAAGGATCTTAGTAAACTCGGTGTATTACATTGTATTGAACTTATGGAGTATTGTAATGAATGGGAAGTTTTAGTATTGGAATTGGTAATTGGAATATGTATTGTAAGTGCATAGTACTCGGATATTCCGGTCCATCAGACCGATGCTGTATGTAGTAGTAGTAGAGCCTTGTTAGTCACATGGGTGGCTAACGGCATTGTATCACCCACTGTTGAGTATGTAAGTATCCGCTGCGTGAGTCTGAATTGTATAAGGAGATTGGACGGTAATGACAGTATTAGCGGTAGGGGTGTTACAGTTTGGTGCCTTGGCTATCGGTCCGGTACCAGGTAGCAGTTCGATGGTGAACTCTACCTCCCGGGTGGGTGGCATGCCGGGCAGTTCCGGTGGAAATAGATCGGGGAACTCCGACACTACCGGTAAGTCGGGGTCAAACTCGGGGTCTCTCTCTATGTCCTGTACATAGCAGAGGTACACTTCTTCCTTTCTCCTCAACTCCTTATACATTGCCATAGCGGTGATGATCTTAGTCGAAGGCTCTCTGGGCCTCTAGATGTATGATATTGTTACCCCAGACGGGCTCCTGAGTAGCAATCTATGCTCGGCGCAGAGGATACAACCCTTGTGCCGCTCCAACCAGTTCATCCCGAAGATAACACCAAATCCTAACTCCCTAAACTCAATGAAACTGACTGGAAAGTCTTCCCCCTTAATTCTAACAATGGCTCCTCGGTAGTAGCGAGTGCAACGAACCTTCTCCTTAGACGGGAGCGTAACCGTGAAGTCGGGTAGCTCATCAGCGTCTAGCCCCAACCTTCTCGCAAAAGATGTCGAGATAAAGGTATGCGAGGCCTCTGAGTCGAAGAGAACTGATGCCTCAATCCCATTAATCGGAAAGGTGCCGGTGAGGATAGTACCGCTGGCGTCGGCTTGTGCCTCTGTAAGTATGCTTAGCGCACCTTCCGTACCGAGTCCATGACCTAATTGTATTCATAAGCTTCATGAGTATTGATGGTATAACAAGAGTCGTAACAATTTATATGAACAACACTTTATTTTATTCATAACCATCATGTTTACAACATGTGCTTTGATCTTACATCTCATTCCTTATCTCACACTAAAACGTTACATAGCAAATATTGTCTAAAGGTTAGGTTTAACCGTCCTGGTTTCATATGCGTCGCATTAATCACTGCTGATGGTGTTGTATTCAGCTTGATTCTCTTAATCCCATGGTATAACATCCTTGACTCTCCTCCCATAACTAATACATCCCCTGACTTAAGTATTAACTTATTAGCACGGTCCGCATGCTTCTGCTCGCCGTACAAAAATTCAGCGTCATCTCCTATGGATCAAGACACTACGGGTATCCCTCTTTCGAGAGACTCCGTTGTCTCGTCCTTATCCTGGTGTAGTCCAAGTCGCCCATCTTTCTCATAGAAGTTCACAATGCAAATATCTGCTTGTATGTCTGGAATCGGTTCAGGTTCCAACTGCTGAGTGATTTCCACGACTTGTGTAATAACCGGATGGAACTCTTTGGGTATTCCCGGTGGTGAGACTCCATCTTGTATCCTCGTGGTGAAATACCCCAAACTTAGATATGGTGTTTAAATGATAAACTAAGATATAAGGAGGCTAAATAATGCCTTAGAAACATTAAGAAACATTTCTAATCAAAGAAAATATAAGGAAACACCAAAAGAGCAGTTTAAGCAAAAACGTGCTCTAAGCTTGGAGAGACATGGGAGAGTACCCAAATATTGTCCTAAGACCTTAGTAATATCCTAATGGTCATTTTAAGTCAATTACCAAAGAAAACCAAGCTTGAAAACAAGTTAAAACACAAAATGTGCTTTAAGGAGTCTTAAAGCACGTTTTTGAAAAATTGTCTTGTAAATGAGTTTTGAATGGCTAAATGTCCATCATTACTCTTTAATTAATATGTGTACTATATAGTATCACATTTGGAGGTCTATATCAATGGGAAATCAAAAATTTCACAACAATGTGCCTTGTTTTTGATGAATAGTGAATTAATTAAGCTAGTTTATAACATAAGTCTATATAAGTGAGACATTTGGTCAACAAAGACTTAATTACCCTCATTCATAAAAGGGGGCCGGTTTTTGTAAGTGTGAAGTGTGACTCACCACACTCATCTAGCTAAGTAATTAAGAAAGCAAATAAGTCTTATAAAGCATAAAGTACTATTCACCTTTTAAGATAAATATCACATTTTACTTACCTCTCTCCTCACTTCTTCATTCTCCCTTGTTTCACACGGTTTCTTGCTCTCTTTCTCTTCTCCATTCACGTAGAGCTCAACTCCATGAAAGCTCCATCTTCTCTTGCACACTACTTGCTCATTTAAGCTCCAAATCCAAAACAAAATACATATTCCTCTTAGTTAGCTCAAGCTCCTCCTTTCTATCTTTTCAAAACTTCAAGAGCTTCATTTTGGTGCCAAGTAAAACCACCATTAGAGGAGGAAATTCAAGTTTGGAGACTCCATTGGCATCTCCATTCTCTTAAGGTAAAGAAAGTGTAAGAAAATCTAGGTTTCCACCATTTTCTTCACATGTCCGAAAATATATACTCATGGGACTCCATGTTTATGCCTTGTTCTAGCTTGTTTCTACTCTTCAAGGAGAGAGGAGGTCTTTCTTGCTTCATACCCAAGTTTGTCTTGAGAAAACCAAGGTAAAATAATCACATTAATACCTTAAAGCATATTTTTAACCTAGGGTTTGTTCCTTAGGGTTAATGTGTTATCTAGTACTCATTGGAGTCATTGGATATTGGTTAGAACATTGGCAAGGAGAATCACATTGGTGACCGAGATTGAACAAAGAAAACCTAAGAAGAAAAGCTTTTAAGCTTGTGAGAAAACAAGGTAAATTACTTACCTTAAGGTGTTTTGTTGTTTAAGGGAATGGGATTTAGATATATGATGAGTTTGGTGTAGAGCTTATATTGGGAATGTGCTATAAAACCTAGGAGAAATGATGACTATACTTGTGAACTTGTGACTAAGGAGCAAATGAGAAAAGAGATAGTTTAAGAATATAAAGGTGAAGTACAAGAAGCATATTTTATTTCAATGGGAGCCTTGTTGAGTGTATTCGCAGGTTGAAGGCAAATATATGTGGAAATTCAGTGGTTAAGATTATTGTCATTTAAGGGCCTAAGCGCCAAGCATTTTGAGTTTAAGCAATACATGATGATGTGGTGAAGTTTTAGTGTAGATTGTGTGTTAAGGTGTTGCGATGAGAATTTGTGTGGTATTGGTTGTTTGATGGAGAAAAACCATGTGTTAGGAAATACTATATACTAGAGAACCCATGGCGAAATTTGAAGGAGAGTTTAAGTGTTTAAGATATTCTAAGGAAATTTAATGACTAAGGAAGTACTAGGAATGTTCTATAGGTTGTCTTGATGAAAAAGGGTGAAGTTAAGGTGTTTTAATGACTTATAATGACTTAGGTATCACCATGGAAGATTTAGGAATCAAGAGAATGTATTTGAGTGTTTAGGACTTAGGTAAATGTTGGTGCACAACTAGGAAGGAAATAATGTGTTGATGATGGAAGTTTAAACTTGTTAAGGAACTTTAAGTAAATGCGTAAGAGTTTTAGATAGTGAAAGATGCATGAGAGATGATGTTATAGTGGTGAGGAAAACATTTGGCATTGTGGTTACATTAGGTATGAACCACCACCTAGAAACCTAGAGGAAAACATTACAAGTGTTAGCATTATTACAATGAAAATGTATAATGATTAAGGTGAAACTTGTTGAATGATTTAAGGAGTTTGGAGGGTGCTCTAAGGTAGGTTTAAGGGTCTAAATGATGTTAGAACATATTGGATGGCTTGAGGAAAGGTTTAGAAAAGATTTGGCAAAGTTTGGGCATAATTTAGTGGCGTCCGACCCAGGGGTCCGACCCAAATTTGGGTCGGACGGCCTCTGTTTAACGCCAGGAAAAGTTTCTGGAATGGTCCGACCCAGAAGGTTGGGTCGGACATGGGTCGGACGGGTGATTTTCAAAGGGCAAATAAGTTTCTGGAATGGTCCGACCCAGAAGGTTGGGTCGGACGTGGGTCGGACATGAGAGAATTTAGAAGACGGAAAGTTTCTGTAATGGTCCGACCCAGTTGGTTGGGTCGGACATGGGTCGGACATGTAGGGTTTTTCCAAACCCGAAAGTTACTGGAATGGTCCGACCCAGAGGGTGGGTCGGACGGTGGGTCGGACGGCCCTTAACACTTAAAAAAAAAAAGAAATTTTAAATTCTAAGAGTGGTACTTGGTAATAAGGTATACCTTTGGTAGGGTGGTAATGATTGGGACACTAAGAACTTAAGGAATTAAGTTAAGATTAAGTTTAAGCTTTAATGCTTAAAGTTAAGATTGTAAGTTAAGTGATAAAGACTTGAGAGGTTATTGAATGGGAGTCCCTAGGGACTAAGTGAGTTAAGTAAGGTGCAAATAACTAATAACCTAAAAATGAATGAATGTTTTAGGTTTGTGAATTGGGACCCCGAAGAAGATTAGTCAAACAACGATCGACGGTGAACGGTACAGTCCTTCTTGTGACCTGCTTGCTAACGAGGTGTCCCTCGGCTTGTGTGCTATCTGTTTACTTGCTATGACTTAAATAAGATAAAGCATGCAACCGGCTATATTTATTCTCGTTGTGTTTGTGTTGTCTTTACACTAACCCGCGAGACTTGAGATGGTTACTAACCAAGTTTAGTATTTACTGAGTTAAGAATAAGAGTTAAGTTTGATGGTTGTTGGTTAATGCCCGTTAAGGCTTAGCTAGCACATGGTGTCTAAGATGTCTACTAACTGGAACTTGAGTGAGGAAACCCGGGACCGATCTCCGGTCATGCATGATAAGGAAAAAGGGGGACGGTATCTGAATCAGATCCGCCCTCCGCTTAAGGACTTGTCTTCGGACTTGTAGCCTAGGGCCGGTTGCCGGCTCAGCTACGCTGGACTCCCGTCCAGAGTAGGTGGCATTAAGATGGTGCGGTGGGATCACCTAAATCCCAGGTTCGAATTAAGCTACAACCAATCCCTTCCAGGAAAGGTTTGTATACTGAGATTAAGATTAAGATTGAGTTTAAGATTAAGGTAAGGTAAGGAACTAAGATTAAGGAAATGAGGACTAAGGAGGGGGTTACTAACCCACTTGTTAAGGGAACGCTTGAGTCGTTCATTGGTTGTGAACTATATACGTTCATCTGTGGTTATTGTTATTGCACTTCATATTATGCTTGTGTATGTAATCAATTTCCATGCTATCGACAATTAGTCGTCGTAGCCCCGTTAGCTTGGGGGCCATGAGAGGGTGTACCAGCATTCGTGCTGACCCCCTCGGGGGCTATTTTTACACTTGTAGGTATGAGGCCCACGAGGACGCACTACGAGAGTAGGAGCGGTTAGACATAGGTTAGGACATTCATTTTGAGTTCGGGTTGCGCCTGTGCACCCGACTGTTTATATTAAACTGTTGTAAGTTTGAGGTTACGTTTGAGATACTAATACTCGGTTGGTTGTGGAATTGTGAATGTTGATGTTTTGAGTTGGATAAGTATTTTGGTTAAGTATTGTAAATGTTAAGCCGGTATATTCTAACGATCAGACCGTGGCGAGGTCCAGGTGTTGTTTATTTCCGATGCGACGTATTCGATTGAGTGTTCAGATTGCGATAACCACGATAGGCGTTGGATGGGGTGTTACACGTGGTTTGGTAGGTCTTGGCATACGGATTCCAATCCTTGCCTAAGCTCATCATTTTTAATTTCATCCTTGCTCCACTTGGGTACTCCGGTGTATAAAAACCTCCCGGTCCCATTCCTAGCTGATTGCATTTCCTGATGGTGGCTATTTGTGCTTCGGGTGTCAGGTATCCCCTTAATAAAATCATACATGGGTGGATAACTTGACATTGTTTGGTTGGAAAGTCTATGGTTTCGATGTCAGTGTACTCCGGGTTAGGAGTAGAAGGCATTGGATAGTAGATGTTGAAGCTCCCTAGAGTGGTAGTAGGTTATGTCTTACTTAAGTTCTAATCTTATCTCATTCTTACTTAACTCAATTATTCACCAAACATGCATGATAATGCGGTAAGCAAGCAATTTTATTACTAAGTGGTCATAGCGGTACCTGGCCTCGATGAGGGTTCAGGCTCATCGTCCCGGTCCACCAAGTGTAGTGTGGGTCCCAACTTCTGGGCTACCCGTGGGTTCTTGTCTGCAGCTTGCTGCACTCTCTTCTGACTATCAGATCCAGCTCCCTGATCAGTCTTGCCCTTGCCCCTAGTCTCGGGCCTATAGGCTCTGCTAGCGGGGTTCCGGAAGCACTCGTATGCTCGGTGTCCGTATACCCCACAATAGTTGCACTCCACCTTATTCCCCTTGCAATCGAGCCCGGGGTGGTCCTTGTGACACCACCTACAGATGTAGCGTCACTGGTAGCCACCACCAGCTCCCTTTTCAGTCTCAGACCCTGATCATTCGCAATATTAATACTTATATCTCAAACGGTTACTACTTGTCTCTTAACTCACTCAATATCAATCTGTTACCCTTTGGCGCCCTGGAGCGCAGGGGTGTAGCTGCGTAAGCGTACGTCAACTTCAGTGGCTCCTCTGGAGTCTTCTCCTTTTCCTCCTTCCCTTTTTGGTTTTGACTTTTCTAGGCTTGAGGCTGGTACTTCTGTTTCTTGTACCCACCTTGCCCTTGGTGTTCTGTACTCTTCCCAGCATTCTTTCTCTTGGCATTGTCCTCGTCCCTCAGCTGGACGGTTATCTCAACCTTAGCAGCGGCATGATAGCACTCCTGCTTTCCAAAGTATTAGTCACTCTTATTTTTCATAATCTAAATCTCTTCTCATTTACTTACTCATATCTCAACCATTCTCATTACCTGCAAGGTAGTGTAACTCGTCGGCCCCATGTCGTAGCGGAGTTGATGGCTAAGCCCGCCATAGAAACGGTCCACCAGTATCTGGTCTGAATATCCAAGACCTGGCAGAAGACGAAGCAAGGCGGTGAACTCTGAGTAATACTCGTCCACCGTCATCTTGTCGGTCTGCTTAAGCGCATCCAACTGCAAGCGCTTCTTCGTCTGGACATGGGCGGGGTAGTACTTTGCTCGTAGCAATGTGGTGTACTGCTCCCAGCCGAACTCTGGATTGGCCACATGCTCGGCCCTCACCAGCTTCCACCAATCGCCTGCTGCCCCCTTCAGGTAGAACGCAGCTAGACGCACCTTGATCCCAGCAGGGACATCAAGGGTCTCGAAGGCGGTCTCCAACTCGGAGATATACGCCTCAAGCTTGGCGGGATCGGTCTCCCCCTTAAAATGTGCGGGTCGAAGGTCTGCAAGGCTCTTCACCCAATTCAGTTCCCGGGGTTGTGGTGGTGGAGGTGGTGCACCCACACCAGGCTGATAGCCCATGTGCCCTAATGCGGCAGCTACGATCTCTGCGATCGTCTGCCCTTCTGGTATCTCAGTCTCGTCGCCTCGACCACGGCCTCGGCCTCTCCTTCCTAACATCTGAACAATCACAACTCACATTAGATTCGTATCCACCACTGTTTCGGTTAACGAATTTATAACGTCCGTAGACGATAAAGACGATCCACACTTATTAGTGGTCATCTGACTCTACTCACACTAACAGCTCACACCCTTAACCCGTCACTTATTTCTTAACTTATATTCTAACTTGGTGGTTCCTTATGTCCGGTATTTCTTAATCAGAGCGTAACTACGCTCTGATACCACTTTTTGTAACACCCCGTCCAAAGCCAATCGTGGTTGTCGCAAAACTTAACACTTAATCGAATTTATCGCAGCGAAAATAACAAACACCGGGACCTTGCCACGGTCTGATCGTTAGAATATACCGGTCTTATCAATTTACAACACTTATCCAAAATAGACATCCGATCAAAACACCTCCAACCAAAGTACCACCAACCAACCAAAGTACCACCAACCAACCGAGTTTAAGTATCTAAGTCATAGTCACAAACTTACATCAGTTTCAATATAAGTAGGCGGGAGCACAAGCGCAACCCGTACTCAAAATAAACAACCCATCCTAAGTCTAACCGCTCCTACACTCATGGAGTGACTTCATGGGCCTCTTACCTGCAAGTGTAAAAACAGCCCCCAAAGGGGGTCAGCACGAATGCTGGTACTCCCTCTCATGGCCCCCAAGCTAACGGGGCTACGACGACTAATTGTCGATAGCATGGAAATTGATTAGGTACACAAGCATGATATGAAGTGCTATAAACAATAATCCACAGATGAACATACATAGTTCACACACAATGAACGACACAAGTGTTCCCTTATCAAGCGGGTTAGTAACCCCCTCCTTAGACCTGATTTCCTTAACCTCAGTTCCTTATCTTACCTCAGTCTTAACCTTATATTAATCTCAGTATACAAACCGTTCCTAGAATGGAAATGGTTGTAGCTTAATCTCAAACTAGGATTTAGGTGATCCTACCGCACCATCTTAATGCCACCTACCTTGGACGGGAGTCCAGTGTAGCTGAGCCGGCAACCGACCCAAGGCAACAAGTCCGAAGACAAGTCCTTAAGTGGAGGGCGGATCTGATTCAGATACTGTCCCCATTTCCTTAGCATGCATGACCGGAGTTAGTCCCGGGTTTCCTCACTCAAGTTCCAGTTAGTAAAAATCTTCCACACAATGTGTTAGTTAAACCTTAATGGGTATTAACCAACAGTTACCAATACTTAACTCTTATCCTTAACCCAGTAAGTACTAAACTTAGTTAGTAACAATCTCAAGTCTCGTGGGTTAGTGTAAAGAAAACACATTCGCAACGAGAACAAATATAACCGGTTGCATGCTTTATCTTGTCTTAGTCATAGCAATTAAACAGATAGCACACAAGCCGAGGGACACCTCGTTAGCAAGCATGTCACAAGAAAGATTGTACCGTTCACCATCGACTGTTGTTTGTTTAACCTTCTTCGGGGTCCCAATTCACAAACCTAAAACATTCATCCATTTTTAGGTCATTAGTTATTTGCACCTTACTTAACTCACTTAGTCCCTAAAGATTCTCATTCAATACCCTCTTAAGTCTTTGCCACTTAACCTTATAAACTTAACTTTATACTTAAGGTTTATACTTAACTTAACTTAATTCCTTAGGTTCTTAGGTTCCGAATCATTATTACCCTACCAATGGCATACCTTATTACCAATTAACATCTTTAGAATTTAAAATTTCTTCTTTATTTTTTAGGCTCGACCGAACTTACCGACCGACCTTACCCAAGGTCGGTCCATTCCAGGACGCATTACCGTTTGAAAATTCTACCCCGACCGACCTTGCAAGTCCGGTCCCCAAGGTCGGTCCATTCCCGAGAGTTTTCCCCGTGGGAAATTTAAGCCCGACCGAACTTGCCAAGTCCGGTCCCAAGTTCGGTCGATTCCAGAGACCAATTCCCGTACAAAATTCTAGGCATGACCGACCTTGTAAGTCTGGTCCCAAGGTCGGTCCATTCCAGAGACTTAATTCGTACACAAAATACAAGCCCGACCGAACTTGTAAGTCCGGTCCCCAAGTTCGGTCGGTTCCAGAAACTCTTTCCGGTAGTGTAAACTGAGCTCAACCGACCTTGTAGGTCCGGTCCCTAAGGTCGGTCGGCTCTAGAACCTTGTTTCTAAATTCCCATTTGACTCCAAACTTCTCCTCTTACATCCTAGTATGTTCTAACCTCATTTGAGCACCTCAACCACACCTTAAGCCTTCCACTAAACACCTTAAATCACTCACCAACATCCACCTTATTCATTATGCATTTTCCTTGTAATCATGCCAACACTTGTAATGTTTTTCACTAGGCTTCTAAGTGGTGGTTCATACCTAATATAACCACTATGCCAAATGCTTCCTCACCACTATAACATCATCTCCCAAGCATCTTTCACCATCTAAAACTCCTTTATGTAACTACTTAAAGTTTCTACATAAGTTTATGCCTCCTTCATCCAACACATTGTTTCTTTTCTACTAGTTTACCAATGTTTGCCTAAGTCCTAAATACACTAGTACATTCATTTGATTCCTAAATCCTCCATGATCGTGTCTAGGTCATTCTAACTCATTATACACCTTAAACTCACCCTTCTTCATCAAGGCAACCTCTAAAACTTCCTAGTACTTCCTTAGTCATGAAATCTCCTTAGAACATCTTAAACACTTAGGTTCTTCACTAAATTTTGCCATGGGTTCTCTAGTATATTGGTACACCCAAACACTTGGTTTTTCACCATCAAACAACCAAGATCACTCAAATTCTCATTACAACATCTTAACACACAATTTACACCAAAGCTACACCACATCATCATATAGTGTATAAACTTAAAATGCTTGGCACTTAGGCCCTTAAATGACAATAATCTTAACCACTGAATTTCCACATTTATTTGCCTTTAACCTGCGAATACACACAACCAGGCTCCCATTGAAATAAAATGCTTCTTGTAATTCATCTCAACTTTGTTTAACTATCTCTTTTCTCATTGGCTCCTTAGTCACAAGTTCTCAAACATAGTCATTGTTTCTCCTAGGTTATATATAGCCCTTTTCTAATGTAAACCTTAAGCTACACTCACCATATACCTAAATCCCATCCCTTAATGCATTACACACCTTAAGGTAAGACATTTACCTTGTTCTTTTTCAAGCTTCACAAACTTTCTTCCTTAGGTTTTTCCTTGCTCAATCTCGGTCACCACTTAAACTCTCCTTGCCAATGTTCTTGGTTTCTCAAGACAAGCTTGGATATGAAGCAAGAAGGACCTCCTTTATCCTTTGGAGAGTAGAAACAAGCTTAAGAGAATGGAGAAGCTAATGGAGTCTCCAAGCTTGAGTTTCCTCCTCTAATGGCGGTTTGCCTTGGCTCCAAAATGAGGCTCTTGAAGTTTTGAAAAGATAGGAAGAAGGAGCTTGAGCTAACTAAGAAGAATATGTAATTTGTTTTGGTTTTGGAGCTAAAATGAGCAAGATGTGGGAAAATGAAGATGGAGCTAGCATGGAGGTTGCTTCTTACGTGAGAGAGAAGAAAGAGAGCAAGAGAAATCGATGGAGAAGATGAAGAATGAAGAAAGGAGGAGAGAGATGGCATATAAGATATTTGATTCCTCAAAAGCAAATAGTAACAAGTTACTTTTCTCTTTTTCTTCTAACATTAATTGGCTACTCTTGGTGACTCACACCCTTAGAAAACCGGCCCCCTTCATTAATTAGGCTGGTCATGGTCTTGTTTGCCAATTAATTAGACTTAATTGATTAAAGACTAAACTAGGCACTATTTGGTTACTATTCACAATTTAGTGCACATATTTGTGAAATTTTTGATTTCCCATTGATTTAGACTTCCTAATGTGATACTAATTAGTACACATGTTAATTAAAGAGTAATGATCGACATTTAGCCACTCAAAACCTATTTACAAGACAATTTTTCAAAAATGTGCTTTAAGACTCCTTAAAGCACATTTTGTGTTTTAACTTGTTTTCAAGCTTGGTTTTCTTTGGTAATTGGTTTAAAATGACCATTAGGATATTACTAAGGTCTTAGAATGATATTTGGGTGCTCACCCAAGTCTCTCCAAGCTTAGAGCATGTTTTTGCTTAAACTGCTCTTTTGGTGTTTCCTTATGTTTTCTTTGATTAAAATGGCTTCTTAATGTTTCTAAGGCATTCTTTAGCCTTATTATATCTTAGTTTATCACTTAAACACCATATCTAAGTTTGGGGTATTTCATTTCTGCTTAGGTACCTATTATAGTAGAAAAACAAGAATGTTAGTCAACGTTTTAAATAATACAATAAGCAACAAATGTAGTGCGAATGAGTGTATAGAATTGTTTACCGTCAAATGACAGACATCCCAATCTTCAGCTCGAACAAGATTACTCATTCCACTCGTCAGTTGAGCATTTATAAATCCTCTGATTAAAAAAAATCAGATATTACACTTAGTGAATATTTTGATAATAGTTTTACAAAATTTTAATGACTCTTTGTTTATACATTATACCTTAAGATAAAATATGCAATCTCAATGTCATTTGACAACATTCCTGTTGGATCGAGCACTAACATTCCAGGATTTTGCATTGTAATAATAAGAGAAATTTCATGAAATGCCACAATATTTTTGGCTAATTCATGAAATGCCACTAAAAAAAAAGAAAGTCACGAAATGCCACTATATTTTTCAAAAAGTTCATGAAATTCCACTATAGATAGAAAAAAGACAAAAATACCCCTACTAGTTAACAAAGTACTTTTAAAGTTCATAAAATGCCCCTAAGTGTTGAAAATTAAAAAAATTAATATCAAAATACAATAAAAATATAAAAAAATTATAAAAATAATAAATAAAAAAACTTTAAAAATTAAAAAATATATAAAAAATTATAAAAAAATTGAAAAATTGAAAAAATTAAAAAAATTGAAAACATTAAAAATTAAAAATTAAAAAATTGAAAAAATTAAATATCATTAAATATTAAAAAATAAATATTCATTTGTAAAATTTATTCAATACCATAAAAATAATATTGAGTTCTAAACAAATAATTTATACAAATTTTCTTCCAATTTAGTACCATAATTTATACCAAATAAGTACCATAATTGTTCTCATACATTTTTTAATTATTATTTGCTATCAATTTAGATTATTTATTTATTAAAGTAAATAATTGTTTATATTTCTAATAAAATTTGAAAACTAAAATCCTAATATATTGTATATTATTATTCTGAAAACATTTTATTCTACATTTCAAACAAGTTTTACTATTAATATTGTATGTTATATATATACTCTCAGTCACTCTATTTCCAATAAAATTATTATATGTAGAAATTTTAGTTTTTAAAATTTATCAACAATATAAAAAAATTATTTACTATGAAGAAATAAATAATCTAAATTGGTAGAAATTAATAATTAAAAAATGTATGATTAAAATTTTGAAACTTATTTGGTATAAATTATGGTACTATATTGGTATAAAAATTGGTATAAATTATTTGTTTAGAACTCAATATTCTTTTTATGGTATTGAATAATTTTAAAAAATGAAATATTATTTTTTAATATTATACTCCCTCCGTTTATTAATATCTATCATTTTAGGATGTGATTCTTGTTCAAAAATATCTGTCATTCTAGCTTTTTGACACACTTCTTTCCACTTTTACTCCTTCTATTCAATATAAAAGTAATTATTATCTAAATAGAAAAGTAAAAAGTAGGGGCACATGCGTCATTATCCTAATTTTCTTAATAAGTGTGTAAGTTTCTAAAATGACAGTTATTGTTGAACGGAGGGAGTATGATATTTTTTTTTAATTTTTGATGTTTTTAATTTTTTAATTTTTTTTAATTTTTTAAAGTTTTTTAAAGTTTTTAATTTTTTAATTTTTAATTTTTAATTTTTTAATTTTTTTTTTAATTTTTTATCATTTTTTATAATTTTTATTACTTTTTATAATTTTTTTATATTTTAATTGTATTTTGATATTAATTTTTGTTAAATTTCAACACTTAGGGGCATTTTATGAACTTTAAAAGTATTTTATTAACTAGTAGGGGTATTTTTGTCTTTTTTCTTACTATAGTGGCATTTCATGTACTTTTCGGAAAATATAGTGGCATTTCGTGACTTTCTTTTTTTAGTGGCATTTCATGAATTAGCCAAAAATATAGTGGCATTTCATGAAATTTCCCTAATAATAATAAGGATCCAGTGGTTACTACATTTGAAAGCATAACATGTATTAAGTTAGAATAATATAAAACAATAAAAACAACTAAATATGTTTGCTACAAAAACAACTCACATCTGATGGTAAGGAATAACTGCAAATATACTTTTTTGCGTCATCCCGGTAACAAATGCATTTTCAACATAGTCCATAAATGCTCTTGAATCCCTTCGTGCCTCAGTAGTAGAAGTTATTCGAGGACATAGAAATATCACTACATCGCTTTTCCCGCATGAACACAACTTTGAATACAAATGCCTTGTAAAATAATAAGACACAATCAACAAATTAACAAATTAACTGAGTATGGTAATTAACTAAAGGTTAGCAAACACTTACAGTTCAAAAGCTTGCATTATGGATGACATCACCCAGTCCCATCTCATCAATTCTCCGATCATAAAACACGATTGATGTTTCATTATCCTCTTTATAATGAAGTATAGATTTTGGCAACTTTAGAGAAATGTTAACCACAGTTTCCGGAACTTGAAGGATCTTCTCATGGATCTTTCTCATATTAGAGCTTAGGCTAGCGACAGTTTGTTTTGACATAAATCGTTTTCTCGTCCCCACACTAGAACCCGCAATGCAATCCAACTGGGGCGACGGCTGAGCAGTAGTGGGCACAATCTTGTTTTCCCTCTGCTGCTCTATAAGTCAAAAAATAAATAATTAATAACTAACCTAATAATGCAACTATTGATAAAAACAATAATTATATCATGGAATATTAAACTACCTCATCTATTAGGAACAAACAGTTAACTGGCCAACACACCCATGAACCAATTGTTTATTGTAATCTTGTCCACTTGTTGATTGAGAGCGGGAGGTTTGAACTCTCAAAACCGTCGACGATTGTGTCAATAGATACTCATGCATAGTATGCTGGTAGAGGATAGTCGTGGACAGTAGAGTTACATGTAGATTTCAAGACTTTCCCATATGCTACTTCTACAAGGACTCCATTAATCTAGAGACAAAGACGACACATTTGTGGATCCTATACGATTAACAAAGTATTAGGCTATAATTATTTTTAAAATTAAATGTATTAGTGACTTTACATTACAATTTATTACATACCATTAGGTTTCGGTATGGATATGGATCCATCAAACCAGACGAAGAAGGTTGAGAAGGCGTTTGTGTATGACCAGTAGTAGACGGTGGTGTAGTGTGGCTGTATGAGTCCATGCTGCAATAGAAAGGCGTGCATTTTGTCCTTGAACTTTTGATCAGATGCACATCGGTTCTCAGCTAACCTCTCTTTTAACTTCTTTTCAACAATTCTCTTCACGTAATCCATCCCAATATGTACATTTCCCCACTTTGAGAACACATCTCTTTTGCACACCTAACCTCCTAGCCCCCTAACTCGACCAGGGTGATCTTTGCTCCCTAATGCCCTATTCATATGCCATCCTCTCCAACAGGGGTCCACTCTTTGTTCTTTACAAATTCCCTTAACTCATTCTTCAAAAAAAATCTGTTGGAACCCAAGGTTTTGCTGATGATGGCAACTGAGCAAGTCTGGTGACAGAACAAGTCTCACTGATAATAGCATCAGAGTAAGTCTGGGCGACGAAGGAGTCTGACTGCACAAGGAGTCGTTATGTGACATTATATTCTTCTGGAATGATCTAGTAGCTATGAGGCGAACCTCCACTTGTAAAACATGGAGAAATTTAAGGAAATAACTGTCACACACGTTCACTTATGATCAGGCCCGAAAATTAAGGCGTCCAAGCTTAAAGATCGCCAGAATGAGTCCCTCTACAAGAGCAGTTGAGATATTTCCCACCAAATGCATAGTGGGAAGACGTGCACGTCATGGAAACACCATTTTACACATCATGGGAGCAGTTACTTCGGGTTTTATCAGTATTTAAGCATGTAGAAGTCATTTGCAAGACTTGGAGCTTTCACTTCCACATTTAGAGAGAGAGCGAGAGATTCATATAGAGAGAAAGCATTCTTGAGAGATCTTAGTGAGACTTTGTAACACCCCAAGTCAATCCAAATGTGGTCTCGCAACTTAACAGTATTTATATAAACATGTCACAGCGGAATTCTTTACAATCCAGGACCTTGCCACGGTCTGACTACAGAATATACCGAACATTAGTCTAACAACCTTAACCATTTACATAACCTTCTTACAACCCCCTCACATCCTATACATCTTACTAACTCAGATTGCCATACGAGTGTACATGCACAACTCGTAGGCCACACTAAACCCTTAACAGCTGTATCCTCTTCTTACTCTTGCGACGACCGTCCTGATGTACCTGTGTAGTAAAAACAGCCCCCAAAGGGGGTCAGCACGAATGCTGGTACGATCCCCTCATGGCCCCCAAGCTAACGTGGCTACGACGACTAATTGTCGATAACATGGAGGTTGATTAGATGCACAACATAATAGAAAGTGCAGTAAACAACAACTCAGATATGAACAATCAAAGTTCACACACAATGAACGACTTAAATGCGTTCCCTTAATTAGAGAGTTAGTTATTTAACTCCTTAAGTAATGTTCCCTCTAATCTTAGTCCATATTATCCATCAATGATTCTTATCTTACTCTTAGAAACAACCATCCTTTAATAAGGAGTGGATGTAGCTTATCTTAATCTTAATATTCCAAACCATCCTTTAAAAAGGAATGGTTGCAACTTATCTTAACCTCACCTTAATCTTAATCTTAATAATACAATTCATCCTTTAAAAAGGAATGATTGTAACTTAACTTAATCTTACCTTAATCTTAATCTTAATAATACAAATCATCCTTTAAAAAGGAATGATTGTAACTTAACTTAATCTTAACTCATTCTCAGAATACAAACCGTTCCTGGAGGGGAATGGTTGTAGCCTAAGTCCAAACCTGGGATTTAGGTGATCCCACCGCACATCTTAATGCCACCTACCCTGGACGGGATTCCAGCGTAGCTGAGCCGGCAACCGGCCCTAGGCTACAAGTCCGAAGACAAGTCCTTAATCGGAGGTCGAATCTGCTATAGATAACGACCCCCTTTCCTTAGCATGCATGACCGGAGATCGGTCCCGGGTTTCCTCACTCAAGTTCCAGTTAGTAGTAATCTCAAGACCCTGTTTGTTGGTTAACCTCTTTCGGTTCATATCGTCCCTTATTAGGGGCGTTCCTTAGTCTCACTCAATTCCTTACTAAACATTGGTTAGTAAGTTCTCACGGTATGTTGTGTTAGTTTTCAAACATCACACATACATATATATATATATATATATTCCGGTTGCATGCTTTATCTTGTTTAGTGAGCACACAAAAACAAATAGCACACAAGCCGAGGGACACCTCGTTAGCAAGCAGGTCACAAGAGAACTGTACCGTTCACCGTTGGTCGTTTCGGTTGCTTACTCTCCTCCGGAGTCCAAATCCCCAAGTCCTAAAACATTCATTCAGTTTTAGGTTGTTAATCACTTAACTTAATCCAACTTACTTAACTTGCTTAACTTACTTAATCCCTTAATGATTCCCACCTAACACCTCTTAAGTCTTACAACTTAATCTTACAAACTTAATCTTAAGTGAATCGCTTCTCCTCATCACTTATACTTATTCATCTACTTAATTATCATTGTTACTCACCAAACATGTCTTAAACAACCTTATAACATCAATACCTAATTATCCTCATCATTTCCCATCCTTAAACAAGGTTTTTGGCCAAAACAGTGGCATGTCCGAACTTGTGTCCGGACTTCCGAAGTTCGGACGCAAGTCGAGACTCAAAACTGAAAACAGACGCATGTCCGAACATGTGTCCGGACTTCGGAAGTTCGGACATAGGTCGAGGAAAATCCTAAGTAGAAGCAGGCACGTCCGAACTTGTGTCCGGACTTCCAAAGGTCGGATACAAGTCGAGACTCTAAAAATTTTCACGCAACAGGGCCTGTCCGAACGTCCATGTCCGGACGGATGTTCGGACAAGGCAAAACACTCATTTTCTAAGCCTTCAAACACTTAACCAATATTCACCAAACTTCTCCTAAACCCTCATAATGTCTTCTAACATCATTTAGGCACTTAAACTCACCTTATAGCTTCCACTAAACTCTCAAAAACAACTTCCAAAAATCTTCTCAAACATTTACTAAATTCTTACAAACATTCCTAACACTTGTCATATGCTTCCTTACATTTCCAACTTGTACATTTATCTAACACTTCAACTAACCAAAGTGTTTCTTTCCTACCCATATAACTCCTCCTTAACATCATTGCACTACCTCTTTGCTTGTTAAACCTTCCAAGGTCATCTTGCATGTCCATGCACAATTTCTCTTCTTTTCATTTGTTACTCAACACTCCTAAACTCTTGAGCTTACTTATACATTGTTTTCCATTACCTTAACACCTTAACATGGTTCTTCATTTACCTTAACCATGCAACACCCTCCTTAGACATTTCCACCTCTTTTACGCATCTTATTCACCATTCTCATGATCATACTCTTTTACATTCCCAGTCATTTTCCTTGACATTTGACAACATTCCCACACCTTTCTCTTCCATCACCTAAGTCCACTCATTAAAATCTAAACTAAACCTCATTAGTCCATTACTAGCATCATCACCCTTACACAAGGTTCTCAAAACTCTCATTGCTTTACTCTCTTGTTCATACCTAAATCACCTTAAAGCATTATTCACCTTTCCATCCAGATTCTTGCACAAGCCTTACCACTCCTCATACCATGACTTTGGTGTGTTCAATACACCCATCTAAACTCTAACTTCCTCATAGACCATTCTAGGTCATTCTCATCCTCAAGAACTCCTTAGTTAACTCATTTCCACTCAAATTCTTCATAATGACTCCTAGTAAATCCTAGGTCATATTAATTCACCACCATCACCTGAACACTTATTTTCTACTCAAATTTCGCCATAGCTCCTCTAGTATATTGTCATGCCCAAATGCATTGTTTTTCTCACACAATAATCTCACACACACCAAGTCCTTTCTCATCTTATTTTCTCACCCAAATCAATTTATTCACATCATACTCAATATATTGCAATAATCTTAAATTGCATAGCACTAAGGCTCTTAAATGACATGGCTCTTAGGCCCTTAATTGACTTAAACTTAAATACTGAATTTCCCACATATAAAAGCTTTCAACCTGCAAATACACTCATCAATCTCATAGTAGTTATAATGCTCTTAAAATCCACCTTAAACTTATATTACTAACTCATTCTCATTAGCTCCTTAATCACAAGTTCATAAGCTTGTTTAAGTTCCTTTTCTTAGGTTATAACCCAATACACAATGTAAGCTCTAAGCTACATTGGTACTTATCTAAAACTCATTCCTTAAACTTAAACCACCATTAGGTAAGAATTTTACCTTGTTTTCTCAAGCTTATCTTAATCTCCTCCTTAGACCTTCTTCTTGCATAGATCTCGGCCACCACTTAAATTCCCCTTGCCAATGTTCTAATCAATATTCAATGACTCATATGAGTACTAAGCAATATACTAACCTCAAGGAATGAAAACCTAGGTTAGAAATGTGTTCTAAAGCATAAAAGTGGATGATTACCTTTGAAGTCTCAAGGTAGACTTTGGCATTGAATGAAATAGGACCTCCACTAGTCCTTGGTGAATAAATCAAGCTAGAACAAGGCATAAAAATATAGCCCCATGAGAAGGAATTTTCGGCCATGTACAAGAAATGATGGAAACATGGTTTTTCTTACATTTTCTTTACCTTAAGAGAATGGAGAAGCTAATGAGCTCTTCAAACTTGATTTTCCTCCATCAATGGAGTTTTCTCTTGGCACCAAAATGGAGCTTTGAAAGATTTGAAAAGATAGTAAGATAGGTCTTGGCCTAACTAAGAGAAATATGTGTTTAGTTTTTGATTTGGAGCAAAGATGAACACTTAGTGAGTGATTGAAGGTGCAGCACCCATGAATGGAGCTCTCTCGGTTTGGAGCAAAAGAAGAGAAGAAGAAATCGTGTGAAGAGGAGGAATGAAGAGAGAGAAGAAAGGTGAGCTAATATAAGATATTTGCTTTAATAAAGCAAATAGTACTCTTTTTACTTATCTCTTCTTTTCTTCCTTATTTGATAAAGTCTATGGTGACTCACCCTTAGAAAACCGGCCCCCTATCTTAAATGAGGCTAGTCATGGTCTTTGTTGACCAATTAATTAGCTTATATTGATTAAAACTTAAACTAGTCACTATTTGGCACTATTCACTGATTAGTGCACATATTTCTGAAATTTTTGATTTCCCATTGATTTAGACCTCCTAATGTGACACTAATTAGTACACATGTTGATTAAAGAGTAATGATGGACATTTAGCCACTCAAAACTCAATTCTAAGACAATTTCTCAAAAATGTGCTTTAAGACTTCTTAAAGCACATTTTGTGTTTTAGCTTGTTTTCAAGCTTGGTTTTCTTTGATAATTGGTTTAAAATGACCATTAGAATATTACTAAGGTCTTATCATGATATTTGGGTACTCACCCAAGTCTCTCCAAGCTTAGAGCACGTTTTTGCCCTGATTGCCTTTAAGGCACTTTCTTGTGTTTTCCTTGGTTTAAATTGTCTACCAAATCTTTCTAAGGCATATTCTAGCCTTACTACATCATAATTTGATGTTTTCTTAGCATACTTAGGTTTGGGGTATTTCAATCTACCCCCTTAAAAGAACTTTGTCCCCAAAGTTCCCATGCATCTTATCTTATTAGAATACATGTCTTACCTCCTTCCTTAGATCATATAGATCATACTTATGTATACTTAATCTCATTGGATCATTGGATACACCATATTCTTATACTTAAATGTCACACAACATGCTTAAGCATGTGTAGCACTCAAAATTCCTTTTGTTCCGTTTTGATGATTAAAACATTCACATAACTTCCAACGTATTCTCCCATGTCACCGGTTCGTAGACAATGGCTCATTCGTCCTCGTCACCATGGGCCAGAATACAAAACACGCTGCTCTCGCCATGTCACCGGTCCGAAGACAAAGGCTCGTGCGTCCTCGACTTCATGGGCGAGACTCAGTAAAAAGGTAATCCTTTTTACGAGGTCATGTGAGGAATAATTCCTCTAATTAAAAATACAAGCAACTCCAATTTCATTTTATCCCAAGGTCTCTATCCTTAGTGTGATTTAATTGAGACCACTGGTAGGGAGTTTCAGGAATCATCCAACCCTGATGTGATCAGCATCAGTGTAGAACTATCCTTCCACCCCAATTTGTGTTCGGTTTCCCTTGATCCCTAGAAAATCAAGTTCCACCTCCTACGTCATTTTCAAACATCCAAATAATTCACTCATGTCCAATTTTCTATCTTTTTAGTTTTTCTAATCATAATCAATACATCTCCAAAGTGTGAACTCATTCCATCAAGCATTCCCAATTCATCTCTTAGTAATTACCTCAAGACTTAAATTCCTACTAAATTCTATATCAGTCTCATACCAACTTCCACTGTCTCATACCCCATAGCATTACTATATCCTAACTCATGCTCATATCAAATAATATCTCATAGTGTTATCTTATTCTTATCTCACACATAGTCTCATATCGACTCATACCTCATATATTCTTATTTCTTAAATTTCTTAAGTCTCCTTAATCCTCTTCCTTAATTCTCTTAACTTGTACTCACACCGGAGTTAACAAGATAGGTACTTAATATGTATGGTATTCACATCTTCTGTGTGCAATAACCATGATTTATCTCAAAATGTTTATGTAAAACATATTCTCAAATTATTTTGTGCTATGCACACCGTAGTTTATGTACTCAGTACACAAACATACGCTAAGCGGTTTTCGCTCTACCCCCCTTAAAATGGATTACGCCCACGTAATCGGCGTCACATCATCTTTGAACATAAGTTCAAGATGTCTAATTCTCACCAAGCATTCTAGCTTCCACATCATCTATCTTACTTATAATTCGATCAGAAATGACTTAGTCTCTGTATCGAGGATTCTTAACGGTACTTATACCGTATTCTTAACTTAGTTTGGTCTAATCTCAAAGTAGTGGTCTGCTAGCTTCCGCTGCGTGACTCTGATAATCTTAGGCTTAATTGTCTCAATGGACACGTGTTATCTTTATATATACACGGCCTTAATGAGTTTTAACTCGTCTATCCATTCTCCTTGAAGATCTTGCACTCATACTCTTAGTATTTTCTCGAATGTCTAAATTGTTCTCCCCAAATGACCTTTGGTCTGAGGATGATTCTTAGTCTGAAACTACTGTTTAGTGCATATCGCGCTTTACAGTCTTAATCTCTCACATCACATGACATATCCAATGTCTGTACTTAACAATCCGTGCTTTTCGCACTTCATAGTCCTTAATTATTTGTTCTCTGATTCCTCCGTGTTGCTGGTTCAACTGAGCTCTTCTGTTCGACTGTTTGTGGTAGTAGCTGCTCTTGTCTGATCTTGCGTCGTTGTCGGTGGTACGGAGTCGACTACTTCCCGTGTTCCTTACACCACTCGTTCACATGCATGGGGTACCTTACTGGTACATTACTACTTACCCAACTAACTCATAAATGAGCGTGTCAGGCCTGCAAGCCCCTGTGGGGTGCAGTCGTCCCACGTCTCGTTTTGGTAAACTCATAGTGTCCGTCACACGTTTAGCTATTGCTAATTATGAAGTATTCTGTTGTCGATCTCCTCTTTCATTGTTCCATAATAACATTTATTGTTCTTCTTGATGTTAATCAAGGAAAATCCATTACTGCGTTCTTGGGTATGGTATGCTCCAGCTCCTTTCTGTATCCCGTACTGATTCTATTTCTTAGTAGCTTAGGTCTCTTTCCATAGAGCCTCTTATCCTCTTTCTCATATTCATTCTACTAGGAAAGCACTTCCAGTTCCTTAAGGAATGGGTTGTGTGCTTCCTGTGTAATCTTACCAAACCATGTCCAGACTACTGGCATCAATGCTCAGTTCGTCTTCCATCTTATTTTCTTACTTATGCTGGTCTTAACTCATAAATCTAATTGCCTCAGTGTTAATATTTGACGGCTCATACATAATGGTCGCCTTACCGCGCACCATGACTTAATCCACTTATCTAACTATTGTACTCACGATCAGTACTACCGTGGTAGTTGGCCTTTACCATGTTGCCCATTAATGGTGCAACCTCTTACTCATTTATTCTAATGTCTTAACTTATACCCAATCCCTTCTTGGTGTAAACACACTGGGAGTTCTTTCATTCCGGTATTGGCGGTTGTCGTACTGTGTTGTAAAATAGTTGACTCTTGATATGAAGATGTTATGCTCCAATCTCAGATTCGTAAGTAAGCTAATTTCTTTCACTTTCTCTCATCCTTAGTGATGTTATCTACCATGTGATTTAATTGGTTACTGAAGAAATTATCCACTGAATCACAGGCTCTTCTGAGCATCGATCAATTAACGTGCCACAATGTGCAGTCACAATGTTTATCTCTGACCATTACTAATTCTTACATCCTGGGTGTTGGATATGGGGTATATCTGTGCAACCTTCCTTATAAGTGTATCTGGTACGTTCTAAGGTAATCTCAAGGTTTATAGTTTCCATTTTCTAAATAAAGTGTATTTTATCTCTAATAGGTGAAAGCCCTTTTGAGGGTTCATTCCTCTCGTGGCCTCACAACAAGGAGTGGTATCCCCACCCTAAAAGGCATGGTTCGTTCTCCGCTCCTATCCTTAGCATTATCTCAATTTTCTCATTGGTACCCTTTCTTGGTAATGTTCCTCCCCAATCTAAGTTATAGGTTTAGTAACCGTTCATATCTACAAATTGTAGTCCCTTCATGGCTTAAACAAGCTCTCTTATAACTTACTGCGCCTCGGGCTCTGATGTGGTTAACATCCTTGGCTCGTAGGCTCTTAATGCTTAATGTCTCAGTTCATGATTTGTACTCTTACTCATCTGCAGGTCATCCCTACAAGATTCTGGTTCTTTGAGCACTATCCACCGTTAATTTACATACTAAATGTAGTATCGGGTTACATGATAAGTTGCTGCATTCTGCTTCCTGCTAGGGAAGTTGTTCAGGTGATCTGAGGTTACTTAATGTCTTTGACAATGCTGTCATTCTACTAGACTTCTGTCTTTTAATAGTCAAGGTTAGGCCCGTATTAGGCGTTTGTCTTACGTGTCCAAGTTGGATCATCCTGTCGTCTTATACTTCCATCTCAACGCTTCGTTCAACCTCTGTTGATTACGCCACCCTTTGATGATCAATCATACTTGGGTGTTAATGAGTTAGACGAACAGTACTAGCTGTCATTCATCAGTTTGTTCGGCTCGACTATGCCCACTCTGTGGGGGTAGTCCTCTGAGCTTTCCTTTTCCAGGGTTGTACGACTTTAATCCTTAGTAGGTTATAGCTTACGTTTATTTCTTTTATCCTTGTTTTCTGGTTTTCCAACATCTTCATTGAAGAATGTTGTTATCTGCAAGTTTTAAACGGTCTCAATGGCCTCTTACAACACATCCCTTGTATATCATTGCTTATATAGTGTTTTTGCTCGCATTTCCGAGTGATCTCTTAGGTTTTCCTCGTGGAGTTTGAGGTTGGTGTTCTTACCGTACTGTCGGTTGTTGTTGTAGGGTGTACCGTTGCTAGTATTTATATGGTTTAGTATTTCGTCTAAGCTCAGCTCCCTGCTGGCTGATGTGTCGGTTCATCTCATCATGGTTAGGCCGTCAGGCCCTTCCAAGGTCCTATTTTTTTTTTTCTGTTCTCATAGATTTACAATCAGGTATTTATATATGCTACACTGTAGCGTTCTCTTATTTCGCCTTGATGGCTTTTCGTGTGGCTTAACCGTGGTAGCACTTGCTATGGCAAGTGCGCCATGCAGGATGGTCTATTGGTACAAGGTACATTGGTAATGATACCTCCTTCTAACTTCCATGTAATTGGTAGTCCTCGGGACTCCTTCGATAATCTCTTATTTTGGATAACCGTCCATCCGGCAGTTTCCTTATTGTTTGACAGTACTGTCATCTAATAGGGCGTTCCTCTTTCTGAGGGAACCCCTTTAATATTTTCTTATGTCTTAATCCTCATGCTTTGTATTATCCCACTGTTATGCTCACTCGGACCGCTGTCCGGTACTCATGTCTCTTATAATTTCCTTATCCATTGCACGCGTAGTGCTTTCCTTACCATTGGTATCGCGGGTTATTTCGACTGCGTAGCATGTCGACCCATGTTGCCAGTAATTTCCGTTCCCCTACTGATAGTATTCCATAGGTAGCGCTTGTTTCTCTGTTGCGCTCCATTGAAAATCTCCAAGTTCTCCATAACTGTTGTGCAACAAGATGTTCCTCGTACTGCTTATTGTTAGCTAACTGCCAGATCGGGTTTCCCCGAGTAAGAGAAGGCTTTCTTCTCTCTGGCGTTTGTCCAACACATTTAGGGTTAGGGATGTGGAGGGCGGGCCTAGGTACTATGGATATCCGGTAAACACCGGGAAGTCCTGGTTGACGCACCCCACACTCTATCTCTTAACCCTTAACCCGTAACTCAATCTCAGCCTCAATATCCTCCTAAGTTCGGTATTTCTTGTCTTCAGAGCGTAACTACGCTCTGATACCACTTTTTGTAACACCCCAAGTCAATCCAAATGTGGTCTCGCAACTTAACAGTATTTATATAAACATGTCACAGCGGAATTCTTTACAATCCAGGACCTTGCCACGGTCTGACTACAGAATATACCGAACATTAGTCTAACAACCTTAACCTTTATAACCTTCTTACAACCCCCTCACATCCTATACATCTTACTAACTCAGATTGCCATACGAGTGTACATGCACAACTCGTAGGCCACACTAAACCCTTAACAGCTGTATCCTCTTCTTACTCTTGCGACGACCGCTTCCTGATGTACCTGTGTAGTAAAAACAGCCCCCAAAGGGGGTCAGCACGAATGCTGGTACGATCCCCTCATGGCCCCCAAGCTAACGTGGCTACGACGACTAATTGTCGATAGCATGGAGGTTGATTAGATGCACAACATAATAGAAAGTGCAGTAAACAACAACTCAGATATGAACAATCAAAGTTCACACACAATGAACGACTTAAATGCGTTCCCTTAATTAGAGAGTTAGTTATTTAACTCCTTAAGTAATGTTCCCTCTTAATCTTAGTCCATCCTTATCTTACCTCAATCTGATTCTTATCTTAATCTTAGAAACAACCATCCTTTAATAAGGAGTGGATGTAGCTTATCTTAATCTTAATATTACAAACCATCCTTTAAAAAGGAATGGTTGCAACTTATCTTAACCTCACCTAATCTTAATCTTAATAATACAATTCATCCTTTAAAAAGGAATGATTGTAACTTAACTTAATCTTACCTTAATCTTAATCTTAATAATACAAATCATCCTTTAAAAAGGAATGATTGTAACTTAACTTAATCTTAACTCATTCTCAAAATACAAACCGTTCCTGGAGGGGAATGGTTGTAGCCTAAGTCCAAACCTGGGATTTAGGTGATCCCACCGCACCATCTTAATGCCACCTACCCTGGACGGGATTCCAGCGTAGCTGAGCCGGCAACCGGCCCTAGGCTACAAGTCCGAAGACAAGTCCTTAATCGGAGGTCGAATCTGCTATAGATAACGACCCCCTTTCCTTAGCATGCATGACCGGAGATCGGTCCCGGGTTTCCTCACTCAAGTTCCAGTTAGTAGTAATCTCAAGACCCTGTTTGTTGGTTAACCTCTTTCGGTTCATATCGTCCCTTATTAGGGGCGTTCCTTAGTCTCACTCAATTCCTTACTAAACATTGGTTAGTAAGTTCTCACGGTATGTTGTGTTAGTTTTCAAACATCACACAACAATAATATATATATTATTCCGGTTGCATGCTTTATCTTGTTTAGTGAGCACACAAAAACAAATAGCACACAAGCCGAGGGACACCTCGTTAGCAAGCAGGTCACAAGAGAACTGTACCGTTCACCGTTGGTCGTTTCGGTTGCTTACTCTCCTCCGGAGTCCAAATCCCCAAGTCCTAAAACATTCATTCAGTTTTAGGTTGTTAATCACTTAACTTAATCCAACTTACTTAACTTGCTTAACTTACTTAATCCCTTAATGATTCCCACCTAACACCTCTTAAGTCTTACAACTTAATCTTACAAACTTAATCTTAAGTGAATCGCTTCTCCTCATCACTTATACTTATTCATCTACTTAATTATCATTGTTACTCACCAAACATGTCTTAAACAACCTTATAACATCAATACCTAATTATCCTCATCATTTCCCATCCTTAAACAAGGTTTTTGGCCAAAACAGTGGCATGTCCGAACTTGTGTCCGGACTTCCGAAGTTCGGACGCAAGTCGAGACTCAAAACTGAAAACAGACGCATGTCCGAACATGTGTCCGGACTTCGGAAGTTCGGACATAGGTCGAGGAAAATCCTAAGTAGAAGCAGGCACGTCCGAACTTGTGTCCGGACTTCCAAAGGTCGGACACAAGTCGAGACTCTGAAAATTTTCACGCAACAGGGCCTGTCCGAACGTCCATGTCCGGACGTATGTTCGGACAAGGCAAAACACTCATTTTCTAAGCCTTCAAACACTTAACCAATATTCACCAAACTTCTCCTAAACCCTCATAATGTCTTCTATCATCATTTAGGCACTTAAACTCACCTTATAGCTTCCACCAAACTCTCCAAAACAACTTCCAAAAATCTTCTCAAACATTTACTAAATTCTTACAAACATTCCTAACACTTGTCATATGCTTCCTTACATTTCCAACTTGTACATTTATCTAACACTTCAACTAACCAAAGTGTTTCTTTCCTACCCATATAACTCCTCCTTAACATCATTGCACTACCTCTTTGCTTGTTAAACCTTCCAAGGTCATCTTGCATGTCCATGCACAATTTCTCTTCTTTTCATTTGTTACTCAACACTCCTAAACTCTTGAGCTTACTTATACATTGTTTTCCATTACCTTAACACCTTAACATGGTTCTTCATTTACCTTAACCATGCAACACCCTCCTTAGACATTTCCACCTCTTTTACGCATCTTATTCACCATTCTCATGATCATACTCTCTTTTACATTCCCAGTCATTTTCCTTGACATTTGACAACATTCTCCCACACCTTTCTCTTCCATCACCTAAGTCCACTCATTAACATCTAAACTAAACCTCATTAGTCCATTACTAGCATCATCACCCTTACACAAGGTTCTCAAAACTCTCATTGCTTTACTCTCTTGTTCATACCTAAATCACCTTAAAGCATTATTCACCTTTCCATCCAGATTCTTGCACAAGCCTTACCACTCCTCATACCATGACTTTGGTGTGTTCAATACACCCATCTAAACTCTAACTTCCTCATAGACCATTCTAGGTCATTCTCATCCTCAAGAACTCCTTAGTTAACTCATTTCCACTCAAATTCTTCATAATGACTCCTAGTAAATCCTAGGTCATATTAATTCACCACCATCACCCGAACACTTATTTCTACTCAAATTTCGCCATAGCTCCTCTAGTATATTCTCATGCCCAAATGCATTGTTTTTCTCACACAATAATCTCACACACACCAAGTCCTTTCTCATCTTATTTTCTCACCCAAATCAATTTATTCACATCATACTCAATATATTGCAATAATCTTAAATTGCATAGCACTAAGGCTCTTAAATGACATGGCTCTTAGGCCCTTAATTGACTTAAACTTAAATACTGAATTTCCCACATATAAAAGCTTTCAACCTGCAAATACACTCATCAATCTCATAGTAGTTATAATGCTCTTAAAATCCACCTTAAACTTATATTACTAACTCATTCTCATTAGCTCCTTAATCACAAGTTCATAAGCTTGTTTAAGTTCCTTTTCTTAGGTTATAACCCAATACACAATGTAAGCTCTAAGCTACATTGGTACTTATCTAAAACTCATTCCTTAAACTTAAACCACCATTAGGTAAGAATTTTACCTTGTTTTCTCAAGCTTATCTTAATCTCCTCCTTAGACCTTCTTCTTGCATAGATCTCGGCCACCACTTAAATTCCCCTTGCCAATGTTCTAATCAATATTCAATGACTCATATGAGTACTAAGCAATATACTAACCTCAAGGAATGAAAACCTAGGTTAGAAATGTGTTCTAAAGCATAAAAGTGGATGATTACCTTTGAAGTCTCAAGGTAGACTTTGGCATTGAATGAAATAGGACCTCCACTAGTCCTTGGTGAATAAATCAAGCTAGAACAAGGCATAAAAATATAGCCCCATGAGAAGGAATTTTCGGCCATGTACAAGAAATGATGGAAACATGGTTTTTCTTACATTTTCTTTACCTTAAGAGAATGGAGAAGCTAATGAGCTCTTCAAACTTGATTTTCCTCCATCAATGGAGTTTTCTCTTGGCACCAAAATGGAGCTTTGAAAGATTTGAAAAGATAGTAAGATAGGTCTTGGCCTAACTAAGAGAAATATGTGTTTAGTTTTTGATTTGGAGCAAAGATGAACACTTAGTGAGTGATTGAAGGTGCAGCACCCATGAATGGAGCTCTCTCGGTTTGGAGCAAAAGAAGAGAAGAAGAAATCGTGTGAAGAGGAGAATGAAGAGAGAGAAGAAGAAAGGTGAGCTAATATAAGATATTTGCTTTAATAAAGCAAATAGTACTTTTTTACTTATCTCTTCTTTTCTTCCTTATTTGATAAGTCTATGGTGACTCACCCTTAGAAAACCGGCCCCCTATCTTAAATGAGGCTAGTCATGGTCTTTGTTGACCAATTAATTAGCTTATATTGATTAAAACTTAAACTAGTCACTATTTGGCACTATTCACTGATTAGTGCACATATTTCTGAAATTTTTGATTTCCCATTGATTTAGACCTCCTAATGTGATACTAATTAGTACACATGTTGATTAAAGAGTAATGATGGACATTTAGCCACTCAAACTCAATTCTAAGACAATTTCTCAAAAATGTGCTTTAAGACTTCTTAAAGCACATTTTATGTTTTAGCTTGTTTTCAAGCTTGGTTTTCTTTGATAATTGGTTTAAAATGACCATTAGAATATTACTAAGGTCTTATCATGATATTTGGGTACTCACCCAAGTCTCTCCAAGCTTAGAGCACGTTTTTGCCCTGATTGCCTTTAAGGCACTTTCTTGTGTTTTCCTTGGTTTAAATTGTCTACCAAATCTTTCTAAGGCATATTCTAGCCTTACTACATCATAATTTGATGTTTGCTTAGCATACTTAGGTTTGGGGTATTTCAGACTTTGTCACTTAGCTTAGGTATCTATTACCTATAGAGCACATAAAACACTCCCCTTTACTCCTTGTTACGCATTGATCTAAGCCGAGAGTAGAGCTAGTGTTGGATGAGACAGAATACCTCTATCGAATCCAAAGATAGGAAGCTAGGTTGTAATTGACTTTGAATTTCAATACAAGTAAAATCCTATCTTGTCAATTTAACACAAAAGCTTCTGCATTATCTCCTTGGCAATTAATTATCTCTAAGCAGGGTTGGTCTGAGACTAACACCTCAGACCTACTCGGTCAGCACATCAATCTTATCAAAATCAATAATCGAATATTTACTCGTACAATAAATAGCTATACCAATAGCATAGTTATAACACTTGCCACTTTTTGGGAAAGCTCCTCCATCTCACGAATTGGGAAGAACCATTGTCCATCAGAACACTTCTTATGTCGCCCCAACAAATAAAAGTTGCTTCTGTCTGCTTCTTCTATCGACTGAATTGTTTCCTTGCTGCCGTCCTCATTGTATTTTTTAAGTAAACCCGCCTCCTTCCATATGGGAATGGACCCAGTATATCCCTTCTTGCCCATATAATGCGGATGTATAATTTTCTCTCGATTTGCCTAGGCCTTCGCTTGTTTTTCCTATTGACAAGCTATTACAAAAACAAAGTTATTAAAAATTAATATTGAGTTTAAATCAATTTGTTGAACGAGATGACCATATAAATAAAACATTACTACCTTGAACTCAGTCGTGGTGTGGTTTGCAACAAACAAATCCCAGTCAGCTTGAGTGATCATCCCCTCATATAGAATCCATAGTGGACAGAGTTCAGGTTTTCAGGTCTCAGGGTTGATATAACGTCTGACCAACGAATGTTTGAACTGTCTATTTTTCTCAGCTAACATAGACATTACCTTCCCCTTCAAATGGTCAGGTACATCGTATTTGTCTCTAACTACCTCCCACATCAACTCCTTGCGTCCTTGATCTTTATCATCCCAAAACTTATTTATATTGCACTTACTTTTGCACAAACTTCCTAACATGCTAGCGAATTGATGCTTCGAAGCACCCGATGGTCTAAGGTAGGGATCCCATTCAAGGTTTACTTTTTTACTCTTATTAGCTTTTAACCCTCTAGTAGGTCCTCCACCCTTTTTTTTGTCTTGGTAACGGGGTGCTATTATGATCGAAAGGTCCCTGATCATCACCTTGGTTTTGTTGATCGTCACTGTGACTCTACTGATCATCTACCTCATGACCCGCAATACCCACATTACGATCTACATCCATATCAGACATCTGAAAGCAGAGAAGTGAAATGTAATTAGATTATTTGTGGCAAGACATGAAATAATGGTAAAAAATAATTAAAGTTTAAATAAAAAAACGTAAAATACATCAGTTACATAAATATTTACTTCTAGATCCACAACCCTTCATCATGATTGGATTGTATGTATTGAACAGTCATGTTACCATGAGAATCATCCTCATCAGTCGTAACCAATGTGGGGGGAGCTTCTTCCACCATGTCACCATCATCCTCATTAATATCTTTGTCAACATCAAGCATACATCTTTGCCTTGCAAAACAATTGACCATTTGAAGTTGCTTGGGTCGATCACGCAGAAGACTTGGTTTGTATCAGTTGCAACAACAAACAGATCATTGGTTGAAGTAGTTCTACTAAGATGAACAAGTGTCATCCCATACTCTTCAACATAGCAAACATGTTTATTATCTACGCATTCACAACAAAACAAACAGATTTCATACTATGTGTAGTCAAGAACCCATATGTCGTGTATAACCCCGTGATATTGTTTTGTGTCTATAATTGAAGCATCATCTCGAGTATGCAATTCCTGAGATGCAACAACATTGATGCCACTATTTTACACTGTTAACTTGCTATCTTGTCTAAGGGTGTAGAATGTGAACCCATTGATATCATATCCTTCATATGTAGCTACATCAAGAGCGAGTCCACTCGCCAACCACTGTAGTAACTATGGGACATTTCGTGATTCATCGAAAAACACTCATTCCTTGAGCCACTCAATGAAAGTTCTATTTTGTTCCTTTATTAACCTAACATTGCTAATGGTTGGATTTTGGTGTCTGGGGAGAGTCATGTGTTCTTCAAAGTATGGTTCAACCACCTCCAAATGCTTCAGTACCAGCAAATGTGCCTTATTAAGGAGTTCGATATCAAGTTTATGGGTGCCTGAGGTGAATGAATGTTAGGTAAGACTTATGGGTGCCTGATGTGATTGAATGCTAGGTAGGAATTATGGGTGCCTGAGGTGAATGAATGCTAGGTAAGACTTATGGGTGCCTGAGGTGAATGAATGCTAGATAGGACTTATGGTTGCCTAAGGTGAATGAATGCTAGATAGGACTTAGGAGTGCTTAAGGTGAATGAGTGCTAGGTAGGACTTATGGGTGCCTGAGGTGAATGAATGCTAGATAGGACTTATGGTTGCCTAAGGTGAATAAATGCTAGATAGAACTTACGAGTGCTTAAGGTGAATGAGTGCTAGGTAGGACTTATGGGTGACTGAGGTGAATGAATGTTAGGTAGGACTTATGGGTGCCTGACGTGATTGAATGCTAGGTAGGACTTGTGGGTGCCTGAGGTGAATGAATGCTAGGTAGGACTTATGGGTGTCTGAGGTGAATGAATGCAAGGTAGGTGCAAAATGGATTTATCGTGAGTTAATAGCACTGGTGAAATTGATAAAAGAAAGAAATTAATACTCAAAATATCCGTCGGGCTGCAAATAAAACCCGGTCGCAGTAGTATAGAAGACAGAAGCGGCCGGGGTCAAACCGTGGGACTTATAGCGAGATAAAATAGTTGCTAAGCTTGTCACAAAAGGGGGGAAGTTAATTGACTTGTTTTAGAGAAAATATTAAGCAGATTAGAAAGCTGAGTGCAGATGAATTAAATGGAACTCCGGGTTCAGGTTAATATGATTTAATTAATTGTGCTATCTCTTCCGGTTTAATAAAATAGTTTGGCAAGATTCCTGTAATTTTCTTAAGGTCCGATGAAAACTCTTAAGAACTCGTTTACCTGTAATGCAAGGTCCGATGAAAACTCGAGCAAAATCCTGTAAACGGCAGAGGAGTATGAGGCTTTATTCTTGCAACATGTATTAACTTAAACGATGAAAATAAGTTCTTACAGTTTTACGGCTTAATTAACCCGTCTGTTTCTAACCGATGAAATTAAAAACAGACTTAGCAAGGCTTTTTAATAAACCGATGAAATTTATTAAAAAGGGAGAGAAACAAAACTTTAATCGTAACAAACTGAATTTATTTTAACCAGTAGAAATATGTTACACAGCTAACAAACTATAATTAAAACCCTTGCCCGGAGCAAATCCTCCTTAGCCTGACATATTAACTGGTAATAAGTCAGACAGAGGTTGGACGTAATAACAGCACGGAGACGTGATTAGTGAATGGAGAAATGAGGAGAAAGAAGAGTGGTACATGTACGTATGTTAATTGTATGTGAAGTGGGTGAATTAGAGAGTTAATGGAGTGAAATGATATACGGGAGTGATTTACTGGAAGAGAATGAGATGAGGTGAGTGTGAGAGATTTTCTGGTTTTCTCCGTGCACTCGTACAAGGTTTGCAGGGAATGGGTATTTATAGAAGAAATGAAGAGGTAGTCTTCCATAGATATTTGCAGTTGATTGCCTCCTTCAGTGCTTCATTGATTGAAGCATTGATTGCTTCATTTATTGCAGGGGACAGAGCCGAAACGCGTGCTCGGAGTAGATAGATAAGGCGATTCAAGTTGCAGACGACGACGGGCGCGAAGAAGAAAACTAGTCGCGGCTTGTTTTTAGTCTTGTCCGCCTGGTGTCCGCCTGTTAACAGGCGGTTGCCTTATGTATGTCCGCCACTTATTAGGCGGTTTCTGTGTGCTGTCCGCCAGTTAATAGGCGGTTGTGCCTTGGTGGTGTCCGCCAGTTAATAGGCGGTTGTGCATACTCTTGTCCGCCAGTTAATGGGCGGTCATCAATATTGTTGGTCCGGGTCCTTGCACATAAGTCAAGTCCCGGACCCTTACTTACAGAAACTCTCGGCCATTTTTCAAGGGGTGGTCCGGGTCCTTGTATGGGACCTAAGTCCCGGACCACCCACGGCTATCTACTCTCGGCCTGTTTTACAATGCTGGTCCGGGACTTAGTCCTGGACTTAAGTCCTGGACCCATCAACCGGCTCCAGATTCTTCGTTATAAGTCCGTTTTACTCGCCGTCTGCGCCGATGCGTTCGTCTCTTCGTGTACTTTGCTCCTAGCTTGGTTTTCCTCATGTTAAACCAATAATTTTGTGAGATAAACAATAAAACATAAACTAGAGGAAAACTAACCGAAGTGGAGAAATGAGCAAGAAAAGTGCTATATTATACATGAAATACACCTATAAAACATGCTCATTTGGACACTTATCACACCCCCACACTTATCTTTTTGCTTGTCCTCAAGCAAAACCATGTACCTAAGCAAGTAGGAAATGCTCAATACTAACAAATATTATTATGAAGGGTAGGAAAACATGATCTTTAAACTTTTCGAGGAGTGTGAAAAATCAACTGCTGGTGGCATAGGTGTGCTCAGGTAAAAATAAAATATAGAGTTTCGGGGTATGATCTAAGGTACTTCAATGTTTCTTTTGTGTGACTCTGAGAACTTTTACCATGGCCAACTTCTCTCAAGAATGGGCATTGAGAAGAAAACAAAAGGAAAAATAGATTTATGCATTTGTTTCACTTTTGCATAAGAGATGAGAAAATATAGGCATGACGCCTTTGTATTCAAGAACACTCAACTCTCTTTTGTTGGTTACCAATGGTGTCTCGCAAGTCCTTATTATTTTTTTGTTTTTTTTTTAACAGAGAAGCACCCCTTAGCAATCCCTAAGAGAGAAGACAGAAAGAAACCCTGAGCAATAAAATCCAACCATTTGCAGATTATTTGTCACACCGCATATAAAATGCTCCTCAAAAGTAATCAAAATTTTAAAATTTGTACCATTTATCCACAATTCATAACAGTATTTATTTTTAAAGAGAACAACCTACATTAGCAAGGTACATAATTTTAATTTTTGAACAATTGCAAGATAAGCAGAGAGATTTAACAATTTAAGCACAAATGCCTGAAAAGGCTCTTCCCCCACACTTAAGCTTAAGCAATGCCCTCATTGCGTAGATGGAATAAAATTAATAGGGCATGCAATTAAAAGGAAAGAGTGTACTCCCCAGATTTCGTAGAGTGTGTAGAGCTCCCCCACACTTGAGTGCAGCTGTGGAATGTCATGAAATGAACCTGTAAAGAATATTCTACACAGCCAGAAGAACTCAAGTGAAACCTGCATTTTATTATAACATATAAAAGGGAAATATAGTACAAAAAGAAAACAACATTTAAATTAAAGGAAAGACAAAAGATACATAGTGGGTTGCCTCCCACCAAGCTGCCCGGGTTTAACGTCTCTAGCTAGACGTATTTGACCAAGCTTTAGGTTGGAGAAGAGTTTGAGGGCGAGGTATCTGAACTGCTGGTGTTAGGAAGTTTGTACACTTTTGTAAACTTATGATGTAGAGTGTTGTCTGTTGTTCCTTTGGGGTGGAAGCTTCCTCGTATTCCTGTACGAAAGAAATTTCGAACATAGCATTATTATTTTCAAGAATTCCGACATACCTTTTTAAACGTGATCCATTGACCTTGAGAGTTTTCTCCTTTTTGATTCTGGAGTTCGTAAACACCAAAAGGAGTGGTTCCAACAACTTGGAATGGGCCAGTCCAGTGAGACTTGAGTTTTCCAGGAAATAGTCTCAATCTGGAATTATAAAGCAGCACTCCGTCGCCAACCTAAAGTCGCGTTGTGGATCATCTGGTCATGATGTTTCTTAGTGCGGTCCTTGTATATCGCACTCGGTATGCCTGATCTCTTAACTCCTCGAGTTCAGAGAGTTGAAACTTCCGCTTTTCTCCTGCGGCTTCTAAATCGAAGTTTAGGGCCTTGATTGCCCAATATGCCTTATGCTCCAGCTCTACAGGTAGGTGACATGATTTCCCATAAACAAGCTTAAAAGGAGACATCCCGATGGGAGTCTTGAATGCAGTGCGGTAAGCCCAAAGCGCATCATCCAGCTTAAGTGCCCAATCCTTTCGTGATGAGTTAACCGTCTTCTGGAGGATCCATTTTAACTCACGGTTCGAAACTTCTGCTTGGCCGTTTGTCTGGGGGTGATAAGGTAGAGCTACCTTGTGACGTACCCCGTACTTACCCATAAGCGCTTCAAATGAACGGTTGCAGAAGTGAGATCCACCGTCACTAATAATAACTCTAGGCACGCCAAAACGGGTAAAGATGTTTTTGAGGAACCTGGTTACTGTCTTTGCATCAGCATGATGACAGGGTATGGCTTCTACCCACTTCGACACGTAATCAACTGCCACTAGAACATATTGGTGGCCCTGCGAGGAAGGGAACGGTCCCATAAAATCAATGCCCCAACAATCAAAGAGCTCCACTTCTAGTATCCCCTGTTGTGGCATTCATGTCTCCTGGATGTGTTACCCATTTTCTGACAATTATCACATTGTTTGCAGAATTGGTACACATCTTTATGAAGGGTGGCCAATAAAAACCTGAGGCCAGGATCTTAGCAGCGGTCCTTGTGGGTCCATGGTGACCTCCGGCTTCCCGTGAGTGACAAAAATGTATGACGCTCGGAACCTCGTCGTCCGGGAGACATCGTCGAATCAACCCATCAGCACTAACTCGGAACAAATACGGATCCTCCCAGAAATAATGCCTTGATCAGAAAGAAATTTCTTCTTCTGGGAGTAGAGATAGATCATAGGGTACTGTTCCAGAGACTAAATAATTGGCCAGGTCCGCGTACCATGGCTCCTGCATCTTGGTGATTGAAAAGACAGTCTCATCGGGGAAGAATTCGTTGATAGGCACACTATCCGTAGGAGTTATCAATCTGGAGAGATGGTCAGCGACAACATTAGTTTTCCGCTCTTATCTTTGACTTCGATGTCAAACTCTTGAAGTAGAAGAATCCAGCGCAATAAGCGAGGCTTGGCTTCTTGTTTTGTAAATAAGTATTTGAGAGCGGAGTGGTCTGTGTGCACGATGACTTTGTCCCCACAAGTACGATCTGAACTTATCGAGGGAGAAAACTATAGCCAGAAGTTCTTTTTCGGTGGTCGTATAGTTTTTCTGGGCGTCGTTTAGTGTTCTGCTAGCATAAGCGATCACTCTCAAGATTTTCTCTTTTTTCTGGCATAGAGCTGCCCCCACGGCGTAGTCACTTGCATCACACATGATCTCAAAGGAAGAGACCAATCAGGTGGTATGACTACAGGTGCTGACACCAATTTTTGTGTTATAGTTTGGAAAGCAGCTGAACACCTTTCATCAAAATGAAACGGGGCATCTTTCTGTAGCAGGTCGGTCAATGGTTTGCTGATTTTGGAGAAGTCCTGAATAAACCGCCGATAAAATCCTGCATGCCCTAGAAACGCTCGTATCTCGAACTGTAGTTGGTGCTGGTAACTTCTCGATAACCTCTACCTTGGCTTTATCCACCTCTATTCCTTTAGCTGATATTTTATGTCCAAGGACGATCCCGTCCTTGACCATAAAATGACACTTCTCCCATTTAAAACGAGATTCGTATCCTCACACCGTCTTAGGATCAAATCAAGTTGTGCCAAGCATTTGTCGAAACTAGAGCCATAGACTGAGAAGTCGTCCATAAAGACTTCTATGCTCTGCTCGATGAAGTCAGCAAATATTGCTTGCATACATCTCTGGAAGGTAGCAGGGGCGTTGCATAGACCGAAAGGCATTCGTCGGTATGCAAAGGTACCGTAAGGACAAGTGAAGGTTGTCTTGTCCTGGTCCTCAGGTGCGATGGTATTTGAAAATAACCCGAGAACCCATCTAGAAAACAGTAGTACTCTTGCCCTGCTAGTCGTTCCAACATCTGGTCGATAAAGGGGAGAGGGAAATGATCCTTCCTGGTTGCCAAGTTCAAACGCCGATAGTCAATACACATGCGCCATCCTGTGATCTTTCTTTGAGGGATAGTCTCTCCTTTTCATTAATAACAGCTTCGATGCCCCCTTCTTAGGGACAACTTGAACAGGACTGACCCATGGACTGTCAGAAATTGGATAAATGATGTCGCGTCAAGGAGTTTCAGAACCTCCTTTCGAACTACCTCCTTGAGGTTAGGGTTTAGCCGGCGCTGAGGTTGCCTGATAGGTTTGAAGTTTTCCTCCATGTAAATATGGTGCGTGCAATAGGAGGGATCAATTCCTTTGATATCAGCGATAGTCCACCCGATTGCTGTCTTGTGCTTCTTTAGTACCTCGAGTAACCTCGTTTCCTCCCCGGAATTCAGAGAAGAGGAAATAATGACAGGCAAATGGTCATTTTCAGCTAGGAAAGCATACTTGAGGTTAGAGGGTATTTCTTTAAGCTCGAGTTCAGGTGGTTGTTCTACTGATGGAATTGATTTTTGAGGTTTTCTGTCGAGTTCTTCGATTGGTGGTCGGAACGCTTGATAACCAGCCCTTCCTTTCTCTACGTACGCCAGCATGGCGTTAACTTCCGGATCCTCCACCTTTTCTTCTAGAGAAGTAAATAATACTCGCTCTAGCGGTTCAGTTTCAACTTCCTGGATGGAAGATGGAGAATACATGTCCTCATCTGTAGCAAAATCGCCTTCCTCCTCCTCATCATCTGTGAATCCTACTTCTTAGCATGAGGAGAAAATTTGAGCTTTTCTTCATCATTTTCTGCATGTCGAATTCGATCGTTTCATCCTCGTACCGTAGAGTGATTTTTCCGTCGTGGACGTCAATGATGGCTTTGGCGGTACTTAGAAACGGTCGACCGAGAATCAGGGGAACCTCGACATCGTCATCTATTTCTAGAATGACGAAATCAGCTGGAAAGATAAAGCGAGAGACTCCAACTACCAGATCTCGGACTATACCCATGGGCTTGATCTCTGATCTGTCTGCTAGTTGGAGTTTGAAAGGAACCGGTGCATTTCTCCTTTTACTTTCAAGAAGGTGGCATATGGCATGATATTAATGCTGGCTCCTAGGTCGCATAGACCGCTTCCACAGTCTACCCCATCAATAAACACGGGATCACGGGATTTCCCGGATCTGTTTGTTTGGGGGAGTGCTCGAAGAAGGGCGCAGAGCATTCCTCCGTGAGGTGCACTGTTTCTTTCCCAGGTTTCTTCTTTTCTTTGTCAAGAGATCCTTTAGAAATTTGGCGTAATTAGGCATCTCTTGCAAAGCATCAAGTATAGGTATGTCGAGAGTCAGTTTCTTGAAAATGCTCAAGAATTTGGAGAACTGCTCATCTAGGTGTTTCTTTTTCATTCTGTTTGGGAACGGGAGTTCACTGTTTTTATGAGTGGAAGTTGGGATGTCGATGTAAGAGGTGGAGGTGGAGTAACAGGAGTAGGAACTTGGATTTCTGAGGGAGGTGAAGTTGGATTGGTGGTTTCATCAACATTGATATAGGAATCTTCAAGATTTTCTTTTTCTTTTCCTTTGCTGGTGGCAAGTTCCCTTCCACTCCTTAAGAGACTGCACACAAGTTTGTTGATTGTAATGTGCCATCGTCTATAAGGACTGAATTTGCTTGTTCCTTGGATTGGGATTAGTCTGTGAAGGGAATTGACCAGGTGGTCTTTGTTGAGTGAGTAACTGTTGGATCTGAGATTGCAAGGCTTTTTGGTCTTTGCGCAGAGCTGCGACCTCTTCTTGCGTATCTCGGATTTACCCATCATCGCCTTAAACATCTCTTGCATTGAGACATATCAGACTCAGGATTCGAAGGAGGTGGAGCTGGTCGGCTCGATGAAGCTTCATTGCCATAGGGCTGTTGTTGATATTGCCTTTGGCCTCCTTGGAAATTGGACTGAGGTCTGTAGTTTTGGGATGTTTGTAGGGTATGTGGGTTTTGGATATTTCCGGTGTTTGAGTAGCTAAGATTGGATTGCATGTTACGTTGCCATGGTTGTCTGTATCCTGAATTGTTGGTGATGTAGTTTGCCTCCTCCGCTGCTTTAATTCTTGTAGTTGGGGGCATTGTTCATAGTCATGAGGCCCGCCACATTGCGTACAAGAATTAGTTGGAGATGGTTGGGATAGAGGAGCATAGCCTGGAGGGGTAGTAGGTGGTCGGGAAATCATCGACTTAGCTTGCTGAGGGAAGGAATTCATAGCCATCTGCTCAACCACTTTTTGTAGAGTACTGACTTTTGTTGCCTGCTGAGCATTGCTTCCATGAGTTGCTCATGGCTTCTCATTGGTCGAACTTGTTATCACTTTCCCCAACATGATATAATCCTGGAGTACCGCTCCTTGATCCACCGGAGGCCCAGTCTCTGATTTCCTCACAGAGAGATTCCATGCTGTTCAGAAATTGTGCTCCCGGCTTTTTCAGAATGTCAGCCCCTAACGAAGACACCATTGTTCTGCACGGACCGATCAAGCCCTTGTAAAACAATTGTGATACTTGTTCCTTCGTCAGACCGTGGTGAGGACAAGTGAGTAGTACCTTTGAAACGGTCCCAAGTTTCACAAATATTCTCCGACCCTGGTTGCTTGAAATTATAAATTTCAGCAATCATCTCCAAAGTTCGGCTCGGAGGTAGGAATTTGTCGTAGAACTTGGTGGCCATGTCGTCCCAGGTACCAATGGTACTCGGTGTTAGGCTATGATACCACTTGCTCGCGTTTCCCGTCAGGCTGTGTGGGAATAACGACAATCTTGCATATTGAAGTACTGCGTCGGTTGCAGTAAGCTATTGGCATGTTGTAAGAACTTTGTAACATGTAACAGGGCTTCGTCCGGACTGGTGCCATCAAACATGCCCAACTCCTTCACACATCGAATCTGATGATATGGCTTCAGCTTCTGCCACTCATCGTATTCGGATGGGCTGAGGTGAGGAAGGATGATAGCAGGTTGTTGTCCTTGGTTAGACGGCCTGTTGATATTTCGAACCGTTGCTGGTGTAGCTGCCATGTTAGCTTCCGGGTCAGAATCTATCACTGTGGTGGTATTTCGTTGAGTTCGTCTCTGCCTAGTACGCAGAAAGGTTCTCTCGATCTCTGGATTATAACCAACCGTGTGATTAATATTTTCTGGGAGCTGTTGACCTGGTAAAAGGCATTCACCACTCAAAACAGAGAAAAGAACTGGTTATACGTTAGAATAATAAAAATGTTAGGAATTAGTAGACAGAAATTTAAAGTTTAGTTAGACAATGGAACGAAATGACAATGGAACGAAATGACAATGGAACGAAATGACAGAAATAAATGACAAAATATTAACAAGTTAGTAGTCAGATGTCCAAGTCAGATCAAGTTAGATGTCCAATGTCCAAGTCAGATGTCCGAGGTTATATGTCCGAAATTGGATTAACAGTTTTTTTTTAATTTTTTTTACTAAATTAACAGATTATTATAATATAACAGGTGAATTAACCGGGGCTTAGGGACTAGATTAAATCAAGTCCCCGGCAACGGCGCCATTTTGCAGATGGAATTATCGTGAGTTATTAGCACTGGTGAAATTGATAAAAGAGAGAAATTAATACTCAAAATATCCGTCGGGCTGCAAATAAAACCCGGTCGTAGTAGTATAGAAGACAGAAGCGGCCGGGGTCAAACCGTGGGACTTATAGCGAGATAAAATAGTTCCTAAGCTTGTCAAAAGGGGGGAAGTTAATTGACTTGTTTTAGAGAAAATATTAAGCAGATTAAAACTGAGTGCAGATGAATTAAATGGAACTCCGGGTTCAGGTTAATATGATTTAATTAATTGTGCTATCTCTACCGGTTTAATAAAATAGTTTGGCAAGATTCCTGTAATTTTCTTAAGGTCCGATGAAAACTCTTAAGAACTCGTTTACCTGTAATGCAAGGTCCGATGAAAACTCGAGCAAAAGCCTGTAAACGGCAGAGGAGTATGAGGCTTTATTCTTGCAACATGTATTAACTTAAACGATGAAAATAAGTTCTTACAGTTTTACGGCTTAATTAACCCGTCTGTTTCTAACCGATGAAATTAAAAACAGACTTAGTAAGGCTTTTTAATAAACCGATGAAATTTATTAAAAAGGGAGAGAAACAAAACTTTAATCGTAACAAACTGAATTTATTTTAACCGGTAGAAATATAGTTACACAGCTAACAAACCATAATTAAAACCCTTGCCCGGAGCAAATCCTCCTTAGCCAGACATATTAACTGGTAATAAGTCAGACAGAGGTTGGACGTAATAATAGCACGGAGACGTGATTAGTGAATGGAGAAATGAGGAGAAAGAAGAGTGGTACATGTACGTATGTTATTTGTATGTGAAGTGGGTGAATTAGAGAGTTAATGGAGTGAAATGATATACGGGAGTGATTTACTGGAAGAGAATGAGATGAGGTGAGTGTGAGTGATTTTCTGGTTTTCTCCGTGCACTCGTACAAGGTTGTAGGGAATGGTTATTTATAGAAGAAATGAAGAGGTAGTCTTCCGTAGATATTTGCAGTTGATTGCCTACTTGAGTGCTTCATTGATTGAAGCATTGATTGCTTCATTTATTGCAGGGGACAGAGCCGAAACGCGTGCTCGGAGTAGATAGATAAGGCGATTCAAGTTGCAGACGACGACGGCGCGGCGAAGAAGAAAACTAGTCGCGGCTTGATTTTAGTCACGACCGCCTGGTGTCCGCCTGTTAACAGGCGGTTGCCTTATGTATGTCCGCCACTTATTAGGCGGTTTGTGTGTGTGTCCGCAGTTAATAGGCGGTTGTGCCTTGGTGGTGTCCGCCAGTTAATAGGCGGTGGTTGTGCATACTCTTGTCCGCCAGTTAATGGGCGGTCATCAATATGTTGGTCCGGGTCCTTGCACATAAGTCAAGTCCCGGACCCTTACTTACAGAAACTCTCGGCCATTTTTCAAGGGGTGGTCCGGGTCCTTGTATGGGACCTAAGTCCCGGACCACCCACGGCTATCTACTCTCGGCCTGTTTTACAATGCTGGTCCGGGACTTAGTCCTGGACTTAAGTCCTGGACCCATCAACCGGCTCCAGATTCTTCGTTATAAGTCCGTTTTACTCGCCGTCTGCGCGATGCGTTCGTCTCTTCGTGTACTTTGCTCCTAGCTTGGTTTTCCTCATGTTAAACCAATAATTTGTGAGATAAACAATAAACATAAACTAGGAAAACTAACCGAAGTGGAGAAATGAGCAAGAAAAGTGCTAATATTATACATGAAATACACCTATAAAACATGCTCATTTGGACACTTATCAGTAGGACTTATAGGTGACTGAGGGGAATGAATGCATAGGTAGGACTTATGGGTGCCTGAGGTGAATGAATGCTAGGTAGGACTTATGGGTGCCTGAGGTGAATGAATGCTAGGTAGGACTTATGGGTGCCTGAGGTGAATGAATGCTAGGTAGGACTTATGGGTGCCTGAGGTGAATGAATTCTAGGTAGGACTTGTGGGTGTCTGAGGTGAATGAATGCTAGGTAGGACTTATGGGTTCATAAGGTGAATGTAACGTGGTGATAGGGCTTATTTGTGCCTGGATGGAATTGCAACACCCTTACTCTAAAATTTGGATAATCTAACGCGCCTAACAGAAATAATTGATCATCGCAGCGGAAATAAAAACCGATAATAAACTTAAACGGGTGTTACTCGTCATTACTCACCCATGTGAGCAATGAAGCGTTACTAACAATTCAATCTTACAAATCCATAGTGATGACAGAGACAATTACAGACCAAGGTTTACAATAATCCAAAAGAGATAAGTAGTCTAACTGAACCAAATTCATAAAGTTCCAGTGAAGTTTATCAAAGTCTAATTATCCCAAAGCCCGCTCTCGCGCGTCAGTCTTCAATCAGATACTTGAAATTGTTGGCCATAAAGGCTCAGCACAAACTGCTGGTATGCTACCATATGATCCTCTTGGACCTTCGAACCACTCAGATTAAATAGCCTAATTGTTAACATGTTGTTCCGGTTTCATGCTATTCCGTTTTACATAATAACAACTGTAAAGAGCAATAATAAAGCAAACAACAATTCATCCAAATCACATAGTTCATGCCATTCCATAACCAGCATATAACATTCAACGCATAAGAAAATGAAGTAACGTAATGAGAGTTAGTTATATAGTGTAACACCCCTACCGCTAATACCGTCATTACTGTACAAATACTTACCTTCACAGCGGATAATACATACACAACGGCGGGTGTACAATGCCGCTAGTCACCCACGTGACTAACAAGGCAGCTACACTACTACATACTATCGGTCTGATGAATTGAACATACCGAGTACTCTACACAATACATTACTTTCCCTTGCATACTCAACCATAATTCAATTACAACTCCAATACAATACTATACCGAGTATACTACAATCCTTAAATTACCGATACAGTTTGTACTTCCAAATTCGCATTACAATACAAGTACAAATCCTATCATTCAACTACCCATGCTTACATAGCAATCCTCGTCCTACTCTATCGAACGGTGGTCAGCTTCAAATACCTGTAAAAATAAAAACGTCGCCCCTAGGGGCTCAGCAAAATTGCTGCATATGAAATTCGCATATACCGCGTGCTAACCGCGTTATGCCGACTACTTTGGGTCGGATATACATGGAGTTCATTTTACATGCATACATACATACTATTACTACATAATAAAATCAACAATACTTACTTACTTACACAAGGTTCGTTACCTACCAAGGAAGACACGTTGTCTGTCAACCGTTCGTTAGTTATTCGTTCGTAAAGTTTCCACCAAGCTTAACCTTACTTACTCGTTGTTTTACTCACTACCTTACTCATTATTTACTCATGCTCTACTCCGAACTCACTACTACTACTACTTACTCTTACTCAGTACTCATCACTTGCTCATGCATACTCAGTACCCATACCCTTCTTCTTACTCGTACTTACTCATTGCTCGCAACTCATTACATACTCATACTTACTCATTACTCATTACTTTACTCATACATACGCAATACTCAATACTCATTACTTTTGGTCTCTAGGCGGAGTCATACACAAGACTCGCCACCGAATTCAAAGGCTATACACTTAGCTCCTCAAATATACAAGTGTCCATTTTTAGCAGACTAATCAAATTCCCAACACTCCTCTCTTGGAGTATCATACAATCTCATGGATTAGCCTAGAAGTATCTCTCTCGATAACCTCCACTAGCTTAGGGAATTGCCACCGTCTAGTATTCTCAGATTTAAAGGTTTCCCCAACGTATCGAATACTCTCATGTTGGGGACATTACTCACATCAGTCGGGTCCTCTCATAGTGGGTCAACTAATTTGCTAAGGGACGTGAAGATCCCTCATCATTCTTTACTACTCTCATGGTTCATGACTTGCACCAACATTAATTCCTCTAGTAGGGTTTATTTATATACTTCCACTACTTATTGTTTGTGGATTATTCATTTCGGTTCTCCTACCGTTATCGGGAGGTTACTACTCCCGTGCACTTTCTCACATTCTAGTGAGTTCATTGGTTTGTGTTATCGTTTCTTGGTTCTTTAGTTTAGTGTGTTTTTACGTTTCCATTAATTCACAACACGACTCTTACTATGAGTCACTAACAACAGGTCTCATCTATGAGTCAGTCTACACACTAAGTCAAGCCACACAATCAATCAAGAAGGGTTAGCTCATACAACATACAGCAAGACATACAATGAAAGGCAATAAACCGTTTTCATGCTTTAGTCTTGATTAGCCGGCATACAACACATAAATCAATGTAACTCGGTTAGCATACGGGGCATGAGAAAATCATACCTTTCACCGGGGTTAGCTTTACCGTGTGTTCCCTTGTTCCTCGGTTCACACTTGTTCCACTGGTAATGTTTCAAACATTGTTATTAATGCTATGCTCATACGGTACATCAATAATTACTACTCCCGTACTTACCCCGTTGTCCCGTTATACTTAGTTTAACTCATGTCGGATTATGTCCTTACTTCTCACTCACTTCCTACACTTGTTTACACTTCTTAGGACCTTTAAATATCACCAAGCAAGGCCTTAACAACTCCTAAAACCATTACCAATCAATTCCCCATCATTAGGACAGCTTAAAACATATTCTGGCAAGTTTTTACATTGGTCCGGATTTGTGTCCGGGGTTACAAACCCGGACCAACCACGGATTTCTTCTTCTGTTACATTTTTCATGTGGTCCGGGTATATGTCCGGGTTTACAAACCCGGACCACCCTCTGAAATTACTTTCTGCTACGTTTTTGCTATGGTCCGGGTTTGTGTACCGATTTGCAAACCCGGACCAACCCTGGAACTGTCAAAATTTACAGTTTTTGACCAGTTTGAACCCCTAATTCACCTCTAATCATCTCTTAACCTTTCCACATGTTTCCCACATGCTTAAGCACCCTAAAACATGCCTTAATCCAGATCAAAACCTCCTCAACACTTTAGTCAAAACCTTACCCAATATTTGCTCCATTTCTACAGATTTTTCTTCCTCTCTGTTACAGTTAGCACACTTGTGAATTTCCTACACTCCTCTTTGCATTTTGCATCTTGTCCCAACTTCATCTTACCATTCCAATAACTTTCCAATCAACTACAATACCTATACTAAAGTCCAACTCTCTTTTTACCAAATCTTGCACACTAGTTTTCCCTAGTTTCTACAATGCATTTTTGATACTCTTTGCTACAGATTTTTACCTTCTCATACTACAACCACCATTCCATAGTTACTAAACATCTCTACTAACCCCAATACACACCTTGGTTCTCCCATTCACCAAGTATTCCATAAATGTACATTTCCTACTAAAATTTCGACATAGTTCACCTACAATTCTAACTTCTCCTTATACATACGTTTTCACCAAATTCATCCCTAATCTAGCCACACCCATACAAGGGTCCTACCAGCACACAAGGCAATCCCAATATTCCAATACTTCCACCAAACAACAATACTAATACACATACACATTACAATTGGCTCCAAGGCCTACAATACACATGCTTACTCACAAATTCTCAAACTTCCACAACTACGATACCACTACAATATTTTGGGTTCATTAATTAGTTTACCCATTCCCATTACTCTAATGCATTATAATTTATCATTAGGAAGGAGCTCTTACCTTGAGCTTATAATTTCTTCCTTTCTTTTCCATTTCTCCTCCTTCTCTCTTTCTTGCACAGATCGGTCAAATGGGAATGGAGTTGTCAAACTCCATCCCAACACCCAAGAAACACAAAAATTCATTTTAATTATTCTTCTAAACCCTTAGAGAATTCCAATTCAATAAGAAGGGCTTAGAGCACAAGTTAGGGTTTTACCTTTGGAGATTTTTTAGAGGGGTTCTCACCCTTGAATCAAGAAGAGGATTACTCCACCATTGGAGGGTTGAAACAATGCTCCAAAGTAAGAAGAAAACAAGGTGTTACAAAGAGCAAAAATCGGTCAAGAGAGAAAGGTGAAGAAAAATGAATTTTCTTTGGAACTTTTTACCTTAGAAGAAAGAGGAGGCTCCAAGCTACAAGGTGGTGCCCTTTTCTCTTCAAATGGGCAAAACCCACGAAAATGAAACTCATCCTTTTCAAATTTTGAAAAGAGAGAAGTGTGGAGCTTGAAGAGGGGAAGAAGAATATGTGTTCGGTTTTTCATTTGGAGCTCTAAAATGGCTTGAGCATGGAGATGAAGGGAGGCTGCCATGGGAGCTGGTTGGAGAACTCCAAAATCGCCCAAATCAGAGGAGGGAGGAGGGAGATGGTGAGAGAAAAAGAAATGGGAGAGAGAAGAGGGAAAAGTGAGAATGAGAGGTGAGAGAGTGTTACTTTACTTTTGTACTTTTCTACTTTTTGCCTCCTCATTTAATTAGCTAGCTTAGGGTGTGTGTGTGAGTTGTATATATTCTAAAAACCGGCCCCCACTATTACTACTAGTTGGAGCGTTTTTCGTCTTTTTTAGAAAACGCTCGTTATTTTACCCGGTTTACGTACTATTCACTAACCGGGCCCGTTTTCCGGGATTTTCTCGTTTCTTTAATTTTATGCGTTATTAAGCTTTCTTTAATGCTTAATTATTGTTATTTAATAATTTATAACCTTTACGGGTTCGTTTGACCACTTAGAATCACATTTTCGGGTTTTCTTGAAAAAACGTGCGCTAAAGCTCTATTAGCGTTTTAATACATTATTTGGATCCGTTTTCTTCGGGAGTTGTTCCCATATATTATTTTGGTCTTATTAAGCCCTATTAATCCATATAATACCCTAACCGAGGTCTCATACCTCCTATGGTTATTTAACGTTTATTTAGCGTTTTTCGCTTTTTAAGTGTTTCTTTATTTCTTTTGGATTTTTTTTTCCTTACCAAAATTACTTAGGCACTATTAGGCCCTTAAATACCATACTAAAATAATTTAATCACCATATTTAAGTTCGGGGTATTTCAATCTATCCCCCTTAAAGAACTTTGCCCTCAAAGTTGGTGAATCTAATATTGTTACTTGTATAAATACTCTACGCTAAGGTTATGACCTCCACATATAACTTGTCAAGCTCCAAATGTCTGACATGATGCATACTACACATCCAAACAGCATGTCACTGCATGCATAGCAATCAAAAATATCCGTTACAAGCTCTTCATGGGGTCCGTCCGCAGATAAATGAGGTACCATCCTCTCCCATGTCAAGCGATCCCTCAGGTACCAGTCACGTTTGAACACTTACGCTTTCTGGTTCACGGCCGTCATGACTTGAGCACTTACACTTTCTAGCTCTACGGTCCTTTGGTTCAGATCAAATTCATTTGCACATATAGAGATCCTCGGGCACTTACTCATACTTACTTTCTCATACTTACTCATACTTACTCGGGACTACGCTGCCCCAGTGCCTTTGGATAAATACAAAACACACACTGTCACCGCACGAACGGTGTAGTGGTTTCAAAACTAATCAACACTCACACTGACTCAAAACTAGCTTCACCTCCTATGGTTTCGACCGGATACCCGTGCCTAGGCATGGAAGATCCACTAGCACCCGTGGGAGCGGTTTCAAAACTGATCCTCATTCTCAGGTTTGAAGAAAACATTGTACCAAATTAGTTTTGGAAATTCATTTTGAAAACTTGCATACATCTCCCAAATTCCATTTATGTTGATTATACCTATTACTAGTGTTATTACTGTGACCACTTAAGGGAAGTTTCTAGAGTCCTTCAACCCCAATGTGATCAGCATTGGTGTTGGATTATCCTTCCACCCTAATTTGTGTTCGGTTTCCCTTGATCGCTAGCAAATGAAGTTCCACCTCCCACCTCCATTCAAATAGACAGCTCGTCAAACATTATTTTGTTTTCTATCTTTTTAATCTTGCTAGTCATAATCACACACATACATTTTCCAATTTATATAATTCACTTACTCATTTACTAATCATCTCATCAATTATTACTACATCTTCTCCAACTACCATACTTAGGAAATTCATGGCTATATTATCCCATTAATTTGTTATACTAAATTTATACTCATAAAATACATCGGCTTCATACCAATTTTATACTCATCACCTACATCGGTTCCATACCGATTTATACTCTTCAAGTCTCCCATACATACTCATTCCTCATACAATTACCAATCGGAGTTCTCATTCCCCTAGAGTTCCTCTACTCCATTCCTATTCTTATTTCCTAATTAACTACAATTACACGATGAGTGAATACAAATGTTTATGTAACATAAGTATCAACCATCAAAACGAATTCTCTTGCGCTATGCGCATTGTAGTTTACGCCTTTATCATGTAAAACATGCATTTCGCGGTTTTCGCTCTACCCCCCTTAAAAGGGATTACGCCCACGTAATCTACCATGTGTCAATGTTGAACATTGGTCAAAGGCATTCAGCCGCCATGGAGTGGTTCAGCTTCCATGTGGTTTATTATACAATGTTCCTTGATCAATGGGTCTTAGCCGTATTACCGGTTAGTCCCTACGTCAAAAATTTTCATCGGAGTTTATTTAACTCTTAACCGGGTTTGGTTCTAGCTTAAATGGCTTTAAGGCATTGATGATTAACCTCTTATTCATTAGGTGTATTTCGCTTGGAATTCTGGGCCCACTAGCTTCTGCTGCGCGACCCTGATAGCTTGGGTTATTCACCCCTTTTTGTTATCTTAAACGTGCTATACATCATCTTTTTATCCCTTTTTTTTGTGGGAATAAGGTTTATTGACCAAGTGTGGTGTTCCTTTACCATGCTCGAACTCAATGAGTTTTAGATTTATAACCAGCTCTCTGGCAATCTTTATACATACTGTTTGTATTATAGTGATCATTCACTTGGTTCCTCCGACTTATTGTCGGGTGAGGTTAAGCCACTACTTAGTTGTAGTGCTTCCTTAGTTATCAGTGGATTCTGAATTATGCCAGTTTCTCTGGTTCAGTACAAGTGTTCTTTACTTGTGTGACCTTGCATTTTCTATGCGTCGGTCCTTATGACTTTCTTAAGTCTCCTTTCACTTTTATTCCAACGGAATTCACATCTTGTGATTGTCGGTGTGTTTCACACTCCTCGTGCTTCTTTAGCCTTGGGCCGCAAGGTTTGTTTCTAAGCTTTTGCTTAAATGGCTTATGCCATGTTCGTTGGTGAAAGGAAGAATTTACCTCGATTTATATTTTCTATATTCCTAGCTATCCCACCAGATCATCAACTGCACAAGTGCAATACCAAAACACTCAGTTCTACAAAGTGCAGAGGCGTAAACTCTTGGCAGTAACTCTCTTATGAGATCGCAATAGGAATGATCGTTACTCCTTCAGGTGGTGCTTCATCATTTGGTACGGACTCCTGGCTTGTTGCCCGGTCTGTCTACCATCTTGTATTAACAGCTCCGTAGCATTGAGTGAATATTCACATACATTGTTCGCCTACTGCGCACCATGTTCTTACTGATTCTACAGTATTGGTTTACATGGCATCCGTTGCTGCTAGCTTCAGCTCATGCATTTTCACCATTTATGCCATGTCTCGGTGTTTATACTTCTGAGCACCTTGAGCGTCATTTACTTATACTTTACATTCCCACATATCGTGTTCCTTCTGAACCGGTTACTCCTTGGATGTCAACAATGCTATTTAAGCTTATTTGACATCGCTTGGTAGTAATTTCATGCTCAAGCTTCACTACATTAGTAGTTCTGAAGGGATATATCTTCGGACATTTATCGATGGTATCCCATTCTTGGAATTCATGTGTTCACCGCTCCCGCGGTCTCACATTTATGAGGGGTATCCTTGCTCATTGGTTATTAACCTTTTATTGGTGTCGTCCTTGACCACTTTCCATATGGTTCACCATGGGTTTCATAACCGTCGAATTGTGTATTGTAACAGTTTCATGGCATACTAGCCATATCGCCTAGAGCTCTGCTCATCATAGGCTGTTTCCAAGTGATTATGTCTCCGTAAGCTATCGCTGGATTTGGAGGTGATACTGGGCTCCATAACAAGATCGTCACACCACGCTTCTGTTTGTTGGAGACCCTTTTTGTATCTTGGTATGATCGGTACCATTTATTAACTTGGGGTATCCCTTGTCAAGTGGGATCCCTTCGGTGTTCTAACTGGATATTCATTCCATTTGTGGTGTTTTTACCATGACATCTCGTTCAACTGTGTTGACTTGATACCCTTTATGGATCACTCCTGGGTACTACTGATTATACGGTGGCATCTGATTGACATTTATGAGTGTGTCCAGTTTGTTACCCCACCTTGCGGTTCTGGATCTGAGTTATCCTGTTGAGGGTTATAAAGTCTCCCGTTCCTAGGGTAGACCGTTGGTGTTTTCCTTATGTTATAACTGGTTTGATATTCTCTTCAGTGATACATGGTATTTTCCGGTACCTTATATGATCACCTTGTGTGTTTGCGGTAGTTGTCCTGGGAATTCCATCCCGTTCGTTGGACACTAATGTGTTAATGTCAGGCACTTGCCTTACATTGTTTAGACGGGTATTCCTCCCAATATCATGTTTTACTTCGATTTCTTCGAGACATATCCAATGTCTTATTCCGTTGTTAGTGCTTCTCGCACTTATATCTCTTAATGGTTCTCCTGGAGTGAGTTTCTGACTCCTTAGCTTGTAGTTTATCTGAGTTTCTTTTTGCTCATTTGAGGTATCCAACTGTTCTGATTTGAATTTACTTATGGTTCGTAGAACAGAGTTGACTATTTCCCGTGTTTCGTACACTACATGTATACATACGTGGGGTACCTTGTGGGCACGTTACCACTTACCTGACTATTTGTCGGGCCCGCAAGCTCCTTCGGAGTGCGGGCGTCCCACATCCCGTATTTGGGTACACTCGTAGCGCTCGTCACACGCCTAGGTGAAGTATTCTATTGTCAACTCCTCTTGTATCATTCTATGATACTCACCGTAATTCTGTTGGTTTGGTTTTAAAAAAACAAAATCCAAGGTTTTAAGAAGGGTTTGTGGTTTTTGAAAGAAAAATTTGAGTTTGGAAATAACAGTTCGGTGTGAAAGAAATTCTTCATGGCGCTGCCATGTCTGAGGTCTTGACCAAGTCCAGCTTCTCGCTGACTGGTATGTTCTTAATACAATGGATGGGCCGTTAGGCCTTTCCAAGGTTTCATTGTTTCAATTTCTTAGGATCAGTGTTCCTGTATTTACTTTCATCCTCATGGTGGTACTTGAGTAGGTACTTGCTGGTCATTAGGAGTCTTCCAATTGTCTTATAGTTGCTGCACTTGCCTTGGGCAAGTGCGCGGGTTGGTTGCTTTTCGGTTAACGTATACCGGTCACGGTATCGTTTCCATCCATATTTGGTGGTCTTATTAGATCTTCCTTTGACCTTTTGATCTTGGTGATCAATCTCCTGAGTCGTTTCTTAGTGTACTTGACCTGGTTGTCGTCAATCCGGGTGTCTCACACCTTCACTATGGTTAACGAGACTTGACTTATCCTTAGGAACCCCGTTGAGTCCTATAGGTGTATGTTTTATGAATACTTTCATAGTTATCTGAACCATGTTGTTCGGTTATTATAGCCTCTTGGCGTGTAGGTTTGGTATTAATCCAACCTCGACTAATTCCTTAGTCGGTTTGTATACCGTTATTGGTATTGACAAACACTACAGTCCGTAGACTCTCTTGTCTCGGGCTTGTTACTTTGTCTTTTTCACTCCACTGCGCGGTTGTGCTTCCTCTTCTTGCTGGCTACTCATGGTTCTTGCGACTGCGAAGCACGTCGCCCCATGGTTCCATAAGTTCCATTATCCTGTATTTAGGATCTTCGGTCTACGATCAATAAACGCGGTTGTTGTTTGCTCTAAAGGGAACCGTCTCCGGGATTTCCGGTTCTCGGAATCTACCGTATGACAGGTTCCTTTTCTAATAAGGTTTATTTTTGCAACTGCCAGATCGGGTTTTACGCGAGTGAGAGAGGTCTTTCCATCTCTCTGGCGTTCTTCTCCCAACCTAATACCGTGGGTTACGGAGGGCGGGTATGGTTGTCGTAGGGTTCCGGTTCAGGCGGAAGTTCCTATCTAGTGTTCCCCACACGCTAACACTCAACCCTTAGCCCTAAGTCTCTAATTCCTAACTCGGTATTTTCCTAAACTCGGTATTTCGTCCATCAGAGCGATACTTGCTCTAATACCACTTTTTGTAACACCCCTACCGCTAATACCGTCATTACTGTACAAATACTTACCTTCGCAGCGGATAATACATACACAACGGTAGGTGTACAATGCCGCAAGTCACCAACGTGACTAACAAGGAAGCTACACTACTACATACTATCGGTCTGATGAATTGAACATACCGAGTACTCTACACAATACATTACTTTCCCTTGCATACTCAACCATAATTCAATTACAACTCCAATACAATACTATACCGAGTATACTACAATCCTTAAATTACCGATACAGTTTATATCTCCAAATTCGCATTACAATACAAGTACAAATCCTATAATTCAACTACTCATGCTTACATAGCAATCCCCGTCCTACTCTCTTGAACGGTGGTCAGCTTCGAATACCTGTAAAAATAAAAATGTCGCCCCTAGGGGCTCAGTAAAATTGCTGCATATGACATTCGCATATACCGCGTGCTAACCGCGGTACGCCAACTACTTTAGGTTGGATATACATGGAGTTCATTTTACATGCATACATACATACTATTACTATATAATACAATCAACAATACTTACTTACTTACACAAGGTTCGTTACCTACCAAGGAAGACACGTTGTATGTGTTAACCGTTCGTTAGTTATTCGTTCGCAAAGTTTCCACCAAGCTTAACCTTACTTACTCTTTGTTTTACTCACGTTGCACTCACTACCTTACTCATTATTTACTCATGCTCTACTCCGTACTCACTACTACTACTACTTACTCTTACTCAGTACTCATCACTTGCTCACGCATACTCAGTACCCATACCCTTCTCCTTACTCGTACTTACTCATTGCTCGCTACTCATTACAAACTCATACTTAATCATTACTCATTACTTTACTCATACATACGCAATACTCAATACTCATTACTTTTGGTCTCTGGGCGGACTCATACACAAGACTCCACCGGGCCTACAAATTCAATGGCTATACACTTAGCTCCTCAATATACAAGTGTCCATTTTACCGGACTAATCAAATTCCCAACACTCCTCTCTTGGAGTATCTTACAATCTCATGGATTAGCCTAGAAGTATCTCTCTCGATAACCTCCACTAGCTTAGGGAATTGCCACCATCTAGTATTCTCAGATTTAAGGGTTCCCCCAACGTATCGAATACTCTCATGTTCGGGACATTACTCACATCAGTCAGGTCTCTCATAGTGGGTCCACTAATTGCTAAGGGGTGTGAAGATCCCTCATCATTCTTTACTACTCCCATGGTTCATAACTTGCACCAAAATTAATTCCTCTAGTAGGGTTTATTTATATACTTCCACTACTTATTGTTTGTGGATTATTCATTTCGGTTCTCCTACCGTTATCGGGAGGTTACTACTCCCGTGCACTTTCTCACATTCTAGTGAGTTCATTGGTTTGTGTAATTGTTTCTTGGTTCTTTAGTTTAGTGTGTTTCTACGTTTCCGTTAATTCACAAAACGACTCTTACTATGAGTCACTAACAACAGGTCTCATCTATGAGTCAGTCTACACACTAAGTCAAGCCACACAATCAATCAAGAAGGGTTAGCTCATACAACATACGGCAAGACATACAATGAAAGGCAATAAACCGTTTTCATGCATTAGTCTTGATAAGCCGGCATACAGCACACAAATCAACGTAACTCGGTTAGCATACGGGGCATGAGAAAATCATACCTTTCACCGGGATTAGCTTTACCGTGTGTTCCCTTGTTCCTCGGTTCACACTTGTTCCACTGGTAATGTTTCAAACATTGTTATTAATGCTATGCTCATACGGTACATCAATAATTACTACTCCCGTACTTACCCCGTTGTCCCGTTATACTTAGTTTAACTCATGTCGGATTATGTCCTTACTTCTCACTCATTTCCTACACTTGTTTACACTTATTAGGACCTTTAAATATCACCAAGCAATGCCTTAACAACTCCTAAAACCATTACCAATCAATTCCCCATCATTAGGACAGCTTAAAACACATTCTAGCAAGTTTTTACATTGGTCCGGGTTTGTGTTCGGGGTTACAAACCAGGACCAACCACGGATTTCACTTTCTGTTACATTTTTCATGTGGTCCGGGTATATGTCCGGGTTTATAAACCCGGACCACCCTCTGAAATTACTTTCTGCTACGTTTTTGCTATGGTCCGGGTTTGTGTACCGATTTGCAAACCCGGACCAACCTTGGAACTGTCAAAATTTACAGTTTTTGACCAGTTTTGAACCCCTAATTCACCTCTAATCATCTCTTAACCTTTCCACATGTTTTCTACATGCTTAAGCACCCTAAAACAGGCCTTAATCCAGTTCCAAACCTCCTCAACACTTTAGTCAAAACCTTACCCAATATTTGCTCCATTTCTACAGATTTTTCTTCCTCTTTGTTACAGTTAGCACACTTGTGCATTTCCTACACTCCTCTTTGCATTTTGCATCTTGTCCCAACTTCATCTTACCATTCAAATTCCTTTCCAATCAACTACAATACCTATACCAAAGTCCAACTCTCTTTTTACCAAATCTTGCACACTAGTTTTCCCTAGTTTCTACAATGCATTTTTGATACTTTTTGCTACCGATTTTTACCTTCTCATTTCTCATACTACAACCACCATTCCATAGTTACTAAACATCTCTACTAACCCCAATACACACCTTGGTTCTCCCATTCACCAAGTCATCCATAAATGTACATTTCCTACTAAAATTTCGCTATAAACACCTACAATTCTAACTTCTCCTCATACATACGTTTTCACCAAATTCATCCCTAATCTAGCGACACCCATACAAGGGTCCTACCAGCACACAAGGCAATCCCAATATTCCAATACTTCCATCAAACAACAATACTAATACACATACACATTACAATTGGCTCCAAGGCCTACAATACACAAGCTTACTCACAAATTCTCAAACTTCCACAACTACGATACCACTACAATATTTTGGGTTGATTAATTAGTTTACCCATTCCCATTACTCTAATGCATTATAATTTATCATTAGGAAGGAGCTCTTACCTTGAGCTTATAATTTCTTCCTTTCTTTTCCATTTCTCCTCCTTCTCTCTTTCTTGCACAGATCGGTCAAATGGGAATGGAGTTGTCAAACTCCATCCCAACACCCAAGAAACACAAAAATTCATTTTAATTATTCTTCTAAACCCTTAGAGAATTCCAATTCAATAAGAAGGGCTTAGAGCACAAGTTAGGGTTTTACCTTTGGAGATTTTTTAGAGGGGTTCTCACCCTTGAATCAAGAAGAGGATTACTCCACCATTGGAGGGTTGAAACAATGCTCCAAAGTAAGAAGAAAACAAGGTGTTACAAAGAGCAAAAATCGGTCAAGAGAGAAAGGTGAAGAAAAATGAATTTTCTTTGGAACTTTTTACCTTAGAAGAAAAAGGAGGCTCCAAGCTACAAGGTGGTGCCCTTTTCTCTTCAAATGGGCAAAACCCACGAAAATTAAACTAATCCTTTTCAAATTTTGAAAAGAGAGAAGTGTGGAGCTTGAAGAGGGGAAGAAGAATATGTGTTCGGTTTTTCATTTGGAGCTCTAAAATGGCTTGAGCATGGAGATGAAGGGAGGCTGCCATGGGAGCTGGTTGGAGAACTCCAAAATCTCCCAAATCAGAGGAGGGAGGAGGGAGATGGTGAGAGAAAAAGAAATGGGAGAGAGAAGAGGGAAAAGTGAGAATGAAAGGTGAGAGAGTGTTACTTTACTTTTGTACTTTTCTACTTTTTGGCTCCTCATTTAATTAGCTAGCTTAAGGTGTGTGTGTGAGTTGTATATATTCTAAAAACCGGCCCCCACTATTACTACTAGTTGGAGCGTTTTTCGTCTTTTTTAGAAAATGCTCGTTATTTTACCCGGTTTACATACTATTCACTAATCGGGCCCGTTTTCCGGAATTTTCTCGTTTCTTTAATTTTATGCATTATTAAGCTTCCTTTAATGCTTAATTATTGTTATTTAATAATTTATAACCTTTACGGGTTTGTTTGACCACTTAGAATCATGTTTTCGGGTTTTCTCGAAAAACGTGCGCTAAAGCTCTATTAGCGTTTTAATACATTATTTGGATCTGTTTTCTTCGGGAGTTGTTCCCATATATTATTTTGGTCTTATTAAGCCCTAGGAATCCATATAATACGCTAACCGAGGTCTCATACCTCCTATGGTTATTTAACGCTTATTTAGCGTTTTTTCGGTTTTTATGCGTTTCTTTATTTCTTTTGGATTTATTTTTCCTTACCAAAATTACTTAGGCACTATTAGGCCCTTAAATACCATACTAAAATAATTTAATCTCCATATTTAAGTTCGGGGTATTTCATATAGTTTCTCGTGTTAGGGCCTCTAGGGTCGTTGTTCATTCTTCACACATAGTCAAGTTCTCAACTTAATCCTTGTTCCATTTCACTTCTTGTCTTTACCACCACACTCTCACTTAGCTTACAAATCCTGGGCCCAAATTCCCTTACTCAGTTTATAATTTCTGGGCCCAAATGCCCTTACACTAGCGGCGGTGCCTCCGTCCAACAAAGTTTGTGTTTGTTAGAAATCCACAACTTAAAGTTGTAGGATATAATGTTACTGGGGCCCAATTGCCCGTTCCACCAACAGCGGTGTCTCCGACCAAGCAGCCAGATGATACGTGGAGTTTCCTTGAACAGAACTACTGTCAATCGTCCCCTTTATGATCACAATGTGCAACCAGGCGGTCCTGGATTTCTCACCATCTTCAATCTTCCACCATAGCCAACCTCTCACTGAATTGATTAAGTTCTCTTGACTAATGCCTAAGATTCAATCTTAGCTTATCCAGTGTTTAATTTCTCGAGTGTATGTGGACCTTATAGGTCTTTGATGTATGCTTAGAAGTCATCTAGTGTAAATTCGAACCCGAGTTCATTTCTCCTTGAGTGATGTTTCTCTATCACTACTCATATATGTTTGATATCTGTCTTGATTCGTATAACTAACGAGTACAAATAATGGCCCACGTATTCGACAGATAAATCATATAACATAAATTCATTCAAGCATGCATATCTTCTTAGCAAACATTTCACACATCCAAACCCGTGGAAGTCCTCAGGCACAATCAGAACATACAATAACATACCGTTCACCGCTGAACAATTCTAGCGTGACGTTTCATGCTTATCCTCTACTCGTACCGCTCGAAACTCTTAGTGTGTATCTCTAGAACATATCACTAGGTATTAGTTCATGTGGTTCGATCGGGTCGGTATTCTAATAATTACTAGCACTCTCGTTATTAATCCCATGATTAACCTCTTCAAAATTTGTCATAGTTATTCGGGTTTAAAAGTGTAGTCGGGATTCGTTCGATTCGTACTTTATTCGTGTTGTATGTATATATATACCATGTGGTACTAGTTCAACACTCATAATATTGAAACCTTAGGATATCCCGCTTATATGTAGGTCGTTATTCTTTGTCATGTTCTTACATTCATACACCGTTGTATACATAATAGTATAATTTATTGCCGTATGTTCTAATTTATTGTATAGTTGTTTATCTCGAAACTCTTCCTTAAGTTATGGGTTGGTCAACTTGACCCTCTATTGTCAATTAGGTTGACTTGGTCAATTTGGGATGACCTGGTCAATTTGGGTTGACTTGGTCAATGTTTCCTAGTCAACAAGTCTAGGTAATCTCTATTATAATCTTTTAATTACATGTTTTATTTGTTTGTTCAACTTCTTTACAATTTGACATTAGTCCATATAACTAATGTTGTATAATTTAAACCTTCCACTTTAAATGGTATTTCATCATCCTCCATGTATTCACTACATCTTATTGTATAAACCCCCCTTGTTCCTTATATTTATTTTGGTTTACATGAATTATAGTCTCCTTATATAATTGTTATTTCCTTCTCACTTCATGTGAGACTCTTAGGTCTTTTATTTGTGTTACTCTCTACAATTAAGTATCAAGACCATACCCTCAACTTTTATAATGTTATATAGCATATCATATTAAGTTTCCCAACTTTATTTTATTTCCCAAAACAATATTATAATTTCCTTCCCTCAAAGTATTCTCATTATTTTATGTGAATCTTATAACTCCTCACCTTATGTTTGTTATCCCTTTAATGTCTATTGAACTTTAGAATAGCGTATATTTATAACCCCTTCAACCATACGTTAAACATTATATATTAGCCTATCACATTTTCACAACAGCCCACATAATTTTATTAATTACAAAGTTCCCACACTAGTTTTCTAAATTCACAATCTTACTCCTCATACCTTATGTTATAACATTACTACTCCTAACTAGTTTTAACCTATAGTTCTCACCCATATATTATACAAATTGGAACAGCCCCCTTGCTGTCATAGCTTATTAACCTCATTCTCTAACTTTTCTTTATTTACCATTTGACCCACTTTATTTTACAATTCTTACAATTTCATCCTTAACTATATATTATACAATCTCACCAATTAAATTCCAAATTTAACTCCAAAAATTGTAGTAAATTCCCTACAGCCCCTATACTGTTTCTAAATGCTGTTTCAGCCCTTAACTTTTAAAATTACATTTTGACCTCAATAGTTTTATAAACTTTACAATTAACTCCTAAACTTGTTTAAACTCTTAATTTAATTATTTAACTTACCCCATTTGGTCAACACATCATATATGGTCAAGGTTGACCACCACCCTACTGCCTTGACCATAACTTATCCATAATTACGGATTTGTCCCCAAACTTTCCTAGAATTACCATTTAGGCCCAAAACTTTACAAAAACCTTGATTTTTCATCTAAACTCCAATTAAGGCCCAAATTTTGGCCATATATTATTTTACACCCTAAATTTAGTTTATTTACACTTAACCATCCATGTTTTACCCTATGGTACATTAGAACAATATTTAAGTTTATAACCACTTTTAAACTTAGTTTTAACCATACATTTAAACCAACTTCCACTCAAATTCATAGGTATTTTCCTTGATAATTTTAGGTGGTTTTAAACTCACCAAACAGCCCATAGTAATCATATTTCCTCCCCACATTTTATACCAATCAAATACATAACTTATAAAGCATAAAAAGCCTTAAATAATACATAGAAATATCCTAAACACTTGGCCTTATTACAAACATCAAATATAACATTTAATGACATAAAAATGTTTAATATAACAGCTAAGTCTCGGCTTTTTACACTTAGGACCATAAATTTTTAGTTTTTTTCATTTTAACCCTTTTGGTTACTTTTAAGCTATTATAATTCATTATTTGTCTAAGTAAGTTAGCTAAACAAGCTACCATAATGTTTAAGTACATTTTCAGTCAAAATCACCCATATACCACACTACAATCTCGGCCCTATTTAATTTGACAAGATGATTTACTTTAAAGCTTAAAAATGTGTTTTAAGATATTTTACTTGTTTCAAGGCTTCAAAACTCCTTGGAATCCTCTTGTATGTCCACACTACATTAGTAATAATTTTAGGTCAGATTATACACTATCCACTAACTTATATCTTAGTTTCTAACCTTAAGATCTAGTAAAATACTTACCCTTCAAAGTTGGTTTTTCTTCACCAAACAAACCCTTATGTTCTTAGCCATGCACTCCCTCCCCTTGTTCTCCATTTAGGCCATGATAAATAGAAGGAAAAAGAAGCAAAGTTAGAGATTTAAAACTCCATAAACAAGATCTAGGGTTTAAAGTGTTGAAATGGGTTTTTGGGTTGCATTTTTACCTTATGGCTCTTGGGAGATGAATTTTCTCTTCCAAACTTTTATTCAACACTAGTAAAAGAGTTGGGAAGTGAGCATACATGTAGATCTAAAGAAAACTAAGATTTAAGCACTAAAACTCAACTTTAGGAGATTTTACTGTAGGAGAAACCTTTGCCTTATTTTCGGCCATGAGTGTGGGTGGGAAACATCAATGTTCCAATAGCATATAAATGAAGAAAAGTGTGTTAAAAATGGGGGAAAATTTGGCCATATAATGATCTATAACAAGGATGGAAGTAAAAGAACATTTTTACCTTGTTTTTGTTCTTCTTGCTTAGATCTTGGTACCCCGGTTTTGGGTGGAGTTTTTGAGCTTCCCAATCTTGAAGTTTTGGCCATGGACAGAGGGGAGTAAGTGGTCGAACTTTCAAGCTCAAAAATGGAACAAAAGGGAGTTTTAGGAGTTTTTCTTACCTTGTCTTTGCTTGAACTTTAGCTAGACTTCTTCCCTTGGTTTCCCACGAGATTATTGGCCCATGCTCGGCTTATTTCGTACATAGATGGTTAGGAGGGGTTGTAGTATTTTTTTAGCAAGAAAAATGGAGTTTAAGACACAAAAGGAGGAAAAGAAGCTTAAAACACCATTGTTGTCTTATGGAGCTCAAGGTAGAAGATGATGGGTATGGAGTAAGGTTGAAGATGGCTGGAAGGGGGGAGGAGGAGTCTGATTTCATGGGTGAGCATGGGAAAAGTGAAAGAGAGAGATAAAAGTGAGGTATTAGTAAGTGAAATGAGATAATAGTCAATGTGTGTGTAAGGAGGGAAAGTGAGCTTGTCTCCTTTCCTCTATGGGCTTGTCTTATCCTAGACATGTGAGGGATGCCGAATTGGTTCATTTTTGGAGGGATATTTTCAGATTTTGAGAGTTAATATTATAACACTCTAAAGTTGTACATTATGACTTAGTTTATGTGTTAGGTTGTGACATATATTATTGTCTTGTTCTAATGTGTAGATATAAGTGGCTATTGCACTTATAATTTGGTTTGACTATATAAAATAATTTATATACTCTTATCACATTGTTGGTGATATTAATACATGTATTAATGTGTTACATGTAATATTAATTTTAGGAGTTGTTTCTCCTTATCAATGTAGTCTCTTTAGTTCATGATCCTTATGTGAGGTTAATTCATGATTTTATGTGTGGTTTAATGTCCATCTTGTACTATACATATTTATGTGTATATATATTTATAGTTTGTAATATTCTTTAGTGAATATTACTCATTAGTCATTAGTCTTTGGTGACTAATCATTAGTTAATCTCTCCTCATTAATTAATCCCTTGTTAATTAGGGTAATTAATGTTTGGGGTATTTCAATCTACCCCCCTTAAAAAGACTTCGTTCCGAAGTCTCGTTTCTAATCAATTGGTCCTATACAATCTAGTTCCATGGGATCAAGTCCTGTACCTTCATATCTCAAAGTGATGCAAGTGCTCATATCATCTCATAAGCATAGTGCAATAAAAGCACTTCCACTATATCATGCGAAACTATAAATCCATACACGGTGCAACTCAAGTACACAGCACAATACTCATACATCCACAGATAGTGCAACTCAAGTGCACAATACAATATTCATACATCCACACATAGTGTAACACAAGTGAACACAAAGTTCATACATCCACACATGGTGCAATACAAATGCACATACAAACAACGACCATAAAAACACAAAGTCCTAGTGCACACATGTGCATGCCAACCGGCTCTACCCCCCTTAAAAAGGGTTATGCCCCCGTACCCACACAAGTATACAACAGCAGCTAATCAAACAGTGTTAGATACTTGGCTCTCATGGAATCCTCCAACTCCCAAGTGGCCTCCTCTACCTCATGGTTCGACTAGTGAACTTTGACCATTCGGATGGTCTTGTTCCTAGTGTCTCGTGTCTTCGTATCAAGGATGCGGAGTGAAGTCTCCTTATAGGTGAGAGTAGGGTCGAGCTCTAGCCTCTCGGGCTCTAAGATGTGAGAAGGGTGAGAAACATATTTCTTCAGCTAAGATACGTGAAACACGTTGTGCACTCTCCCGAGTTCAGCAGGTAAGTCTAGCTTGTAGGCTAACGGGCCCACTCGTTCCGTGATACGGTAAGGACCCACATACTTGGGGCTAAGCTTGCCCCTCTGACCGAATCTGAAAATGCCCTTCATCAGTGAGACTCTGAGAAAGTCCATATCGTCAACTTTAAACTCAAGAGATCTCCTCCTGACATCGGCATACGATTTCTGTCGGTCCTGAGCTGCTTTCATGTTCTTACGAATCTGTAAGACATCCTCCTTCGTCTGCTCTAAGTACTCAGGTCCTAAGACAGAGTTCTCGCTGGCCTCATCCCAGAACAAGGGAGTCTTATAGGGTCTACCGTATAAGGCTTGGAATGGTGGCCTCTGGATCGAGGCATGGTAGCTTTTATTGTATGCAAACTCTATGAGGTGTAGCCTATCGATCCAACTCCCCTGGAAATCTAAGGCACATGCTCTAAGCATGTCCTCTAAGGTCTGAATGGTCCTCTTGCTCTTTCCATCAGTCTGAGGGTGGAAGGCCGTACTTAGCTTCAGCTTCGTGCCCAACGCCTCCTGCACCTGCCCCTAAAATCTGGATAAGAATCGGGAATCTCTGTCTTATACGATCGTCTTCCGCACGCCGTGATGCTTGATGATCTCCTTCTGGAAGAGGTCAGCTAGCTTTGGAACCTTCCAAGTGTCCTTCATCGGCACAAACTTCACCACCTTCGTTAGTCGATCCACTATGACCCATATCATGTTCGGTCCTCCCTTAATTGGTTAGAGGCTGACAACAAAATCCATGGAGATTTCCTCAAACTTCCAGCATGGAATAGGCATAGGCTGCACTAATCCTCCCGGTCTCCTATGCTAGAACTTGACTTTTTGACAAGTCAAGCATCGGGTCACAAACTCAGCCACATCCTTCTTCATCCCGCTCCACCAGAAATGGACCATCAGGTCCTTATACATCTTCGACGAACCGGGGTGGACGGATAAGGATGAGCAATGAGCCTCCTGAAGTATCTTCTCCTTCAATCTGGAGAAGACGCATGGATACATAACCGGCCATTCAGTCGAACCATGTCGTCATCACTCAGTCTGAAGTCGTACTTCTGACCCTCGAATGTGCCCTCATTTAGCTTCTGTCTGATGCTCTGCATGTACTGATCAGCCTCCTAGGTGCTCTAAATCTCGTCGATCAAGCTGCTACCCCCTAGGAATGTGCACAAGGAGTGAGCTCTGCGGCTCAATGCATCGGAAACTACTTTCGCCTTGCCCTCTTTGTACTTTAGAAGCATGTCGTAGTCCGTCAGGAACTCGACCCACCATCTCTATCGCATGTTCAGCTCCTTCTGTGTGATGAGGTGCTGGAGACTCTTGTGATCGGAGTAGATGGTGATCGTCACTCCATACAGGTAATGGCGCCAAATCTTCAGTGCGAAGACCACAGCACCCAACTCTAGGTCATGAGTGGGGTAGTTCTCATCGTGCTTCTTTAACTGTCTGGAAGCGTAGGCGATGGCCTTCCTGTGCTGCATAAGCAGACAACCCAAACCGTGACCAGATGCGTCACAGTACACCTCGAATCCGTCGGTACCCTCGGGGATGGTGAGTATGGGTGCTGACGTCAGAAGATCCTTCAGTGTCTAGAATGATTTCTCATAATCGTCTGTCCATATGAATGGGGCATCCTTCTTCATCAGGTTTTCCATGGGTTTGGCCACACTAGAGAAGTCCTGGACGAATCTCCGATAATACCCGGCCAACCCTAGGAAGCTACGTATGTCTGTCACTAACTTTGGCCTCGACGAACTCCTCACTTCCTCTATCTTAGCTGGGTCCACTGATATCCCACTAGCAGATATGATGTGACCTAGGAAAGCTACATTGTCAAGCTAGAACTCACACTTCGAGAGTTTGGCATACAACTGATTCTCCCGCATAATCTCGAGGACGCGTCTCAGATGAGCCTCGTGCTCCTCCTTAATCTTCGAATAGACTAGGATGTCATCGATTAATACTACCACTGATGTGTCAAGCTGCTCTCTAAACAGGCGGTTCATCAAATCCATGAAGATGGCTGGTACGTTCGACAGACCAAACGGCATCACTGTAAACTCGTAGTGCCCGTATCTCGTCCTGAATGCCGTCTTCTCCACATCGTCCTCTGCTATCCTGATCTGATGGTAGCCGGATCTCAAGTCGATCTTCAAGAAAATGGATGCTCCTCTCAGCTGGTCAAACAAATCATCAATTCTAGGAAGGGGGTACTTGTTCTTGACTGTGACCGCATTCAGCTCGCGGTAGTCGATGCAGAGTATCATGCTGTCGTCTTTCTTCTTCACAAATAGCACCGGTGCTCCCCATGAAGACACGCTCGGTCGGACAAACCCCTTGTCCAACAGGTCCTCTAGCTAGACCTTTAGCTCCTTCATCTCTGCTGGAACCATACGGTAGGGTGCCTTAGCTATAGGCCCCGTACCTGGCATCAGGTCAATGGTGAATGCTACCTCCTGCTCAGGCGGCATGCCTGGTAACTCATCGGGGAAAAGATCAGGGAAGTCTGAGACGATTGGGATGTCGGATCTCATCACCTCGCTGTGACTCGTGTCGTGCACATAGCAACGGAACGCTTGCTTGCCTTTCCTCATATCCTTCATCAATGTCATGGCTGAAACTATCTTAGTGGAGGTCTCCTTTCGAATGCTTCGAAATGAGACTGTCTTGCCACTCGGGCTTCTAAGTAGTAGTTGGTGCACTGCACAGTGTAGTCGGCCCTTATGCTTCTGTAGCCAATCCATACTGGCTATAACATCAAACCCCAAGTCTTTGAACTCGACTAGGTCAATGGGGAAGCTCTCATCTCGAATGAGGATCTGAAGCTCTGTGTATAGTCCCGTGCACCGCGTTCTCTCCTGTGATGGAAGGGTGACAGAGAAGTCAGAGAGGTGCTCGGGGTCTAATCCCAACCGCTTCGTGAAAGAAGAGGAAACGAAAGAGTGGGATGCCCCCGAGTCAAACAAGACTGATGCATCGGTGCCGTTCACTGGGAATGTACCTGAGATTCATTGGTGGTATTAGTATCACGCTATTTCATATCTAAGGGTTTCGGTTTGTTACAGACGTTTACCTGTGATGACATTCCCCCTCTCCTTGGCCTGTGCCAAATTGAGGATGTTCATGATACCTCCCTTCTCGGGTTCACAGCCTGGATTATAGAATTCGTATAAGTATGAGATTGGAATGTAAGCTTGAAAATTTTCAAAATGCAGGAAGTATGGGATGTTGTAGTCCGTGAGACACTCGAGTCTATGAGACATTTGGAGTGCTCAGATGGTTGAATGCAAAAGGAGTATTCTGATTGTTGTGAAGATTGATGGAATTCTTGATCATCTTGAGGGGTTTGATAAATTGTCGAGTTTGTTTTAAAGTTTGTCTGCAAGAGTCTGTGACACGCTCAGGTCTATAAGACATTGAAATCTCGGATGACGGAGTCTGTGAGACGCACGAGTCTGTGAGACGCTCGAGTCTGTGAGATGCTCGAGTCTATAAGACATTAAATCTCAGGATGACGGAGTCTGTGAGATGCTCGAGTCTATGAGACATTGAAATCCCAGAATATTTCATTGTATGGAGTAATTGAGAATGATCAAGACTTTAAAAAAAGCTCGTGGAGTTAAAGTATTTAAAGATGTGAGAATTTTTGTGAGTTTTGAGGCTTTCAGAAATGGTTTATGTGAGAGGCATGTAGAAATGCAGCAGTCTACGAGACATTGGAGTCTGTGAGACCTTATGAGATGTGTGAATCCGAGTGATTTTTGAATCTATAAGACATTCGAGTCTGTGAGACAAACGAGAATTAGAAACGAATGGGATCTTGAGATGTTAGAAGTAGTTGAGGATGACTGCAGCTTCATGAGCTTGAAGTGTTTCAAAAGTTGAGAAGACTTGAGAATTTATGTGAGCTTGATGTTTCAAGGAAGAGTTGAAAATGAAAGCATTGAGGAATTCTCAAGCTTTGATTGGGGTGTGTTTCAGTCTTTTGTGAGTATAAGGATTGTTTGAAGAATTTTAAGATGATGTTGTAGTTACTGAAAGCGTGTGTATCTCATTTTTATGAGTTTGAAGATGATTAGAGAAGTTGAAAGTTTTGGGAGCATTTCAAATGTTTCTGCATTCGGGAGAGGATGAAGAGTATTTGATGTTAATCATGGGACTTGAACTTGAATTTGTGATTGAAATACCCCAAACTTAGATATGGTGTTTAAGTGATAAGCTAATATATAAGGAGGCTAAATAATGCCTTAGAAACATTAAGAAACATTTTTAATCAAAGAAAACATAAGGAAACACCAAAAGAGCAGTTTAAGCAAAAACGTGCTCTAAGCTTGGAGAGACTTGGGTGAGCACCCAAATATCATTCTAAGACCTTAGTAATATCCTAATGGTCATTTTAAGTCAATTACCAAAGAAAACCAAGCTCAAAAACAAGTTAAAACACAAATTGTGCTTTAAGGACTCTTAAAGCACATTTTTGAAAAATTGTCTTAGAAAGGGGTTTTTAGTGGCTAAATGTCCATGATTACTCCTTAATTAACTTGTGTACTAATTAGTATCACATTAGGAAGTCTAAATCAATGGGAAATCAAAAATTTCACAAATATGTGCACTAATTTGTGAATAGTAACCAAATAGTGGCTAGTTTAGTCTTTAATCAACTAAGCCTAATTAATTGGTCAAACAAGACCATGACTAGCCTAACTAATGAGGGGGCCGGTTTTCTAAGGGTGTGAGTCACCAAGAGTAGCTAACTAAGTTGTAAAAGAAAGAGGAAAAGTAAGTGGTTTTACTATTTGCTTTTAAGGAATCAAAATATCTCATTATACCACTCTCTCTCCTCCTTTCTTCATTTCATCTTCATCTCACCGATTTGGCTGCTCCTCTCTTCTTATTCTACGTGAAACTCAACCTCCATGTTAGCTCCACCTTGCTTTGACCATAGCTCACTCATTTTAGCTCCAAAACCAAAATAAAACACATATTCTTCTTAGTTAGCTCAAGCTCCTTCTTTCTATCTTTTCAAAACTTCAAGAGCTTTGATTTGGTGCCAAGCCAAACTGCCATTAGAGGAGGAAACTCAAGCTTGGAGACTCCATTAGCTTCTCCATTCTCTTAAGGTAAAGAATATGTAAGAATAATCAAGTTCCCATCATTCCTTCACATGTCCGAAAATTATCACTCATGGGGTTTCATGTTTATGCCTTGTTCTAGCTTGTTTTCTATTCTCCAAGGGCTAGAGGAGGTCCTTCTTGCCTCATATCCAAGCCTATTCTAAGACTCCAAGGTAAAACAATCAATTTAATACCTTAAAGCACATTTTTAACCTAGGGTTTATTCCTTAAGGTTAGTGCATGGTTTAGTACTCATTGGAATCATTGAATATTGATTAGAACATTGGCAAGGATAGTGTGGTTGGTGACCGAGATTGTCAAGGAAAAAGGCTAAGGAGGAAAGTTTGTGAAGCTTGTAAAAGAGCAAGGTAAATGTCTTACCTTAAGGTGTTTTATTGTTTAAGGGGATAGGAGTTAGATATGTGATGAGTTTAGTGTAGAGTTTACATTGGGAAAGAGTTATAAAAACCTAGGAGAAATAACATTCTTATATTGAGAACTTGTGACTAAGGAGCAAATGAGAAAAGGAGATAGTTTAAGAATGTTAAGGTGAATTATAAGAGCATTTAAATTGCAATGGGAGCCTTGTTGTGTGTATTTGCAGGTCAAATGCTATTTATATTGAGGAAATTCAGTGTTTAAGATTTATGCATTTAAGGGCCTAAGAGCTAAGTCATTTAAGGGCCTAAGTGCCAAGCAATTTAAGTTTATGCACTATATTGTGATGTAGTGTAGTTTTGGTGTATGATGTGTGTTAAGAAGGTGTAATGAGAATTTGAATGTTGATAGCTATTTGATGGTGAAAAACTAAATGTTTTGGTGTAACAATATACTAGAGAACCCATGTCAAAATTTGGTGAAGAACCTAAGTGTTTAAGATGTGTTAAGGAGATTTCATGACTAAGGAAGCACTAGGAAACTTTAGGAGTTGTTTTATGATGAGAAAGAGTGAGTTTAAGGTGTTTTATGAGTTAGAATGACTTAGGCATCATCATGGAGGACTTGGGAATCAAATGAATGTCTTGGGATATACTTGTGTATATAGGACTTAGGCAAATATTGGTAAACAAGTAGGAAAGAAATAATGTGTTGGAAGAAGGAGGCATAAACCTGTGAAGGAACTTTAAGTAGTTGCACAAAGGAATTTTAGATGGTGAAAGATGCTTGGGAGATGATGTTATAGTGGTGAGGAAACATTTTGGCATAGTGGTTATAATAGATAAGAACCACCACTTAGGAGCCTAGTGAAAAACATTACAAGTGTAGGCATTATTATAAGGAAAATGCATAATGACTAAGTTGGATATTGGTGAGTGATATAATGAGTTTAGTGGAGGGCTTAAGGTGTGTTTGAAGTGCCCAAATGTGGTTAGAACATACTAAGAAATATGGGGTGAAGTTTGGAGTCAAATGGGAATTTAGAAACAAAGGTCTGGAGCCGACCGACCTTAGGGACCGGACCTGCAAGGTCGGTCGAGCCCAGTTTACACTACCGGAAAGAGTTTCTGGAATGGACCGACCTTGGGGACCGGAGTTGCAAGTTCGGTCGGGTTTGTATTTTGTGTACGAATTGAGTCTCTGGAATGGACCGACCTTGGGACCGGACTTACAAGGTCGGTCATGCCTAAAATTTTGTATGAGAATTGGTCTCTGGAATCGACCGAACTTCGGACCGACCTTGACAAGGTCGGTCGGGCTTACATTTACAAAGGGGAAAACTCTCGGGAATGGACCGACCTTGGGGACCGGACTTGCAAGGTCGGTCGGGGTAAAAACTTTCAACGGTAATAAGTACTGGAATGGACCGACCTTGGGTAAGGTCGGTCGAGCCAAAAAAAAAAAAAAAAACTTTAAGATCAAAAGATGTTAATTGGTGTTAGGGTACCCCATTAAGAGGGTAATTATGATTAGGAACCTAAGGACCTAAGGAATTAAGTTAAGTTAAGTATAAACCTTAATGTTGAAAATTAAGTTTATAAGGTTAAGTGGTAAGGACTAAAGAGAGTATTAGATGGGAATCTTTAGGGACTAAATGAGTTAAGTAAGGTGCAAATAACTAATGGCCTAAAAATGAATGAATGTTTTAGGTTTGTGAATTGGGACCCCGGAGAAGGTTAAACAAACGACAGTCGACGGTGAACGGTACATTCTTTCTTGTGACCTGCTTGCTAACGAGGTATCCCTTGGCTTGTGTGCTATCTGTTTATTTGCTATGGCTAAGACAAGATAAAGCATGCAACCGGTTATACTTGTTCTCGTTGTGAATGTGTTTTCTTTACACTAACCCGTGAGACTTGCGATTGTTACTAATTAAGTCTAGTACTTATTGAGTTAAGAAGAGGAGTTAAGTATTGGTATCTATTGGTTAATACCTGTTAAGGTTTAACTAACACATGGTTTGTAAGATTTTCACTAACTGGAACCTAAGGGGGGTGAGGAACCCGGGACTGACTCCGGTCATGCATGCTAAGGAAAGGGGGGTCGGTATCTGAATCAGATCCGTCCTCCGCTTAAGGACTTGTCTTCGGACTTGTTGCCTAGGGTCGGTTGCCGGCTCGGCTACACTGGACTCCCGTCCAAGGTAGGTGGCATTAAGATGGTGCGGTAGGATCACCTAAATCCTAAGTTTAAGGTAAGATACAACCATTTCCATTCTAGAAACGGTTTGTATACTGAGATTAAGATAAGGATAAGACTGAGGTAAGTTAAGGAGAACTGAGGATAAGTGGAATAAGATCTGGAGGAGGTTATTACTAACCCACTTGCTAAGGGAACGCTTGAGTCGTTCATTTATGTGAACTATGTATATTCATTTGCGGTTTGTTGATTTATTTCATTTCATATTATGATTGTGATTCTAATCAACTTCCATGCTATCGACAATTAGTCGTCGTAGCCCCGTTAGCTTGGGGGCCACGAGAGGGTCGTACCAGCATTCGTGCTGACCCCCTTTGGGGGCTGTTTTTACACTTGCAGGTAAGCGGCCCATGAAGTCACACCACGAGAGTAGGAGCGGTTAGACTTAGGATGGGTTATTTATTTTTGAGCACGGGTTGTGCATGTGCGCCCGTCTATTTATATTTAAACTGATGGAAGTTTATGTTGTCTCTCGAGATACTCAATACTCGGTTGGTGGGCATTTTGGATGGTATGTATATTTGGATAAGTGTTGTAAATTAGTAAAGTTCGGTATGTTCTTTTGATCAGACCGTGGCAAGGTCTCGGTGTTAGTTTATTCCGCTGCGATCATTGTGATTAAGTTGTTAAGTTTTGCGATAACCACGATTGGCTTTGGACGGGGTGTTACAGTGATTTGAAGATGGTGGATTCTGGAAAGATTTTTGTGAGATAATTTGTGAAGGTTTTTGAAAGGATTTTTTTGTGTCTCTGGTGAGGAGACTTGGAAAACTTTTTGTGAGGGCCATTTTGGAAAACTTTCATGAGGGTTTTAGTGGGGTATGTGGGAGGATTATTGAGGAAAATTTTTGTGATTGATGTTCAAGAGGATTTTGTGAATATTTTTTGTGAGAGAGATTTGGTGAAGGATTTGTGAAGAATCATGAGATGACTTAGGGATTAGCTTTTTACAATTGGAAATTATTTTGGACCTTAATTATAAGGGATTTCTTAAAGAATTGAACAAATGGGCAAATGTTTTGAGTTTTGGGAATAGAAAATAAACCGAAAGTGGGAATTTGAAAGATGACATCAACATTGAGAATAGATTTATTTATAGAAGTTCTAAGAAGAACTTTCCATGAGAGATTGAATTGACAAGATTTGAAACATCCAAAATGAGTAGGAGTGCGTTTTTTATTGGATTCAGATCCTTTTATTGAGGGGATTAAAGTTGTATTTTAGGTATTGAGTGTCACCTTCACCAAGATGGAGGCATGACCGACTAAATGTAAAAGGACACCCACTATCCTAGAGTTTGTCCTATGGGCTTTCTACAATGACCCAAAAGAGGGATCATAACAAATATCATAACAAGTACTCAGATGCGTTAAATAAATCAGTTAGAGATAACATGCCAAAACTATTCAATTGTAGACAATTATGATAGCTAAAGATACATAAATTTATATGCAAGAAAATACTATAAAAGTCATGGGATGACGTAACGAGAATGAGCAAATCCTAAAACTACAACAAAAAATAAGAACAATAAACGAATTATAAATTGTTACCAACACAGATAAAATATTTAAACAAAGAGCTCCTATGGGGTCGCATCGACGTCACCTCACTCGAACTGATAAGGATTCCAGTGATACACCAACCGTTTTTCGTGTTTGAAGGGAGAACCCTGGTAGTCCCAGCCGAGATCCCACTTCCCAGTTTCAGCGCAGCGTCCCGTTTCTCAAGAATTATGTACATATGATAGGAAGACAGAGGTAAGAAAACCAATTAGTAACCATGAGAGAGAAGCCCAAAGCACGTGAATACAGCCAATCTGCATGATCCAAAGTCAAGCCACAATTTCAATCAATCGCGTGTGTAGCTCAATCAAACCCAAAGCAAATGCTAAGTCAGGATAAGTTCACAAGTCAAACGAATTCCCAAGCAAATGACAAGCAACAGCAATTTAGTGTTAAGGACTCCATCCCACCATATAACCAGAGAGGCCCAGATATCAAGCATGGGCCCATTTGTTGACAAAACCGTGAGCAAAACACATTACGAACCCAAATTCACCTATACACTTTAGTTATCTCGGTCCCAATTACATAGGTTCCAACTTCCCAAAAGGTCGGAAAAGGGGAGGCCCAGGGTTCAATCTTTGATCCAATTAGACAAAGTTCAAATTTCACTTGAGCTCCAAATTCCAACTCAGTTATAATAGGCAAAGTAGCAACAGGGTGGCTAAGACCATGTTTACTCCGTGTATTGGAACAGGGCCCCCAATTTTTAAGGGCCCCATATTTTAGGATTTCTATTTTTGTAATTTTATATAATTATTTTTTAAAGAGAAAAAAATGTACTATCAAATCATCAAAAATAAATTATATTTTAACATTATTTGGCATTTTAAAATAAGTAAATAATTTATTTTATGGGTATGTAATTGTTTTTCATTTGGTAAAAAAATACTTAATAATTAATGAGTTTTTAAAGTGACTAGTATACCTCTTTTTAATTTGAAGTAGTAGTTTATCGATATTTTTGACATTTAACACTGTTGTAGAATTCAATTCATAAATATAAAATTATAACATGACTAAACTAAAAATTGTATACTTTATATTAAAATTAATTTATATGGGGTCTTATTTAAACCATTTAGCACAGGGCCCCTCAAACGACAGAGACGCCCCTGAGTAGCAAAATTGGACTCCCAACTCTGGTCAAATGCAGTTGACCTACTATGAATCAGATGTGGGGTTTAATCTGAAACTTTGTACAGACATCAGTCTCCATAATCAACAAACTTAGCCAAAACTGGTGTGTGAACTGGGAAGACCAGAAAAGCTCAACCGAATCTCAGTCGGTTGCAAACAGCAAGATAACAAAATTGGCTAGAGTCGATTGTAGTCGGATACAGTTAACCCTTCCACAAATTGATTACAGAATCTCAACAAAATCCCCTCTAACTTTATGCCAGTATTTATATCAAAGATCAGCAAAGATAGCAAAAGTTGGTGCATGATTATTAGCTGCAGAAAATCACAATCCAGACCTTGAACAGATTATAACTGCACATAAGCTCATATATTCAGAAATTGAGATAACCAACACCGAAATATATCACTGTGCGTATGTAGCATTTTTTCCAGATCAGGTAGAGACCACCAGAGGGTAAGAATAAGTCAACTTTCCTTAATAACCTTCATTCGTATCAAAAAGGGGTAGAGAGGTGTTACCAAATTGACAAGGTGTAGCTCCAATAAGACACTTAGTGCGCAAACCTACTCTATCGGAGATAGGAGAATAGCAAATCTGATGAAGGGTTTGAGTTTCCTCGATTTGTAAATGGCAAAACGTTGAACAAAGATCAGAAAGTTGGCAAAGAAAACAAGTTTTTTGTGTAAGCATGCCAATGAGCAATCATTTTCAGGAAGCCAAATTAAATCCAGTTAATAGTAAATACATAACCAGGACCGATTCAACGCAGTGGGGCCTGGCTGCCAAAGAATTGAGGAACCGGACAGCGGGAAGAACTCAGGTATCGGCAACGAGAATCCAAAGGCCAGAAAGGATTTTTGATACCCAAACCCAGAAAAAGAGTGTCGTAGAGAAGTGTTAAACACAAGTGAATCAGTAACTTGAAGAATATATCATACCGACAACAAACATAAGAGAACGAAAGAGGATGATGAGGGCATGAATCGACCTCGAACATCGACAGAATGTGGGTCGAAACCCAAAGCTAACTGACGGAGCGAGGTCACCAAGGCGCGGTGACGGTGAAACCTAGAGCTTTGAGAAGATAATCGACCCTATTGTTTGGAATGGAATCAGCTCTCAAATGAGCATAGTGATGGCATCGAATACTGTTGGTGTCGACGGTGACTGGGTGTGAAGAGAGGAGTTGTATGTTTCAGGTTCCAGATGAAGAGAACGAGAGGTGTGAAGATGTTTGTTATCCGATTGGTAGTTTGGATTTGCAGGTTACTATGCAGGGCTAGTTTGCTCCTTGTTCGCCAGTTTTTTGCAAAATTGCCGAGAATGAAAGGGAATAAATATATTCTTCGTAGTTTGTACGCTGGTTGAATTGCCTAAAGTGAAGAGAACGAAGAACCGGGCATGTATGTATGTTCTCTAGGATCGAAGACGATGGAGAAAAGAAAAGATCGGCTACAGTAAGTTCTGAGTGCTATATGATATAAAGGTGAGTGACTTAGCATTTTGTTGTTTGGGCTTATGAATTTGGGATTTGTTTCTTGATGTGGGGTGTGGATCTGGGCCAAGACCAGTTTGAGTGAAGGTCTATGGCTATGTTTGGCGTGACCAAAAACAGTAGTAGTGTTAAACTCAAATCATCCCCCTATGTCCGTCATAAGGTTTTAACACACAACCTCAAGTCTCTACCCAGTAACACTAACCAACTACACTATTAATGAATCATATTAGATTAATGCAAGAATTAATATAAGAGGAGTAGCTCAGACTTAAAAAATAAAAAGTGATGTTTTAAATTATTGTACGAAGTAAAATTGAAGATGTTTATTCTGTTAAAAAGGAGACTAAAGAACAAATAACATAAAATTATAACAATAAATAATAACAAATGCATAAAATGATAGGAATATTACTAAGAGTGATAATGATGAAAGTAAAAGCAAAATACCTAATAAATTAAAGACAAGTAAAAATAACAATAAATGGGATAGAATAAACAAGTAATGAATAATTATATAACAACAAAAAAAGGATAAATAAATAAAAGTGTGGGCTTGAAACCGGATTATTGTTTGAAATGTATTTTCGAAAATTTGATTTTTTCCAAATGTTTGAAAATTGGTTTTGGAAATCATTTAATAAAAGGGTGGCTTCACTTGGCACACGCGTTAACACGTTTTTTGAATAAGATAGAACGATGACCCACTTATTTTATTTATTTCTCTTGAAATTTGTTTTATGGGGTGAGAATTTTTGGTGTCTACACGGGGATAAGCTACAGACCCCGCTTGAGCATCTAGTTTTAGCTATTTTGATGCATAATGTCTGTCCTTAAGAGTACGTGGATCTTAATACGATGGATTGCTACTTTTTACGCCATCTCCTGGCTAAGGAGTTTTTCCGATCTACTTGTCCTATCCATCTACCAGGTGTGGTGTTTCAGTACATTTTGAGGATCATGGATGTTGAAAGTACAACTTCTCTTGCTTATCCGAGTCTTTTGTAGTACATTTTTTTAGAAGCATAGAGTAGATTTCAGTGATAAGCAACCTTAGTATCCCCACTCTCCTATAGATATGACAGTTATGCACCACTTCTAGTGGGAGAAGACTGGGGGTCAATGGATCAAGCGTCGTTGTGCCCGACCTGGTGAGAGAGCTGCTTGGTCTTCTGCTGTCGATAGTTCCGAACCCTCTAAGGTTCAAGATGGAATACCCCAAACATTAATTACCTTAATTAACAAGGAATTGACTAAAGAAAAGAGTTAAATTAAAGATTAAACATTCAATGATAAAGGCTAATGAGCCTAGTTCTCTAAGAAATTTTATAAACTCTAAACATACATATATAAGAAAATATGTATAGTTAAAAATGGGCACTAAACCCCACATAAAATAATGGGCAAAAGAAAGAACATTAAAACAGAGAGAGAACAACTCCTGATATTAAGGTAACATGTACCACTCTAATACATTAATTATGATCACAAAAAATTTGATAAGACTATATACAAGATTTATATAGTCTAAATAAATTATAAGTGCAGCAACCACTTAGAAATACATCTTAGGACAAAGTAACAACATGTGTCACAACCTAACACATGAAATAGTCCAAAATCTACAACATTATTGTCATAATATTACAAGTCACAAGATGAAAAATCATCCTCACAAAAATATCTATATGGAAAGTATTAAGAAAGGGAAGGAATGATTCAAAAATAAATAGTGAATAAAAGGAATATTCCTAAAAGCACAAGTACTTACCTTGGGAACTCCAACACACACACACACTTCTCTTATACACTCTCTCACCCATCCATTCTCATTGCCCACTCCATGCGACAGCCATCGCCCTCTCCTTCATTCCAGCCGATGGTAAGTCTCTTTCTTCTTCCTCTTGTTTCTCTGTTGAAGCTCCATTGAAGATCTTCACTTTCTAAGGCTTAAAACACTCATTTTTACCTTTATTCATC
>CM041780.1:243995034-244040119 GCA_023374045.1 Limonium bicolor | reverse complement strand
TTCTTTATTTATCAAGAACTAAATTGCTCTTCCTATTTTCTCCATACAGCCGAAAATATACTATTTTGAAGGTGATAAAACTTATTTTTAAGCCATGGAGAGGCCAAGCAAAGTTCAACAAAGTTAAAGGTAAAAATATGCTCTAAAAATCCTAGTCTTTGGAAATCCAAAAATCTAGTTCTTTCAATCTCATTTCTCTCACTCTTTTCATGCAAGAACTAGAGCTTCTATAAACTTCATGTGTGACCAAAAATATCAAGAACTTTCAAGATTGAACCAAGCTACACTTCAAGTAAAGGTAAAACATGTTTTAAGGCTTCTAAGTACCTTAAATCTATCTTATGTCCATAGATATATACAAGATCTAATTTTCTATGTATTTTTCTCTAGTTGGCCAAGAGTGGAAGAAAAAAAACTCATTTTGAGCTTCAAAGGTAATTCAACCTTCTTAAGATGCATTTTTCTGCTTTAAGCTCTTGTTTATGTTAAGGAGTCACAAGTACCCTAACTTGTTTCCTTTGTCTTGTCCTAAAATGTGTCTGAAAAATGGAGTTCAGACCTTAGTTGGTGGTTGAACATATAAGAGGTTCAAAGGTAAAAAATCGATCATCATTTTACAAGGTAAAACCTTAACCTAAGCTTTAGAACTTCAAAACCACCATTTAAACTTAATTTTGATGTAAAAATGAAACTTCCCTATATTATATTAAAGGGATCCGAGAGTGAAGAGGTGAAAATTTCAACTTGGAACACTTAAGGGTAAGTATTACCTTAAAACATTTACTATTGTAAGTGTTATGTTTGGGGTGAAATTATTATGGCCAAATACAACCTGATAAAAATGGTCCATTATGACCTAATAATAAACATGAGTTTTATAAACACTGTAGGTTATGTTAATTGATGATTTAATGACTTAAATGTTAAGATTACAAAATATAAGGGCTTAAAATGTAAAAAGCTAAAAGTTTTGGACTTGGAGATAATATGGCCAAGAAATGGGGTATGTTTATGTGTATTTTGAGCACTTTTCAAGTTTATGTTATGGTTTTTATTGAAATACCCCAAGTTAGAAAGAAACCATAATTCCTGGAAGTCTCGGAAGTCCGGGAAATGCTAGAAACCCTAGTTCCCGAAAGTCTCGAAAATCGAGGAAGTAGCCTTAAAAACCTTAGGAAAGCCTTGGAAACTTAATAAGACCCTAGAAAACCCTAATAACCAGAGATGGAAAGCTTTAGAAAATTCTACAAGACCTGGTAAAATTCTAGTAGCTGGAAATACCCCCATAGCTAGTTTTACTGCATCTTAATCACTTTTCTCCCTAGGAAACACCATAAACAGGTTGGTAAGCACGAGGTGGTGACCTAGTTGAGGTAAGCATGGGGTGGAGACCTAGTAGGTAGGAAGCACGAGGTGGCAACCTTGTTAACCTAAGCACGAGGTGTCAGGAAGCGCGAGGAATCACAAAAGGATTGGTTAAAAGCTGTCCACACAAGCTAGCAAGCAAGTAGGGAGGCGAAGCAAGCTAGTATGAGGTGTCACAAGGTCATTATCTAGATTTTAAGTCAAAGTAAAACAACATGTTCCTTATTTGCTCTTAAAACACTTTAATTCCTTTTGTACCCTTAAGTGAAGCCTTAAATGAGTTATAACCAGAAGTGTATTAACTTACACTTACACATTAATAGGACATATTACCAAAATAATCCTAGCAAGGAGGCGTCCAAACTAGCCAAACCATGCTTTAAGGTAACCGACCACATTTAATGCCATTTAATGTCATTTATTACATGTCGTGATTTATTTTCAGCTCATGATGACACCTGCAACAGACACGGCCTCCCCCACCTCTTCCTAGCCCTTATATGTGTTTAAATTATTTATTCAATCAAGGGTTACAGAGGTAGATAGGTGTGTCATGAGGTGTCTTACCTTTGCTTTAAGACTTCTTCTCCTTTGCCTATAAGAGTGAGGCCACGACCAGGCACTCCAACACAGAAAAATCATCTTATCCTACCTCAATACACATAGAAACATGAATTATAAGGTATAGCAAGCCAGCCACTCAAGAACACCAAAATAGAAGCCAAAGTACCTTGCTAGTGCAAAAAGTGTGTAAAAGTAAGGGAATTTGGAGGTCTTTACAGATGAATATTTGGGAGTTCTTGGGATCCCCATTTAGGTATTTGAAATACCTAACTTGTGGTGAAAATAAATGGCAAGAAGAAGTCAGGTAGTTCTTGTGCTTCACCAATATTTCCTCATGTGTCAATTCTGGCGACGCTTTCTGTTTGTGCTATTTTTGGCAGCTTATGCTGCGTATCTCTTCTAAATCTTTGCATGGTGTGAGAATAGACTCTTAAGTAGTTATTGTTATATATAATAGGCTCCGAGAAGTTCTAGGAAACGGGGTGAACAAACCTTGAGTTCTTAATGTCAATTTTTGTGATTTTTGGCTTTATCTTGGAGCCAACTTGGTGTGTGATTTTCGTGAACTAATTTTGTGGGTTTTTGGCTAAAAATGATGTATACTTATCACTCTTCAATTTTACATTTCGTCGGTAAGTTCACCAGTTTACTTTTGATGAGTTAACGGTAAGACAAAAGCTAAAAACATGCTTTAAGACCTTTTTGGTCTCTATTTAAATTATGAAGAGGTTTTTGAAGGTTTCTTACTTTGATTTTGTGACAATATACTCATAAGATGTTGATATTTAACTGGTTAAAAGGGGGCCAAATTTATCCAGAGGTAAGACCTTAAACAAAGTGTTATTTTTAAGGTATTTTCAAGGTGTTTATTATGTGCTTTAACTTGGTTTTGGTTTGGTTAATGGTGAATATGTGCTTTGACTCTTCTTGGTATATTGTTTGGATGTTTTGTTAATTTTAAGGACATGGTAGAACAACCTGGACACTTGGTAATGACTTTGGTACTTGGTATTACAAGTTTATGAGCCCTTGGAGGGAGAACACTGATTTTTCCCACTATCAATGAATTGTGGGTAAGCAATCATGATATACTCTATGGGTTGATGATTCATAATGGGTGTGCACACTTAAGGACATGTGGTAGAGAGGTCAGACTCTATAAATCTGGGCATACGGCCATTGGAAGAGGTCAGACTCTATAAATCTGGGCACACGGCCATTGCAAGAGGTCGGACTCTATAAATCTAGGTATACGACCATTGTTTTCTTGGATGTTGTACTTGTGGTGCAACTTGGTATTTTCCATGGAATTTGATGGATCTTACTATGATTATGCTATATTTTTATTTGTGTTGCTATGGTATTGTATTTCTTAAAAGAGTTTTATAAGTTAAATTATTTTACATGTTGTGGCAAGAATTACTCAGCTTTACTAACGTTTGTCTTCTAACATGTGCCCTATGGTCTTTTCTCTGTGATTGTATGACTGACCATAGGAACAGGTTAAGAAGTTGCATGAGAGAAAGGAGCTAAAGGGACTAGAGACTGAAGTTAGAAGGCGATGTAGTATTTCAATGAAGTTTAGTTGTAATAGGTTTAAACTCCTTATCTAAACTAGTGATGAATTTTAAATAAAGATGTTAGTCTATGGATGTATAAGTTGTTAAAGGTTATGGTGTGGTTTTTGGACATATATATAAGATTTTAATAGCTTCAACTTAGTTTGGTATAGTGTGGTAATAAGCCTTAGCGTCCACCGTAGGTGTGTGGGTGTGGCGGTAACACCCCGACTAGTTTTGTAAGTCTTCCGCTATGTAAGACGAGAAATAGAAATAAAAGAAAAAAATTAGAGCTGGAAAATGGGGTGTTACAGTTTGGTATCAAAGCAATAGGTTAAAGATCAGGGAAATGATAGGTGATCATTGTCTGAATATTTGTGTGTAAATGCTTGTGTGTGAATGTTTGTTTGTTTGTGATCTTGTGACTAACATGTATGTGTGTAGAATGATGACTACACAGGAAGGGAGGCCAAAAAGGGCCAGCTTGAGACCCTAAAGGATTTAGCTCTTAGCATGGGTAGAAATCAGAGTGGCACGTCGGAAGCATGGTGTTGAAGAGCCTACTTGGGAATTAAAGAGTAAAACAAGGAAACAAACACCTACATTTATTGGTTGAGGTTAGTTAACAAGTTTCAGGGGAAACTTTATTTTTGAGAAGGGGAGGAAGATTAAGGAAAACATAAGGGTGAAAGTCATAGGTTTTTGTAATCCAGGGGTGAAGTGGTGTGACTAATGTGTTTATCATGATATGTCTAAAATGCTATGCCTTGATTATGTTTTCCTAGTCTAATTATGTGGAATAGGTAAGACTTATGGAGTTATGCTTGTTGTTATTTAGTGTGTTATTGTTACTTATAGCATAAGTGAGATTTCTGCACTGGTGGTTAATGTTGTACGGTATTATTGAGTTTTGTGGTAAGCTTAAGCTTCAGGGATGAAGCTTTGTTTAAGGAGGGGAGAATGAAATACCCCAAGTTAGAAAGAAACCCTAATTCCCGGAAGTCCCGAAAGTCCTGGAAATGCTAGAAACCCTAGTTCCTAAAAGTCCCAAAAGTCCTGAAAATCATGGAAGTAGCCTTAAAACCTTAGGAAATCCTTGGAAACTTAATAAGACCCTAGGAAACCCTAATAACCAGAGATGGAAAGCCTTAGAAAATTCTACAAGACCCGGTAAAATTCTAGTAGACGGAAATGCCCCCATAGTTGGTTTTACTCCATCATAATCACTTTTCTCCCTATGAAACAACTTAAGCAGCTTGATAAGCATGAGGTGGTGACCTAGTTGCGGTAAGCATGAGGTGGAAACCTAGTAGGTAGGAAGCACGAGGTGGCAACCTAGTTAACCTAAGCACGAGGTGTTGGAAGCACGAGGTGTTATAAAATGATTAGTTAAAAGTTGTCCACACAAGCTAGCAAGCAAGTAGGAGGTGAAGCAATCTATTAGGAGGTGTCACAAGGTCATTAGATAGATTTTAAGTAAAAGTAAAACAACATGTTCCTTATTTGCTCTTAAAACACCTTAATTCCTTTTGTACCCTCAAGTGGAGCCTTAAGTGAGCTATAACCAGAAGTGCATTCACTTCCACTTACACTTACACTTTAGTACATATTACCAAACTAAGCCTATAAATGAGGTGACCAAACTATCCAAACCATGCCTTAAGGTAATCGGTCACATTTAATGCCATGAGTTAAGGACATCGGGTAAGGTATAGAGGTTAGACTCTATATGAAATACCCTTAACTAAAGAATTGTGATTTAAACAACAAAAAATGATATATTATGGTTAAATCATGTTTTAAAACCATTGGAAAACACTTCAACATCAAAAACAAGTACTAACATGCTTAAAAGTCATTTAGGGCAAAAATATGCTCTAAGAAATCTTAAAGGTTTTGTGACCTGCACTAGAGTCCAAAGTGGATTTCTAAGCTTTATTATCTTGTAATGGATGTAATAAAATCATTACCAAAGAAAACCAACCTCTAAAACACGTTAAGACATAAAATGTGCTTTAAAACTCCTTAAAGTATGTTTTTGTGAGTTTGTCTTTAAAAATGAGTTTTGATTGGTTTTAGGGCCTTGAATACCCTTAAATATACTAATTTGACATAATTTATCACATTATAATGTCTAATTAAAAGTTTTCAAATAAAATCAAAATGGGTGAATTAGGTGTGAATAGTACTTTTATAACACTTATTTCTTAATCTAGTCAATGGTCAAGCCAATTGTTGAGCAAAATAATAGTTAAATTATCTTGCTAACTATGGGCAGTGAACCCAATCTTTGTAGTACAACAAGGTCGTATCCACAGAGACTTCGCAACTATTTAATTAATTATCCAGTCTAGCAAATGTACAAAAAGATAAATAAAAGTGCATAAAATGTAAATTGGGCGTTTAGCCGGAGGCAAGCTTGATTTTTAGGATTAGTACAGAAATAATAAATACAGTAAAATAAAGTAAATGGATGGAAAAGGTATCCTAGGATAGCGGGGGAATTTCCTAAATTACTTAAACAATTTTATAATCCTGTCTTAATTATATATTGTCTATTAGAGTTAATAATTGTCAGTTACGAACTCTTATTAATAGCCTCAGTATTTTCCTGCTCAATCCGGAGTGTAAATACCAAGGTTAATTCCTTTGTGGTACTTTGACTATCTCAAAATCATATGTTGATAGTTACCAAATAAATGCAGTAGTTTGTCACGCTAAAGCATTTAACAATATTTGCTGAAAGGAATTAAAACAAGTTTAATAAGTGAAACAGGTAATAAATATTAATTTAAGTACAGACATTAATTATAATCCTAATTTGCTCTTATTTGTCTGTTTAAGAATTTATCTTGTGGCCTTCCTAAATCATAGATATGGACAACTCTTAATTAATTCAATAGACTTTTTACAATCAGAAAAAGTCTAAAATCATTAGTTAGCTTTAAGCAAGAATTCTTTTAATAACAGCGATGGATTTTATCTGCTAATCAAGGAGATAATATCTAACGTTTGTCTTTCTTTGTGGTCTATTCTCAGATTTACAAAATCATTGAAATAAGAGAAACCATAAATGCATAAAAATGATCAGTTGTTAAGCATTTAATAATTTAGAGAGACAAAACAAATATTTATAAGCAAACTTGGTATTAATAATAAGTCTGAATTATTTGGGGTCAAACCCCATCCTAGGATACGAGTAAAATCACTCAGACATTAACAGTAATAAAAAAAGCAGAGATAGCCATTAATTTGGAGACTGCCAGCGGAGACTGGACTGCGATTCGCTTCTGCTCCAGCTCCCTTTTCTTCTGTTCTTCTTATCGTGCTTCTGCTGTGTGGTGGAATGAAGAATAAAACTAAAATGGAGAAGTGGGAGATAAGAGGATGGAATGGATCGTATTCTGATGGAGAGCTTTGGATTATGAGGAAGGGATGATTTTATTTGAACAGAAGCAGCGTGGGTTTTATAGCAGATAGGAAGAGGCAGCAGATAGGCAACACCGCGTGAGGAATTGATTGAGGCGGCAGAAAGAGCTGGATCACGCGTGAAAGGATTTTGCATGTTGATTGCTCATTGATTGCTCATTAATTGCAGGGGACAGAGCTCACGCGTGAGGGAATTAAGGTAGGCGGTGCGGAGTAGATGGATATGGCAGAATCACGCGTCTGATTTGGTCTTGTCCGCTTTGCCGTCCGCCTAGCTAGACGCGGACACAAGTGTGGTCTCTCCGTGTGTTGTCCGCCTCAGCGTCCGCGTGAGTTCATGCGGTTTCATGTGTCGTCCGCACTCACGTCCTCATGGGCGTCCGCCCAACCGTCCGCCTTGTATTACGCGGACACAGAGGCGGTTGCCTCTGTCTCACGTCCGCCCAGCCGTCGGCCTTGTATTACGCGGACACACATGTGGTCGTGACTTATTTTCTTCAAACTTTGACCGGCTCTAGATTCTTCGTTTGGACTCCGTTTTCTGAGCCGTTTGCATCTATGCGTTCGTCTCTTCGTCTACTTTACTTTCAACTTGGTTTTCCTCATGTTTAAACAATAAATTTTTGAGATAATAATAAAACATAAACTAGAGGAAAAACTAACCGAAGTGGAGAAATGAGCAAGAAAGTGTTAATATAATATATGAAATACACCTATAAAACATGCTCATTTGGACACTTATCACACCCCCACACTTATCTTTTTGCTTGTCCTCAAGCAAAACCATGTACCCAAACAAGTAGGGAATGCTCAATATTTAACAAATACTATTATGAAGGGTAGGATAAAGAAGTCAATAGTACATGATCTTAAACTTTTTAGAGGAGTGTGATCCATCACCTACTGGTGGCATAGGGTGTACTCAGGGCAAAATAAAAATTAGAGTTTCGGGGTATGATCCGGAGTACTTCAATGCTTCTTAGTTAAGGTGACTTTGAGAACTTTTACCATGGCCAACTTCTCTCAAGAATGGGCATTAAGGAGAAAACAAAAGGAAAAATAGATTTATGCATTTGTTTCACTTTTGCATAAGAGATGAGAAGATAATATGTAGGCATCAAGCCTTTGTATTTAAGAACACTCAACTCTCTTTGTTGGTTACCAATGGTGTCTCACAAGTCCCTTATTTATTTTATTTTTTCCTTTTTGACAAAGAAGCACCCCTTAGCAATCCCTAAGAAAGAAGACAGAAGGAACCCCTGAGTAATAAAAATCCATCCATTTCAGATCATTTGGTCACACCGCACATAAAATGCTCCTCAAAAGTAATCAAAATTGTAAAAATTTTGAATTTGTACCATTTATACCATTTATCCCACAATTCATAACAGTATTTATTCTTAAAGAGAACAACCCACACATAAAGGGTCCACGATATTGAATTTGAACAAACGCAGGATAAGCAGAGAGATTAAGCATTTTAGCATAAAATGTCACCGAAAAGGGCACACTCCCCTACACTTAAATTGAACAATGTCCTCATTGTTCACCAGAAAAAACAAGGGAAATGTTTCAGAAGACCTTTTCGGTAAGTAGATAAAATAGAGAGAACACAAAGCTCACGAATAATCATTTAAGCACATAAACTCTCCTCTGCATATTTTATTTAAATAAAAGTATAATTAAAGCAACTGGTACTCCCCTGAGATTATTTTTGCTAGCGTTATAGGAGTTCCCCCACACTTGAGCTTCAGCCTCAAGTAGCGTAGCTTGGTTGCGGTGTAGACATGAAATTGCACCTGCATAAGACACTAGAAGCAACCATACTACAAACGGGGTTAATAGTTAGCAAAAATAAAATTTAAAGAGAACCTGAAAATTAAAAGAGCATAAAAGCATATAAAATAAAAGTTCATCCGGGTTGCCTCCCGGGAAGCTGCCCTTCTTTAACGTCTTTGGCTAGACTCCTGCTTCGTTATCCTAGATCAAAAATATAAGTAGATAACAGCTCTGCCAGGAAAACGAAGTTGGCAGTAATTAAAAGCAAACCACCTGGATCAAAACAAAACGTTACTTCGGCAAATATAATAGGAAAATGAATACTCCACAAAACCTGGTGTTTGAGGAGGTACTGCCGGTAGCGTAGTTCTAACAGGAGACCAGGTGTGATTGGCTTTGCTTCCTCAAATTGGAAGATGTAAAAATCCTCCTCTTGTTGTTGAGGCTTATGGTAATCAACGGCAGAGGGAAGAGGCTCCTTGAAATTGATTATAGCACTCTCTTCTGATGGCTCGGAGAGAGGCGGTATCTCCTCCTTCTCAAGGTTGAGGATGTATCCACCCTCATCTTCTGGGTAGAGCACGGAGAAGGAGGGGAAAAAGTAGTGGACTTCAGAGGGAGGAAACCCCATGAAGTCTAAGGAGAAACTCTCTTCTGAGGGGTTGTCTCCATAATCAAGCTGATGGTTGTTTGGTGATGGATTCTCTAATTCGAATAAGAGAGGAGGTGAAGAGTAGCTTAAGTCCTTAGCAGGTTGTTCCTCCTTATGAACCACTTCATTCAGTTGTTGAACCGGTTGTTCCATGCGTTCGACCTGATCTAGCGTTCTTTGCCGGATCATTTCAGAGGTTGAGGTAAAATTTGCCATCATTTCCCTTAAAATGGCGTTGTCTCTCTCTATTGCAACCATAGGATAATGGGAACTTTCATGGTCTCCTCCACACTCTTGGCACACAAAGATGGGGATAGGCTTGAGAGATGACTTGTAATCCTCCAAGAGAGCTCTCAATTCAGCATTTGGGTCTGAACGTTGGGGGCTTTCATGGTACTCTCCGCACCTTTGACAGACACTCCATTGATTGTAGTCCATCCATCCGAATTAAGTACCTTAAAAAAAAAGCAACAAAAATTTATACACAAAAAGGGTAAATACGGAAATAAAAGAAAAACTAAACAGATAATGAACCAGATAGTTGGACCGAAGTCCCCAGCAACGGCGCCAAAAACTTGTTGAGCAAAATAGTAGTTAAATTATCTTGCTAACTATGGGCAGTGAACCCAATCTTTGTAGTACAACAAGGTCGTATCCACAGAGACTTCGCAACTATTTAATTTATTATCCAGTCTAGTAAATGTACAAAAAGATAAATAAAAGTGCATAAAATGTAAATTGGGGGTTTAGCCGGAGGCATGCTTGATTTTTAGGATTAGTACAGAAATAATAAATACAGTAAAATAAAGTAAATGGATGGAAAAGGTATCCTAGGATAGCGGGGGAATTTCCTAAATTACTTAAACAATTTTATAATCCTGTCTTAATTATTTATTTTCTATTAGAGTTAATAATTGTCAGTTACGAACTCTTATTAATAGCCTCAGTATTTTCCTGCTCAATCCGGAGTGTAAATACCAAGGTTAATTCCTTTGTGGTACTTTGACTATCTCAAAATCATATGTTGATAGTTACCAAATAAATGCAGTAGTTTGTCACGCTAAAGCATTTAACAATATTTGCTGAAAGGAATTAAAACAAGTTTAATAAGTGAAACAGGTAATAAATATTTATTTAAGTACAGACATTAATTATAATCCTAATTTGCTCTTATTTGTCTGTTTAAGAATTTATCTTGTGGCCTTCCTAAATCATAGATATGGACAACTCTTAATTAATTCAATAGACTTTTTACAATCAGAAAAAGTCTAAAATCATTAGTTAGCTTTAAGCAAGAATTCTTTTAATAACAACGATGGATTTTATCTGCTAATCAAGGAGATAATATCTAACGTTTGTCTTTCTTTGTGGTCTATTCTCAGATTTACAAAATCATTGAAATAAGAAAAACCGTAAATGCATAAAAATGATCAGTTGTTAAGCATTTAATAATTTAGAGAGACAAAACAAATATTTATAAGCAAACTTGGTATTAATAATAAGTTTGAATTATTTGGGGTCAAACCCCATCCTAGGATACGAGTAAAATCACTCAGACATTAACAGTAATAAAAAGAAAGCAGAGATAGCCATTAATTTGGAGACTGCCAGCGGAGACTGGACTGCGATTCGCTTCTGCTCCAGCTCCCTTTTCTTCTGTTCTTCTTATCGTGCTTCTGCTGTGTGGTGGAATGAAGAATAAAACTAAAATGGAGAAGTGGGAGATAAGAGGATGGAATGGATCGTATTCTGATGGAGAGCTTTGGATTATGAGGAAGGGATGATTTTATTTGAACAGAAGTAGCGTGGGTTTTATAGCAGATAGGAAGAGGCAGCAGATAGGCAACACCGCGTGAGGAATTGATTGAGGTGCAGAAAGAGCTGGATCACGCGTGAAAGGATTTTGCATGTCGATTGCTCATTGATTGCTCATTAATTGCAGGGGACAGAGCTCACGCGTGAGGGAATTAAGGTAGGCGGTGCGGAGTAGATGGATATGGCAGAATCGCGCGTCTGATTTGGTCTTGTCCGCTTTGCCGTCCGCCTAGCTAGACACGGACACAAGTGTGGTCTCTCCGTGTGTTGTCCGCCTCAGCGTCCGCGTGAGTTCACGCGGTTGCATGTGTCGTCCGCACTCATGTCCTCATGGGCGTCCGCCCAGCCGTCCGCCTTGTATTACGCGGACACAGAGGCGGTTGCCTCTGTCTCACGTCCGCCCAGCCGTCCGCCTTGTATTACGCGGACACACATGTGGTCGTGACTTATTTTCTTCAAACTTTGACCGGCTCTAGATTCTTCGTTTGGACTCCGTTTTCTGAGCCGTTTGCGTCTATGCGTTCGTCTCTTCGTCTACTTTACTTTCAGCTTAGTTTTCCTCATGTTTAAACAATAAATTTGTGAGATAATAATAAAACATAAACTAGAGGAAAAACTAACCGAAGTGGAGAAATGAGCAAGAAAGTGTTAATATAATATATGAAATACACCTATAAAACATGCTCATTTGGACACTTATCACCAATACCCTTGACTTTGACCATCCATTGCCACCTTTTTAAGGCTTCCTCCTTATCCATTATCCATCCCTAAAATATCTAAGGATGACTCATAAGCGACTATTACCTAAAGTAACTTAATCTTACCTTATAAGTTCTTTTTACTCTCTCTCCTCCACTTACCCTTCTTCCAGCCGTGATTTCAGAAACCAGGCCATCCCTTCCTTAATTTTTGAGCTAGGAAGCATCCAACTTCAAAGAGAAACTCCCATGGCATAAGGTAAACATTCAAAAACATGTTATATGTCATTCTCTTCATCTTTCCTTCCTCTTTCCATTAAGCTAACTTTCAACTACTTTCATCCACTCATCTATCACGATTTGGTGTTTAAAGGGAAGGTCAAAACTCGGCTGAAACTCAAATATAAGATGGAATAAAGCTTAAGACATTTCTAAGGTAAAAACATGCTTTAAGCATATAACTCTTCTTCTACTCTATTTCTGGTTACATTCCTTAGTTTCCTAGGCTTATTTTCTCCTTCTTTACATGCTTGTTCAGTTGGTATATCAAGAGCTTCAAGGAGTAGCCAAATCCATGCCAAAACACCATTTTTGGCATCTTAATCAAGGTAAAACCTAGCCATCTTCTTGCTTTACTTCCTATCGTTTTATGCCTGAACTTAGAAGGTCTTTTAATACACTTTTTTCCTCTGGAAAAATAGGCCGAGAACAGCCCTTGGAAACCTTGCTATTATAAGGTGATTTTACCTTAGATTTGTGTACTAAAACACTTCCTATGATTGGCTCATGCTTGGAGTGTAATCATATCTTATTTGTTGTGTAAAACACACTAATCAAGCTGTCCAAATTGTTCCCCCATCTTGCCGTGGCCAAACAAGCCTTAAGGAGCATTTAAATCAAGCTATAACACCTTAAAATTATGTTAATATGATTTATAAGCTTATGTTATATTATTACTGTGAGTGAACCTAGTGAAATGGTCAAATTTGACCTTATGCTAACTAGGAAATGAGTTAGTAAAATTACCTAGGTGATTAAATAACATAATTGTCAAATTTAAGACATTATGTGTAAAAATGGTAAATATGAAGAAGCTATGGGTAAGGCCAAGAGTTTAATGTATTTTGGGGCATGTATGTGTAATAATTAATATTACTGAAAATATATAGGGGTCACTAGTAGAAAAAGGGCCTTTTTCAGCACCTGATTTTCGGTGGTTATTGTAGAAACTGCCGAAAATGAGTAACTTGGAACAACTTTTTCGGCGGTTTTCAGTAGAACCGATGAAAATATGTCATTTTCGGCGGTTCCAATGTCACAACCGCCGAAAATGAGGAGCCGAAAATCCTCATTTAAAAAAACGACGGGGAATTTTCGGCGGTTCCTAGCCTTACAACCGCCGAAAATGCTCATTTTAAAAATCGACGGGGCATTTTCGGCGGTTCCTAGCATTACAACCGCCGAAAATAGTCCTTTCTAAATAACCCTAACCCCGATGAATTCAGTACTCGTTCTCCTCTCTTCTTCAATCTTCACACAGCGCTCTCTCCTTTCCCAAATCGCCGCGCCGTCGCCACCCTTTTCCGGCCACCTTCCACCGCGTCTGACCGCCGTCGCTGTGCCTGTCCTCCTGCGCCACCGTCGGCATTCCCTGCGCCATCGTCGTCCAGCACTACAACAGTCAATATTAGGTTAGTTTTTGATTACGAATTTGAAGTTTCGAATTTATGTTAAACTGAGCCTTAATTTGTTGTTTAAGTGTAATTTTTGCTTGATTATGTTATCTGGTGTGTAGTAGATTGATTGGTTTGATTGGAAATTCTAAATGTGTGTAATTTTACAAAATAATGCATATGCCCGCAAAGTGTTCGATGAAATGACTGAACCAATTTCAGTGATATTTTTGTGCTTTTCTACCATTGTTTGTGTGAATTGTTGCCAAGTAAGCGTCATTGGTGATTTGTCGTGTGAATTAACATAAAAAATGTTGACTTATAGTTACTTAAATTTATAATTTGATTTACAATAAGTTGTGATTATTGATTAAATATTGACAATGAATTAGATACTTCATAAGTTGGCGGTGTAGCTACACGCGACAATTCATCCTCATTTCTAACAAGACGCTGGTTTAGCGACCTGAAATGAGTCCAAAAAGGGGGAAACCACGTGAGTTTAGGGTTTGTTTTTGTTGATAATTAATTGTAATTTTTTACATAACTACAACTATTATCCTCACTTATTATTAATATGGTTCGTTACAGTTATACCCTTTGACACCATTTGTCGCTGTACTCCGTCCTGTTACCTCCATCTGAGTTCCGTCTGCTCATCTTGTCCTTTCGATTCTGCTACTACTATCCTAGCCCAGTTGAGGTGAGGGTATTTTTTGTTGATTAATTGTACGTGAAAATACATAATTTGGTTCCTCTCATCCCACAAACTAATAGAACACCGGGAGTTATAGTGGTTTGGCTAATAATCCAGCCTACATTCACTCATTGACAATATCTTTATTACTTCCTTTGGTATTACAACTTTAGAGAGCTTTCTAGTGTTTTCCCTCTCTTCTAATCTTGTGTCCCCCCTCACAAATGAGCCCTCTATCTCTATTTATAGACTTTCTAGGGTGAAGTCTATCTCTTAATCCTTGTACAAGTGTTATCACTTTATTAGAGCAACCTTCTTAATTTTGGTACATCTCTCCTTGTAAAGCCTTCCGGTCCCAAAGTGTGAGATGCGGGATCCGGTCATGGGGCACGGGGCCGGAATATGGGACCCGGTCATAGAGTGCGGGCCGGAATACGGGACCCGATCATGGAGTGCAGGGCCGGAATATAGGACCTGGTCATGCGGCCTAGGACCCGGATTGATGCTTGGTGCCCAAATTGGAGCCTGAACAGGGTCCTGAAGGAGGCTCATGGTCTGGGCCGGGGTCTAAGGTGTGGACCGCTTTGACCTTTTGTCTTCGTCACATTCTTGCCCTTCTCAGTACGTATTTTTTTTTATAACTACAACTATTATTCTAATTATTATGGTTCACAGTTACTCCTTTTGACACGTTTGTCGCCATCTTCCGCCCTGTTTCCTCCCTCCGAGTTTCGCCTACTCCTCGTCCTTCCAAAAACATGTTAGTTTTATTCTTCAACCTCGTTGAATTTCTGTTTATCATAATTGTTTGTAAAATTCATTGATTTATATATAATAGTTAGTTGCAGAATTATATATTCATATATATTTAATATATTGTCCACTCGATTCTGCTACTATTATCCTAGCCCAGTTGAGGTGAGGGTAGTTTTTTGTTGATTAATTGTATTTTTTTATAACTACAACTATTATTCTAATTATTATGGTTCACAGTTACTCCTTTTGACACGTTTGTCGCCGTCTCTGCCCTGTTTCCTCCCTCCGAGTTTCGCCCACTCCTCGTCCTTCCAAAAACAGGTTAGTTTTATTGTTCAACCTCTTTGAATTTCTGTTTATCATAATTGTTTGTAAAATTCGTTGATTTATATATAATAGTTAGTTGCAGAATTATATATACGTATATATTTAATATATTGTTGGTTATATATATAATATATTATGTATATATACATATAAGATAATCAAGTAGTATATATATCTATAATATATATTGTAGATGTGTATATATATGTTATACAGACTCGCCATGCAAGAACCATATCATTATATATCATTTCCAAAGATAGTTTCGTTATTGTTGTTTTTATATTTATTATTTTAAATATAAGTTAATTTATTATGCATTATCAATATATTTTTGTATTTATTTTTTAGCTTTAACTTTCATTTGGAGTTTGTAGAATGGACCGTGAATGGATGTACGGTCAGCGAGGGAATTATTTTGAATCAAAAGTGGATAATGAATTTTGCAAAGCAGCTCTCGATCATCAGAAAAGGATGAACGAGACACACATTCTGTAACACCCCAACCCGAAATCCAACAATTTGAACGACGATCACTCCCAAAAAGAATACAACTGCAGCGGAAATAAATGTGACAACCGGGCGGTATTACAATGCCGTTGGCCACCCTTGTGACCAACAAGGCTAAACCAAATACAATCCTCAAATGTCACGGTCTGGAATACAGATACAACCCGAGATACTAGGAATCAAACTCAAAGTAAAATACTGAAATAAAATAATTAACTAATAGTAGACTCCCAAAGCTTGGTCTACCCCACCTACACTCAGTGTGGTGATCTTCTTAAACTTCAGGTACCTGAAAAATGGGGGTGCCCCCAAAGGGGCTCAGCAAACAATGCTGGTATGGAAAACGTGCAGCCCATCGTCTACCGGGCCACACCAACTACTTTGTCGAACACATGCAGTTCATTTTTATAAAGCTGTAAACAAGCATATTCTGATGATAACAAGTATCCAAACAAGGACAATAATGTCACATAGAACAAGACACAGAAGGTCAAGTTAGCTGAACTGAAATGTCTGATAGCTGTCGGGTCCACACAGTGGGACTGACAGATTTATAAAAGTATATCAATATAGTGGAGGTATAGTGACCTCGTTATAGAGAAAGGTTGGGTATAAAAACCCCAGGAGATAACGTAGTTAAACCCTGAACTGAGAGGCGTGGGAAAATGAATCCCACTAGAGGAATGAAATCTTCCTCAAACTGAACTGATGGGCATTTGAATCCCGGGAGGAATAGAGTCTTCCTCCCAACTGAATGTTCCGTCGCGACGTAGTAGGAGACGACCTGAGACAGGTACAACTCCTGTAGCATGCATGGCCAGATCCAACTGGGCTCCTCGTTCTCGAAGTATAGAATTGTTAAGTGTCATATAAAGACGTTAAACAAGAACACAATGTGTATTGTCAATTATCACGTTTAGGATAATGACGTTGTTATAAAGTGAAGTTAGTGAGAGACTCGAGTACAAGTCCTCGGTATACTGAAGCGCAGGTATTTAATCCACTGGTATAGTAGTGTTGTATGCGTGGGACATACACGTTGTAGTCAGCAACATTCACGCACATAAAATAATACAACAGCGCACAAGAGTAAACAACATTTTACATTAATTATCTTGGTCGTTATTTCAAACAACAGATAGCACACAAGCCGGTGTAATCCGGTAGAAAACAGGTTGCAAGAATCCCATACCGTTCACCGTAGACTGTACTTGTAAATTCCCGGTCAACGTCTGGTCAACCAAGGTCCTAGAATAGGATTAACTGAGAGGGTTAATTTATGTTACCCTTATATAATAATCTTATTGGATCTTTCAACAAATCTTGTATTTGTTATTTCATGTGAGGTTTATTTCTTTTAATTACCTCATGATTGAATGTATATCTTATTTGTTATTCCTTTTTGATTTATTTATAAATCCTTTGATGTACATATATGATTCATATATTCATGTACTATATTTGTTGTTTATTTTAATTGTCTAAGTGACATAACAACTTATAATTTTCTTAACTATATTTAAATGTCTTACAATGACATAATATTCTTATAATCTCATTATTCTCCTTTTAGTCATAAACAATACTTATTGTTTCTTTTTAACTTCCTTATAACTACATAAGCCATAGTTCTAATTCCATAATTCCTTTAATTACAATTCTTTCTTCTAATTCCTCAAAATATCCATATAGGACCTATATTTATTTAAATCTAAATTATTACCCTTATATTTCGGTTATTTATAAATCAACCACATTAATTCAAAACTTATATTTAAATTCTAATCTCATTATATTATAGAGTTTTAACTTCTTATTTAGCTAAATTACATAGTCACACTAATATTTTGGTATATAGCTTTTAAGTACTATAACTTTCAAAAAATAACAACTTAGCCCCTAAATTCTCGGCAATAATATTTTCCCATAATTACAATTAACCACAAAACCTTATAAACTTTGCATAATGCCTTATAAACTATAGTTTTAATTTTAATTCTCCATAAATGCCGAATATATATATATATAAATTCTTAAATTATCAAACTAACCCCAAATAATTCGGCTTTGGTCTTGAACCTCATTCCATTATTTTCACCCAAACTTTATAATAACTTCTAATGACTTATAATCTAAAGTCTAAATATTTAATCCTTCAAAATTTCGAAAGTGAACTCAATGATTCTCTTAATTATCAATTCGCCCACTAATAATTACAAACTTTCATATAACTTTATAAATTGCATAATAGCCCAAAACTTTATAAAAGTTATTTTAAGGCTTGTTTAAATTATCCAAATTCATAAACTTAATTCTACCTTATATTATATTATAATTACACCAAATACCCCTTTAACTCTCGGCTTTCACAATAAATCCACTAAACTTTGTAAAAATTACATTTAAACCACATAACTTAATTAATTAGCCATTTAAGCACTAATAAAATATTTTTAACTCTCCAAACTTTATAATATAAGTTTATATACCTAAGTAGGTCATTAAAACTCATTTATCAATTAGAGCATTCGGCCATAAATATTTAGTGACCATATAGTATATAAAAGTGGATTTATATGTCATAATAATTATACATAAATTCATAGGAGTCATATAACTCATGTATAAATTATTGTAAGGTCTTATATTGATTCTTAGCTCAAAATAAAACATTTTTGCCCTAGACATTTCGGCCTAATTTTACTTGTAACCTAAATAAATTTTGTGACACAAAAATGTGTCTTAAGGTAAATATTTTCTATATATGTTATAGATTATATTTTTGGCATATAAAACCATATAGTTTCGGTATTATTTAGCCTAGGAGATGTACATAATTTTTGTACAATTTTTAGAAGCTTAACAAAGCTTATAACATAAAGATTTACTTAGTAAACTTACTTCTTAACAAAGGTGGTTAAGTGTTTGAACTTCTTCTTGAATCTCCTAGGTAAACTTGATGCTCCTCTTCGGTTTTATGCAAGAGGTGAAGGTGTTTAGGAGTTAGATCTTGAATAAAGATCTTAAGTAGATTTGGAAGTAGTTTTACAAGACTTTACCTTAGGCTTTTCTCCTTATAAATTCGGCACTCCTAAGGTAGGTGAAGAACAAGTTTTCCTTCATCAAAATGAAGAAGAAAAGAGACTTATAAGAAGTAGAACTCGGTTACACATAAAAATGTGCTTTAAGGATTTTCAAGCTTTAAAACCTACCTTAAGATAACCTTGAGATGCTCCTTGGATTAATGTTGTTTTGGACAACCCCCTTGGAGATCTAATTGATGCCGAACACACCTTGTTATGCTAGGAAGAGTTTTGCTTCAAGACTTGCCAAGAAATGCTAGGAAATTACCTTAAAGATGAAGGTAGAAGTTAAAACTCCATTAATGGACTTAAGAGCTTCAAAGGAAGAAGATGAAGCATGAAGAGAGAGGAGGGAGCCTTACCAAACCGTGGAGGAAATGTGAAAGGAGGGAAATGAGACCTAGCTCACGTAAATGAAAGAGGGCAATTGAAATTTGATTTTGTTTTGTCAATTTTTAATGTCAAATGACTTTACTTTTCCTTAGTTTATTACATGGTTTATTGGCTCAATAAATGCCTCCTTTCCAGCATGAAAATCGGACATGTGAGGTGTGACAAGGCATGAGTTGGAAGAGAATGATTATGAGCTAGAAGACAAGGTAAGAAAAGGTGAGTTTTATTCCTTGATTTTTCAATGTTATAACTTGTCTTCTTCCTCTCTTGTATATGCACGGTTTAGGGTCTGGATGGAGCTCATTTTATCGGCATTCATGAGCTAAGAAACAAGCAAGGAAGGTTACTTGCTTAAGAAATCAAAAGGCAAAAAGAAAAAGGAATCTACTTTTTGCTTTTAGCATTTGTTTTTGTCTAGCCAACTTGGCCATGTTCTCTAGCATAATTTCGACAGCTCTCTGGTCAAATGAGTCACACATTTCTTTGCCATTAAGTATTATAGCACATGGGATGATGAGTCATTATGTTTTAAGCCTTTTTTAAACTTTAAAGGCAAATTTTATACTAGTTTTTGCTCTCAAAATCGGCCCCTATAGAGAGCCTTGTTGACTAGTCACACCAACTTATTTAGAAGTTCATTTTAACCCTATTTAAGATTACCAATTCGTGGCATGTCAAAACTACAAGGTAATTGCGTAAAACGCATTTTCGTGACACCCGAAGGTGTGTTTTTGTGCTCTAAGGAAATTTTGGGAAACCAATTGTTCTTATGAGTTCCAAGTGTTTGTAAACACTTATTATAGTAAATAAACATATACTAAGATGTTACATTGAGTTATATGGGGTTATATCAACCCGTGACATAATTTACGGGCCATCGGGACACTCCCGGGCCAAAAAGGAGCGCTAAGAAATCCTCCTGTGGTTTTTGCTGAATTTTGAGAAACCACTTCGTGGGTTCTCTTATAATGGTTAATAATGATGTTAGGAACTCAAGGAATCAATTTTATAGGAGTTCGTGCCACCTCGGCACTCCTCCGGACTTTTCGTGCTTTAAGGGGCGTGCGTGAGCACTCCCGAGCGTTTTGCGTTTTTGACTGAATATAGCTTAGGGAATATATTTATATATTCATATAATAATTGTATGACCATTTGGTTTGAATATTAGAGGGTCATACAAGGTCATGTTTGACCATATGCTTCTAAGGCGTTTTAGCGTTTATGGTGAAACGACTATTTTTACGTAACGTTTTCATGCATGGGTTTGCATGCGTACGTGAAATGATTTATATTTGGATTATATTCCAATAAATAATGATTTAATAATATTATTTAGATTTGGGGTATTTCAATCTACCCCCCTTAAAAAGGACTTCGCCCTGAAGTCTCATATCTAAATTATAAGGTTGTGGGGAATCAAGTTCCACTAAGTATCCACAACTCAATCTAGTTTTTAGGGATCAAGTCCCAAGTCTCTATATTCCTAAGTTCACAGTGTACATCAAACACAACAGGAATACTTTGGAACAATATAGTGTGATGTAATAACACAGTCACTTTTCATATCTAATAGTGCACAAAGTACATTCAAATACAGTGTTACACAGAACACATACAAGACAAAGTGTCGCTGAGATATACTGAACAGTGTTACACAAGAACACATACAAGACAACGTGTCACTGAAATATACTGAACAGTGTTACACGAGAACACATATAAGACAAAGTGTCACTGAAATGCATGAAAGTGCAACAAAATGCATACTAAATTCACAAACGAAAAAGGCTCTACCCCCCAAAAAAAGAGGGGTACGCCCACGTACCCTAGACTGAAGTGTCTAATCGGTAAATAGTGAGGGAAACTTCGCTCGCATATCAGCTTCTAGTTCCCATGTGGCCTCTTCCACATCGTGGTTCGACCAAAGAACCTTTACTAGGCTCACAGATTTGTTTCGAGTGTCTCGTTTCTGTCTAAGATTCTTTGCGGTGTTTCCACATACCGCATTGTTGGTTCTAATGAGAGTGTCTCTGGTTGTAGAACATGAGAAGGATGAGGCATGTACTTCTTAAGCTGAGATACATGAAAAACATTGTGTACTTTGCCCAACTCGGCTGGCAAATCAAGTCGATATGCCACAAGGCCCACCCGCTCTATGATAGCGTAGGGTCCTACAAATTTCGGGCTTAGCTTGCCCTTTTGCCCAAATCTGAATACACCCTTCATGGTGATACTCGTAGAAATACCTGGTCGCCAACTGCGAACTCAAGGTCTCGTCGCCTCTCATCAGCATATGATTTCTGTCTGTCTTATGCTGCTTTCATGTTACTCCTGATTTGTTGTACTTCTGCCTGGACTTGCTCTAAGTACTCAGGGCCAATGATGACGGTCTCACTAGACTCGTCCCAGCACAATGGTGTGCGACATGGTCTGCCATATAAGGCTTGGAAAGGTGACATCTGTATAGAGGCGTGATAGCTGTTATTGTATGCAAACTCGATGAGATGTAGTCTATCTATCCAGCTGCCCTGGAAATCCAAGGCACATGCTCGTAGCATGCCTCTAAGGTCTGAATAGTCCTCTCTGACTGACCATCTGTCTGAGGATGAAATGCTGTGCTAAGCTTCAACTCAGTGCCAAGTGCCTCGCGAGTAGCTCGCCAGTATCGTGAGAGAAATCTAGTGTCTCGATCTGAAACAATAGTCTTAGGTACTCCATGATGTCTGATAATCTCCTGCTCAAATAGTTCTGCCAACTTTGGCACTTTCCAAGTGTCTTTCATCGGAATAAACCTAGCAACCTTAGTCAGTCGATCAACAACAACCCAAATCATATTAAGGCCTCCTCTCGTAGGTGGTAGTCCCACCACGAAGTCCATGGAGATATCATAAAACTTCCACTCTGGAACTGGCATAGACTGCACCATACCTCCTGGTCGTCTATGTTCGAATTTCACTTTCTGACAAGTGAGACATCGAATCACGTACTCTGTCACGTCGCCCTTCATACCACTCCACCAGAAATACCTCTTTAGATCTTTGTACATCTTAGAAGCTCCTGGATGGACAGATGTGGAAGAAGTGTGGGACTCTCGAAGAATATGCTCCTTAATATCTGTGCTGTCTCTGGGAATACACAATCTTCCCTTCAATCTGATGAGTCCATCATCATGTAACTGGAACTCATATTTTCCACCCTCAAATGTACCGTCAGACAACTTCCGACTGATCTCCATCATTCGCTGATCACTCTGCTGTGCTCTACGTATGTCGTCCATAAGACTCGAGCTAGCCACAATGGCATTTAGAGAATGTGCTCGTCGACTCAGTGCGTCTGCTACAACATTAGCTTTCCCTTCCTTGTACTGCAAATCAATATCATAATCCTTAAGAAATTCAACCCATCTTCTTTGTCTCATGTTTAACTCTTTCTGGGTGAATACATACTTCAAACTCTTGTGATCCGAATATACGGTCATCTGGACACCATACAGGTAGTGGCGCCAGATCTTCAATGCAAAAACAATAGCTCCAAGCTCCAAGTCATGTGTGGGATAATTTTCCTCATGTTTCTTCAACTGTCGGGAAGCGTAGGCGACTACCTTCCCATTCTGCATGAGTGCTGACAGAGAAATTGTAGGGATAAAACTATATACAAAAGAATAAACGAATAACTAAACCTACAACTCTACTACGGGTAGCAAAATAAAACCCGGTCGGAGTACAGTGTAAATATATTACGACCGAGAGTATCGTACCCAAGGGACTTATAGAAAATTAGTCCTAATCCGGTAATACCTATTCTAAGACAAGGGGGGAAATTGAAATATTTTCTAATCCTAATCAAAACTAACTAAACTAAGTGGTAATTACAATGAAATTATCCTTGATCCAGGGTGTGAAACCATCTAAGCATCAATATGAACTCTAAACATAAACACAGGCCTTCGAATTAACCAACAACTGAACACGCCGGGTGTCCTGCCGGATACCACTTGCACGGCATATTCAAAGACATTGAATATGCCGGACATTGGCCACCCGGCAGTGCATCCGGCATAGTCATAATGCATATTCTTTCTCCAGTTTCCGAGAAGAAAACAGAAGACTCACTACCTATTAACAATCCGAGCATATATCATGCCACGAAATGAACAAAGTAATGGGAAAGATGGATTAATCTTCACTCTCACTACTAACTCTTAATTCATAAGAAGAGGGTAGAAAGACCATTAAGAGAGTCTAACCTATCTTACTTGGGACTTGTCTTCCACAAGTAAGAATTGCATGAAGAGAAAAAGAGATCAACCTATTCTCTTTCATTAAGAACCTTACTCTTAATAAACTTGAAAATTATATTAAAGAAATCATATTGTTTACAAGAAGGAATTCATCCCTAACCAAGAATAAGCAAGGAGTTCTACATCTCCATCCACACAACTACAAGAAGAGAATACAAAGGGGAGAAGGGAATGGTCATAGCCTTAACCCGACAGGATCTTCTTCTTCTTCTTCGCGTGGATGGAACTGTAGAAACTTCCTTGGACACCAACAATGGAGTGGGGCGGAATTGGAGTTGTGAGTGGAGTGTATAGGGATGTTGAAGTGTATTCAATTGTAGCCTTCCTCGGCCTATTTATAGGCATTAATTGTGTCGATGCGGGCGTCGTGCCGGGTCCCCAATAGCCGGCACACGTGTTAAATGCGCCCAACTGTTAACGGTCGAAACCGTCGATGTCCGCGCGAAACAGTGCATATGCCGGGTAGGATATACCCGGCATCACCCTTTTCACCAACGGTCAATAACTGCTATCGCTTGGTCAACCGTGGCGACTCTTCACTTATGCCGGATGGAATCTACCCGGCATTAGGTCCGGCAATGCCTCTTTTCTGTTCTGTGCTTATGCCGTGCAGAAGCTACCCGGCATGGAGTCCGGCTTCAACTGAACTTTTGCCTAGAAAATCATTCCTTGCACAGAAAACTCATAAAAACATAAATCTGTACAAATTATACTTTAACACATAATGAGCATAAATAACATATATAACTTATTTAGATAAATATAATACTAAATCTAGTGCATAAAATATGATAAGTCTGCGGCTTATCAAGGCCCTACACTTACCTTTTGCTAGTCCTCGAGCAAAACAGATTAGAACGGACTAATTACTTATGCACAAAACAGATAAACTCTAGAAGAAAATGTAGATAAATATTTCCAACTATATGACTCTAATTCATAAGTATCACTTAATCTACCTTATCTTGTCAAACATACTAATGGGTATAAAACAAGGAATTTCAAAACGATCAAAAACTTTTGGGCTATTTTGCATAAGGGATTTTTGTAATCTCTCCTTTTTCCGGTTTCCATCATTCAGCTCTATTTTTCAAGAGTTTCTGAATGTGGCCAAGACTCTCATCAATGGTTTTATGAATCAGCCCTATTTTGCAAGAGTTTCTGAATCAACCATGATTTTTTTTGCATTGAAGAACGGGGAATTTAGGAGAAAAATAAAAGGAAAAACTCTCGTTTCTTGCTTTTATTCTGAGGCACTTTATGCAACCTCTAGGAATATATTGCTTTTCCTTTAGAAAAGATTTTTCTTCTTCTTTTTTTTTCTTTTTCTTCTTCTTTCTTTTGCACAAAAACCCTTTTTAAGATTTTCACCCAAAAGATTTTTCACAATTTGGAAAGAAAAGAATAACACCCATAAGTACATAAAGGAAAGAATTAGGAGCAAGATCAGTACTCATGTTAATAAAGAGAATCAAAAAGTTAAAAACAGGAATCTACAAGTCATTAGAAAGCTTACCTCTTGAGAGAACAAGCATTTTTCATTCCTAATCTTATCTCGATCAAAAACATGCAAAAAGTTTTAGTAAAACATTGATAAAACGCAAAACTTATGCATATTGCTAAAAAACTTATTTTATTTAAGGGGGGTCCCTGCCCTACACTTGGCAGGAACACTGTCCCCAGTGTTCAAAAAGAAAACGAATAAGTAAATTTTTTTTTTTTGTTAAAAGAAACTTAAAATAACTATAATGAAAGCAATTAAAAAAAAAGAACATAAATTTAAAGGAGAAAAATTAAATTGGAAGAAAGGCTCCCCTGGTTGATAGTGAAGGCGTGAGGAGGAACCGCCCTACACTTAGCCTTTTAGGCTACTTGGCGTTATCTGAGATCCTTGGCAGGATAGTGACCGAATTCGCAGGCTCCCGTGGATTGGTTTGAGTTTGGGATGGGAGCTGACCTTGCTGTCGTGGTTGCATCAGAAGTTGCTGTAACTGCAACTGCAACGATTTGTGCTCCTTGCGAATGGTCGAGATCTCATTTTGAGTATCCTGGGTCTTGTTCATCAGGGCTGACATCATGTCACGAAGTTCAGCCATTTCAGCCTCTGATGATGATGCAGGATGGGATGGTCTGAATTGCCTTGGACCTCCCTGGTAGCCGGCTTGACTCTGGAAGTGTTGAGGGGTTGGTTCCCTGTTGCCATGGCTGGCTGCGATACCCTTGGTTACTCACATAATTGACTTCCTCAACATTCTGAAAGTCTGGAATGTCAGGGCTTGAAGCGTGCGGTCGTGCACTAACCACGTTCGCTTGTTGAGGAAGTTTGTTCATTGCTATTTGCTCCACTACTTTCTGTAGAGCGCTAACCTTCGTGGACGTTTGGGCATTGCTTTCCAACAACTGCTCATGACTTTGCATCAATTTGTCGAGTTTGGAGTCGCCCTCTCCCACTTGATACAAACCAGCGGTACTACCCCTGGTTCCACCGGTGGCCCAATCCCTAATCTCTTCGCAAAGAGATTCAACCCCACTAAGGAATTGATCTCCAGGCTTCTTCAATATGTCTGCACCAAGGGAGGAAAGGATCATGGTTTTGCATTGGTTGACCAATCCTTTGTAAAACAACTGGGATAGTTGTTCCTTGGTGAGGCCGTGGTGTGGACATGTGCGAAGCAACCCTTTGAATCTGTCCCAAGTCTCACAGATGTTCTCCGAGCTAGGTTGTCTGAAGTTGTAAATGTCGGCGATCATCTCCAGGGTGCGACTAGGGGGCATGAATTTGTCATAAAATTTGGTTGCCATGTCCTCCCATGTGGTGATGGTACTGGGGGTTAGACTGTGGTACCACTCGCTGGCGTTCCCCGTAAGACTATGGGGAAAGAGGGAAAGTCTGGCGTATTGGAGGACATTATTTGTGGAGGTTAGGCTGTTTGTGTGTTGAAAGAATTTGGTGATGTGGAGCAAGCATCGTCCGGATTCGTACCATCGAACAATCCTAACTCTTTTATGCATCTAATTTGATGATATGGCTTAAGTTTCTGCCATTCATCGTATTCGGTTTGAGGAAGGATAGGAAGGTCGATTGCTGGTTTCTGGCCTTGGTTAGAAGGCCGGTTTATGTTACGGACGGTAGGTGTTGCCATTGGTGTAGGATCTGCTTCTTGTAGAATTCGTTGTTGCCTTAAAGTATGAAGCAGGGTTCTCTCGATCTCCGGATCAAAGTTGGCTAAATTTTCAGGAGTACTTGTTGACCGAAGAAGCATTCACTTTGAAATATAAGAGCAAGACATAACATTATAATACTTTGTATTAATAAAAGAATTAATATACTGTCTTAATTAGACTTACGAAAATACATGAAGAATTAAATTTTTGGTAATGCCGGACAGAGTGCCGGGTTATGCGTACCCGGCAGTGGACTTCCTCCACTAATGCCGGGTGTATACAAACCGGCATGTTACCCGGCGTGACCAAAAATCGAACATACTTAATTAAAAGAAAATGTAAAGGATAATCAAATTAAATGTAAGAGTAAATAAGGGATTGTAGGAGATTACTCCTAATTGTCCCTACAATGTGACAAAATATTGAGAGAAATTGAGCATGCCGGGTGACATGCCGGATCAAACCCGTCCGGCTAGGACTTCCTCCACTAATGCCGTGTGTAGCAAACCCGGCACAATACACGGCATGCGCAAAAATCGAATTCAAAATAAAGAAAATAGTATAGGGACTCATATAAGAGGAAAATAATGAAAGGAGTAGACAAGAATACATTAAGATTTGTTAAACTCAACAGCGTATGAAATTTTGAAAACAATTTGAACATGCCGGACATGATGCCGGGCAAATCCTGTCCGGCATCGGACTTCCTCCGGGTTTGCCGGGTGACAGATGCCCGCACTTCGCACGGCACATTCAAATCTGCAAACTAAGTGCGAAAATAAATTAAAGAATCAAAGAATCAAAGAATAAAGAATAAGGCGTTTTACCGAATTTAGGACTTGGACTAATTCCAAGTCCCCGGCAACGGCGCCAATTTGCTAACAGAGAAATTGTAGGATAAACTATATACAAAAGAATAAAAATAACTAAACCTACAACTCTACTACGGGTAGCAAAATAAAACCGGTCGGAGTATAGTGTAAATATATTACGACCGAGAGTATCGTACCCAAGGGACTTATAGAAAATTAGTCCTAATCCGGTAATACCTATTCTAAGACAAGGGGGGAAATTGAAATATTTTCTAATCCTAATCAAAACTAACTAAACTAAGTGGTAATTACAATGAAATTATCCTTGATCCAGGGTGTGAAACCATCTAAGCATCAATATGAACTCTAAACATAAACACAGGCCTTCGAATTAACCAACAACTGAACACGCCGGGTGTCCTGCCGGATACCACTTGCACGGCATATTCAAAGACATTGAATATGCCGGACATTGGCCACCCGGCAGTGCATCCGGCATAGTCATAATGCATATTCTTTCTCCAGTTTCCGAGAAGAAAACAGAAGACTCACTACCTATTAACAATCCGAGCATATATCATGCCACGAAATGAACAAAGTAATGGGAAAGATGGATTAATCTTCACTATCACTACTAACTCTTAATTCATAAGAAGAGAGTAGAAAGACCATTAAGAGAGTCTAACCTATCTTACTTGGGACTTGACTTCCACAAGTAAGAATTGCATGAAGAGAAAAAGAGATCAACCTATTCTCTTTCATTAAGAACCTTACTCTTAATAAACTTGAAAATTATATTAAAGAAATCATATTGTTTACAAGAAGGAATTCATCCCTAACCAAGAATAAGCAAGGAGTTCTACATCTCCATCCACACAACTACAAGAAGAGAATACAAAGGGGAGAAGGGAATGGTCATAGCCTTAACCCGACAGGATCTTCTTCTTCTTCTTCGCGTGGATGGAACTGTAGAAACTTCCTTGGACACCAACAATGGAGTGGGGCGAAATTGGAGTTGTGAGTGGAGTGTATAGGGTGTTGAAGTGTATTGAATTGTAGCCTTCCTCGGCCTATTTATAGGCATTAATTGTGTCGATGCCGGGCGTCGTGCCGGGTCCCAATAGCCGGCACACGTGTAAATGCGCCCAACTGTTAACGGTCGAAACCGTCAATTCCGTGCGAAACAGTGCATATGCCGGGTAGGATATACCCGGCATCACACCCGGCATCATCCTTTTCACCAACGGTCAATAACTGCTATCGCTTGGTCAACCGTGGCGACTCTTCACTTATACCGGATGGAATCTACCCGGCATTAGGTCCGGCAATGCCTCTTTTCTGTTCTGTGCTTATGCCGTGCAGAAGCTACCCGGCATGGAGTCCGGCTTCAACTGAACTTTTGCCTAGAAAATCATTCCTTGCACAGAAAACTCATAAAAACATAAATCTGTACAAATAATATACTTTAACACATAATGAGCATAAATAACATATATTTAACCTTATTTAGATAAATATAATACTAAATCTAGTGCATAAAATATGATAAGTCTGCGGCTTATCAATGAGTACACACCCTAATCCTCTGCCTGATGCATCACAGTAAACTTCATAACCCTCTGTGCCTTCAAGTATAGTCAAAACTGGTGCTGATGTCAAAGCATTCTTCAAAAGCTCGAATGTGGTCTCACATTCAGTAGTCCATGTGAAGGGTGCGTCCTTCTTCATTAAGCTGGTCATAGGTTTGGCTATTTTGGAGAAGTCTCTGACAAACCTTCTGTAGTATCCTGCTAAACCAAGGAAACTCCTGATGTCCGTAACGGTTTTTGGCCTAGGCCAAGTGCGAACTGCTTCTATCTTTGCTGGATCCACAGCGATCCCAGCATCAGAGATAACATGTCCTAAAAAGGAAACTCTGTCTAACCAAAACTCACATTTGGAGAACTTAGCATAAAGCTGGTTCTCCCTTAAGATCTCAAGTACATGTTGGAGGTGACTCTCATGCTCTTCCTTAGACTTCGAATAGATGAGGATGTCATCGATGAATACAACCACGGTCTTATCCAACTGCTCTCTGAATAATCTGTTAATCAAATCCATGAAGACTGCAGGTGCATTTGACAAGCCAAAAGGCATAACTGTAAACTCATAGTGGCCATACCGTGTTCTGAATGCTGTCTTTTCTATGTCTTGCTCCCTGATGGGTATCTGATGGTAGCCTGATCTCAAATCGATCTTTGAAAACACTTTTGCTCCTCTCAACTGATCAAACAAATCATCAATCCGTGGTAGTGGATATTTGTTCTTCACCGACACTGCATTAAGCTCTCTGTAATCGATGCATAAACGAAGGCTTCCATCCTTCTTCTTCACAAATAGGACTGGTGCTCCCCAAGGAGATACGCTAGGTCGTATGTATCCCTTGTCCAATAAATCTTTCAGCTGCTCCTTCAGCTCAGCCATCTCTGCTGGTGCCATACGGTACGGTGCCTTAGCTATGGGACCGGTACCTGGTAGTAATTCGATGGAGAATTCTACCTCTCTGGATGGCGGTAAGCCTGGAAGTTCCTTTGGAAAAATATCTGGAAAATCCGACACCACTGGCATAGCTGGATCAAAATCAGGGTCATGCTCTACATTCTGAACATAACATAGATATACCTCCTTCTGCTTCCTGACGTGCTTGTACATGGACATAGCAGATATAACTTTTATCGATGGTGCCCTAGGGCTCTGACGGTAAGATACTGTCACTCCTGATGGGCTCTTAAGCAACAGTCTGCGCTCTGCACAAAGAATGCGGCCTCTGTGCCGCCCCAGCCAGTCCATCCCGGCTATAACATCGAATCCTAGACCTCTGAACTCAATAAGGTCGATAGGGAATTCCTCCTCCTTAATACTGATAGTGGCTCCTCTATAAAGACGAGTGCAACTGATCTTCTCCTTAGACGGGAGTGCCACCTTAAAATCAGGTAACTCTACTGCGTCTAGCCCCAACTTCCCCGCAAGCGTAGGCGAAACGAAAGTATGTGAGGTTCCGGAGTCGAACAGTACTAATGCATCCACTCCATTAACCGGAAAGGTACCAGTGAGGATCGCGCCGCCCTTGCTGGCCTCCTCCTCAGTAAGTATACTTAAGGCACCTTCCGTCTCCTTAGCACAACCTAATAACAGAATCTGAGTAAGTACTCTGATATATGATGGAGGTCGACAAACATTCACTTTTCATAACAATAATGCTTCACTGATGATATGATCTCCTTTCGGATGTCCAATAACACTTACAACACTAATACTTTCTAAAAGTCAAACTTAATCTTCCTGGTTTCATGTGAGTGGCGTTTATCACTGTCGAAGGTGCTGTGCTTAACTTAATCCTTTTAATTCCATGGTAAAGCAACCTTGACTTTCCACCCATTATTAAAACATCTCCTGAACTCATTATGATTTTCTTTGCAAGGTCCACACGCTTCTGCTCGCCATAAAGGAACTCTGCGTCATCTCCAATTGACAAGGACAATACTAGTATCCCCTGTTCAAGGGACCCTTTTGTTTCATCATTGTCCTGGTGTAGTCCTAAGCGGCCTCCTTCTTCATAGAAGTTGATGATGTATAGATCAGCCCTTAGATTGGGAACTGGATCTTCTTCTAGCTGTTGAGCTGTATTAACTGCTTGCTCCACAATTGGTAGAAATTCTTCTGGGATTTTTGGTACTTGTGCTCCATCTCCATTTCTTGTATCTTGGTAGGTTTTTGTGTAAGGGTTCCAATCCTTTCCTAAGCACATCATTTTCAGCTTCATTTTTGATCCTCCTGGAAATTTTGGAGTGTAGAACCCTCCTGGTCCTGCTCCTAATTCTTGACATTTTCTGATGATTGCAATTTGTGTCTCCGGTGTTAGGTATCCTTTGAGTAATATCAAACCTGGTTGGATAACCTTACATTGTTCGTTCCCTGGTTCTTGCACTTTGATAATGGTTTCTTCCAGGGAGGGCGGTGAGGGGATAGGAAAGCATATCTTATAGCTTCCTACGTGTTTTAAATTTTTCTAGTGAGTCTTACTAATTCTTTCCTATGCAACTAGGCAATCAAGGCATGCAAGCACTCATTCACATCATCCATTGCTCAATAACAGGTTCACATGGTTTAGAATTACCTGGATTGGTAGAAGGACCAGCCTCATCTGAGCGGTCCATGACATGCAGGGGGGTCCCGATGCTGGGCCTTTGCCCTTATACCCCTGAGCTTGGTTGGTTGGTGGAGGGCGAGTATCGCTAGCTCCATTCTTAGGGCCGGTGGTTGCCTTTGCTCCCGGGCGGTAGTTCCTGCTCTCCGGGTTTCGGATGCACTCGAAGGCACGATGCCCGAGTATCTGACAGTAGCGGCACATGACTTTCTCCCCCTGGCAGTCCACGTCGGGGTGATCCTTTCCGCACTGTTTACAGTTGAAACGGCGAATATACTTCTGGCCCGTGTTTGAGCTAGATCCAGAACCCTTAGGTGGGTAGGTTTTCTGTGAAGTTGCCACTCCGTAGGTTCCTGATTGGGGGTTCCCAGTAGTTTGGTTCCCTTTCCCTTGATAGGACCCCTGTCCTTTCTGATAGGGTTTGTTTCTTTTGTTGGAGTTCCCCTGCTTGGCATCTTCGCCACCAGGTCCGTCCTTCCTCTTTTGGGAGCTCAAAGCATCCCTTCTCTTACAAGTGATCTCCACTACGGAAGCAGCATGATAGCATTCCTGCAAACTGGTGGGGATGATTGGTCCCATCCCAAACTGAAGTCGAGGGCTCAGTCCCCCGTAGAACCGGTCGACCAACACCTGGTCCGAGTATCCTATACCGGGTAATAGTCGGAGTAGCGAGGTGAACTTCGCATTGTACTCATCCACTGACATCTTTCCCGTCTGCTCCAGAGCATCAAACTCCCTGGTCTTCACCATCCTGGTGTGGGCCGGGTAGTATTTGCCCCTAAGTAGTGCAGTATAATGTCCCCAAGTAAAAGCTGGGTCATCCAGGTGGTCGGCTTTCACCATGTTCCACCAATCTCTAGCTGTATCCTTCAGATAAAAGGCAGCAAGTCTTACTTTTTCTCTAGCTGGGACTGCAAGCGTCTCGAACGCTGTCTCCATCTCCATGATGTAGGTCTCTAAGTGGGCAGGATCAGTCTGCCCCTTGAATGCAGTCGGCCTCAAATCAGCCAAACTCTTCACCCAGTCTCTCTCCCTGGGTGGTGGTGGTGGAGGTAGCTGCTGCTGCTGTGCAACCCCCGCCTGCGCAAATGCCTGAGCGATTAAGGTGGCAATGTCTGCCAGCCTGATGTTTGGCTCCTCATCAGCCTGTCCACGTCGTCCTCCTCTTCCTGACATCTGTAGGATGTGAGGTATATTAGGCACTGTGGTCAAAATCCTGGTCTTGGATAGTAGTCTAAGTAAACTAACTTAAACTCTTTTCAATACTATCTCTCAACCCTTAACCTAAGTCTTAGATATCCTAATCTCGGTGTATCCTTGTATCCAGAGCGTAACTACGCTCTGATACCACTTTTTGTAACAACCCAACCCGAAATCCAACAATCTGAACGGCGATCACTCCCAAAAAGAATACAACTGCAGCGGAAATAAATGTGACAATCGGGCGGTATTACAATGCCGTTGGCCACCCTTGTGACCAACAAGGCTAAGTCCAAATACAATCCTCAAATGTCACGGTCTGGAATACAGATACAACCCGAGATACTAGGAATCAAACTCAAAGTAAAATACTGAAATAAAATAATTAACTAATAGTAGACTCCAAGCTTGGTCTACCCCACCTACACTCAGTGTGGTGATCTTCTTAAACTTCAGGTACTTGAAAAATGGGGGTGCCCCCAAAGGGGCTCAGCAAACAATGCTGGTATGGAAAACGTGCAGCCCATCGTCTACCGGGCCACACCAATTACTTTGTCGAACACATGCAGTTCATTTTTATAAAGCTGTAAACAAGCATATTCTGATGATAACAAGTATCCAAACAAGGACAATAATGTCACATAGAACAAGACACAAAAGGTCAAGTTAGCTGAACTGAAATGTCTGATAGCTGTCGGGTCCACACAGTGGGACTGACAGATTTATAAAAGTATATCAATATAGTGGAGGTATAGTGACCTCGTTATAGAGAAAGGTTGGGTATAAAAACCCTAGGAGATAACGTAGTTAAACCCTGAACTGAGAGGCGTGGGAAAATGAATCCCACTAGAGGAATGAAATCTTCCTCAAACTGAACTGATGGGCATTTGAATCCCGGGAGGAATAGAGTCTTCCTCCCAACTGAATGTTCCGTCGCGACGTAGTAGGAGACGACCTGAGACAGGTACAACTCCTGTAGCATGCATGGCCAGATCCAACTGGGCTCCTCGTTCTCGAAGTATAGAATTGTTAAGTGTCATATGAAGACGTTAAACAAGAACACAATGTGTATTGTCAATTATCACGTTTAGGATAATGACGTTGTTATAAAGTGAAGTTAGTGAGAGACTTGAGTACAAGTCCTCGGTATACTGAAGCGCAGGTATTTAATCCACTGGTATAGTAGTGTTTGTATGCGTGGGACATACACGTTGTAGTCAGCAACATTCACGCACATAAAATAATACAACAGCGCACAAGTAAACAACATTTTACATTAATTATCTTGGTCGTTATTTCAAACAACAGATAGCACACAAGCCGGTGTAATCCGGTAGAAAACAGGTTGCAAGAATCCCATACCGTTCACCGTAGACTGTACTTGTAATTCCCGGTCAACGTCTGGTCAAACAAGTCCTAGAATAGGATTAACTGAGAGGGTTAATTTATGTTACCCTTATATAATAATCTATTGGATCTTTCAACAAATCTCGTATTTGTTATTTCATGTGAGGTTTATTTCTTTTAATTACCTCATGATTTAATGTATAACTTATTTGTTATTCCTTTTTGATTTATTTATAAATCCTTTATGTACATATATGTATTCATATATTCAGTACTATATTTTTTGTTTATTTAATTGTCTAAGTGACATAACAACTTATAATTTTCTTAACTATATTTAAATGTCTTACAATGACATAATATTCTTATAATCTCATTATTCTCCTTTTAGTCATAACAATACTTATTGTTTCTTTTTAACTTCCTTATAACTACATAAACCATAGTTCTAATTCCATAATTCCTTTAATTACAAATTCTTTCTTCTAATTCCTCAAATATCCATATAGGACCTATATTTATTTAAATCTAAATTATTACCCTTATATTTCGGTTATTTATAAATCAACCACATTAATTCATAAACTTTATATTTAAATTCTAATCTCATTATATTATAGAGTTTTAACTTCTTATTTAGCTAAATTACATAGTCACACTAATATTTTGGTATATAGCTTTTAAGTACTATAACTTTCAGAAATAACAACTTAGCCCCTTAAATTCTCGGCAATAATATTTTATTTCCCATAATTACAATTTAACCACAAAACCTTATAAACTTTGCATAATGCCTTATAAACTATAGTTTTAATTTTAATTCTCCATAAATGCCGAATATATATATATAAATTCTTAAATTATCAAACTAACCCCAAATAATTCGGCTTTGGTCTTGAACTCTCCATTAATTACATTTTCACCCCAAAACTTTATAATAACTTCTTAATGACTTATAATCTAAAGTCTAAATATTTAATCCTTCAAAATTTCGAAAGTGAACTCAATGATTCTCTTAATTATCAATTCGCCCACTAATAATTTACAAACTTTCATATCAACTTTTATAAATTGCATAATAGCCCAAAACTTTATAAAAGTTATTTTAAGGCTTGTTTAAATTATCTAAAATTCATAAACTTAATTCCTAACCTTATATTATATTATAATTACATACACAAATACCCCTTTAACTCTCTCGGCTTTCACAATAAATCCACTAAACTTTGTAAAAATTACATTTAAACCACATAACTTAATTAATTAGCCATTTAAGCACTAATAAAATATTTTTAACTCTCCAAACTTTATAATATAAGTTTATATACCTAAGTAGGTCATTAAAACTCATTTATCAATTAGAGCATTCGGCCATAAATATTTAGTGACCATATAGTATATAAAAGTGGATTTATATGTCATAATAATTATACATAAATTCATAGGAGTCATATAACTCATGTATAAATTATTGTAAGGTCTTATATTGATTCTTAGCTCAAAATAAAACATTTTTGCCCTAGACATTTCGGCCTAATTTTACTTGTAACAAATAAATTTTGTGACACAAAAATGTGTCTTAAGGTAAATATTTTCTATATATGTTATTATATTTTTGGCATATAAAACCATATAGTTTCGGTATTATTTAGCCTAGGAGATGTACATAATTTTTGTACAATTTTTCTTAACAAAGCTTATAACATAAAGATTTACTTAGTAAACTTACTTCTTAACAAAGGTGGTTAAGTGTTTGAACTTCTTCTTGAATCTCCTAGGTAAACTTGATGCTCCTCTTCGGTTTTATGCAAGAGGTGAAGGTGTTTAGGAGTTAGATCTTGAATAAAGATCTTAAGTAGATTTGGAAGTAGTTTTACAAGACTTTACCTTAGGCTTTTCTCCTTATAAATTCGGCACTCCTAAGGTAGGTGAAGAACAAGTTTTCCTTCATCAAAATGAAGAAGAAAAGATGTAACACCCCCAACACTGGCCTAGGAGTTAGGGGTATTACACGCCGCGTATTATTACATAATAACGCAAGGCTCTAATAAACAGAATTAAACAGATAATCAAATAAGGCCCAAACGAAATACTTCAATACAATATTATCGAAGAGATGTTAAAACATCCCAAAAAGTCATTACAGAACCCACCATACAGATGTCAAAAGCGGAAGCTTAACAAAATATGCCCAAAGGCCCAAATTCAATACAAAGGTCTCAAAGAAGCTAAAAACAAAGCAGCTAAACTCCAGAAGCTGAGGGGAGACGATCCTCGCTAATCAATTTGCAAAAGCGTTAGAAGTAGGGGAATGAGCACACAACTATGCCCAGTAGATGACAAACTTCATCAACCAGCATGCTCAAAACATTTACAGAATATTAACAAATCAGAAGGAGTCAAGAATCCACAAATATATCAGAAATCAGAAATCAGAAACAGAGGCCCAATCATAAGGGACTAATCAGAGCAGAAGCAGGCAGAAGCAGAAAACAGAGTGGGACACTAGTGATCACAGCATACAGACAGAACGAGCAACCAGCTCGTGAACAGAACGAGGAAACCTCACTCGTAAACAGAACAGGTGTAAACACCCGTGAACAGAACGGGGAACATCACCCGTGAACAGAAGGATCCTACATAGCGCGCTACGAGACAGCGTAACCAGCCATCCAAAGGCTCAGACGCAGAGATAACTAGGTCCCAAAACAGAAGCTTAAATACAGATAAGCATATGTGCATCAAAAGCACCAGAAAGCTCATAGATAGCTTGGAAATCAGAAGGGGAATCCAACCCCGCAAACAGAAGTCAAAACGGAGCTCAAACGAGCAAGTTATGGACAAAACAGTAGCCTGTCCGAACTTGTGTCCGGACATCAATGTTCGGACACAAGTCGAGACTCAGAAGGCGAAATCAGACAGATGTCCGAACTTGTGTCCGGACTTCAAAGTTCGGACACAAGTCGAACCTTAAAACAGAAGAAAAGACAGAGGTGTCCGAACATCCAAGTTCGGACGGATGTTCGGACGTTCTTCGGAAAACAGGACGTGGAGAGTCCGAACTTGTGTCCGGACATCAATGTTCGGACACAAGTCGAAGCCAAAATCAGAAGAATGCAGAAGGCTGTGTCCGAACTTCAAAGCTCGGACGGAAGTTCGGACACAGCGAAGATTTCAGAAAGAAAAAGCGCAGAAGGGCATGTCCGAACTTCAAAGCTCGGACGGAAGTTCGGACACGCCGAAAAATGCAGAGAACAGAGGCGATTTTAACACAGACAGAGGCATCAAAACAGTGTCAAAACAACATAGGTTTTCAGAAAACAACCTTGGGGGTTTGTAAGCATGAAAAACATCATCAAATAGACAATTCACAACCAAAATTCAGAGTCAGCAGGCAATCAGAACTCAGAACCGGAACGAAACTCCCCAAGGCCGAACACACTAATCGAATCCATAAGCCACCTACCTCAATTACAACAGAGAATTCTCTTCGAATCTGAACAACGATCGCTCCAACGCAGACACAGCAGTACGCAGACCCAGAAATGCAATCAGACAGCCACTGAAAACTCACAACGACGCAGAGAACGAACACCACAATCAGAAACTGTCCACAACCCAAAATCTGAAACGAAAACGGAATCAAAACCCTCACCTGAATCTGTCTACAGATTCGCAGAGCACGTCAACAGCAGTAGCAATCGACAGAGAACGTCGGGAAATCCACTGATTACAATCAGATAGCAGAGAAGGAAATTAGGGATTGGGAAGTTCTCCAAACTGATTTGCAAACTAATCAACGCAACAAAAACCTGAACCCGAAAAGAACAGCAAGACGAAGAAGAATCCACAGCACTCGAATCTCCAACCAGTAGCACAACGGATCGATCAACAGAGAGGAAGATTGAGAGAGAGAAGGGAGAAGGTTTGAGGGTTTCCAACTGAGAGAAGAAGAGCGTAAACGATCGTGAGAACGTGATTAGAAGTGAGGGTAATTAATGAGGGAAAAAGAAAATGAATTAAGTATTAACCTCACCTGATTAATTTGATAGAAAACAAAAGACCTCCTCGCCCCCGGCTTCTTTAATAAGGACTTCCGTGTCCTAAATTCAGAATGGACCATCTTAATGAACCATAGTAACGAAATAAAATTATAACCAAATCTTGGGTTATAACATCACCTCCCCCTTAAAAGAATTTCGTCCTCGAAATTAAAACATACCTACTGCTCAAACAGGGCGGGAAACTTAGAACGGACTTCGCTTTCGACCTCCCAGGTCGCCTCTTCCTCTGACTGACCCGACCACTGCACCTTCACCAAGGGCATGGTCTTACTCCTGAGCTTGCGGACATCCCGCGCTAAAATCCTCAAAGGAACTGCCTCAAACGTGAAGTCCTCCCTCAACTGAAGCGGACTGAAGTCGATCACATGAGATGGGTCCGGAATGTACTTCCTCAGCATCGAAACATGGAAAACACTGTGCACTGCTGCTAAAGACGGAGGCAGAGCCAAACGATAGGCAACCGGTCCGATCCTCTCTAGGATCTCAAAAGGACCCACAAAACGAGGGCTAAGCTTGCCTCTCTTCCCAAAACGAATGACTCCTCGCACTGGAGAAACCTTCAGATACACATGATCGCCCACCTCAAACTCTAGAGGTCATCTCCTCTGATCGGCGTAGCTCTTCTGACGACTCTGAGCCACAAGCAGACGCTCTCTGATAGACTGAATTTTGCCCACAGCATCCTGAACCAAGTCTGGACCAATCACAGCTCTCTCCTTCAGATCATCCCAACAGATGGGTGATCTGCACCTCCTGCCATACAAGGCCTCAAAGGGAGCCATCCCGATACTGGTCTGAAAGCTGTTATTGTACGCGAACTCTATCAGTGCCACGTGCTGATCCCAGCTGCCCCCAAAGTCGAGCACACATGCCCTGAGCATGTCCTCTAGGACCTGATTCGTCCTCTCTGTTTGCCCGTCTGACTGAGGATGGTAAGCTGAACTGAAAGACAACTTCGTCCCCAAAGCCTGATGCAAACTCTGCCAGAATCTGGACACAAACCTCGGATCTCTGTCAGACACAATCGAAGCCGGAACCCCATGCAGACGTACTATCTCATCAATGTACAACTGGGCTAAACGGTGCAAACTGAAGGTCTTCCTGACAGGTAGGAAGTGAGCGCTCTTCGTGAGCCGGTCCACAATGACCCAAACTGCATCGAAACCCCTCGGAGTCTTAGGCAGTCCCATGACAAAATCCATACCGACGCTCTCCCACTTCCACTCCGGAACGGGAAGAGGCTGAAGCAAACCAGCTGGTCTCTAATGCTCGGCCTTGACCTGCTGACAGGTCCTACATCTGGATACAAAGTCGGAGATGTCCCTCTTCATATTGCTCCACCAGAAAGTCTCCCGCAGATCCCGGTACATCTTCACACCTCCTGGGTGTACCGAGTATGGAGCTCCATGAGCCTCCTGCATGATCTCACGCCTCAACGCATCGTCTGTCGGCACACAAACACGGCCTCTGAACCTCAGGCAGCCATCCTCTGAAACCCGGAACTCGGACTCCTGACCAGCAGACAAACTCTCTCTGATCTTACACAGACTGACATCAAGCTCCTGGCTGGCCTTGATCCGGTCGATCAAGGTAGGCTGAACCTGCAGTGCTGCTAACATCCCAGACCTCTCTGGACGGACAACCCAGATACCCATGCGCTGCAGCTCCTGAGCAGATCTCTCCACACCGGACAAAGCACAAACAGTCCCAGACGGACCCCTCCTACTGAGCGTATCAGCAACCACATTCGCCCTACCCGGATGGTAGAGGATCTCTAAGTCATAATCGTGCAACAACTCCAGCCATCTCCTCTGCCTCAAGTTCAACTCCTTCTGAGTGAACAGATACTTGAGGCTCTTATGGTCCGTATAAACTTTGCACGCTGCCCCATACAGATAGTGCCTCCAAATCTTTAACGCAAAGACCACCGCAGCCAGCTCCAGATCGTGGGTCGGGTAGTTCTTCTCATATGGCTTCAACTGACGAGAGCCATATGCTACTACCTTCCCCTGCTGCATCAGAACACATCCCAGTCCCCTATGGGACGCATCACAGAAAACCTCAAGACCCTCGGTCCCCTCCGGAAGAGTCAAGATCGGCGCAGTAGTCAACCTCTTCTTTAGCTCCAGAAAACACTGCTCACAGGCATCGCTCCACTCAAACTTCACATCCTTCTGCAGCAGACGAGTCAACGGAATCACCAACTTGGAGAAGCCCTCCACAAACTTGCGATAGTAGCCCGCTAGTCCAAGGAAGCTACGAATATCTCCGACATTAGTAGGCCTGGCCCACTCAGTAATAGCTCGAATCTTCTCCGGGTCCACGGAGATACCATCCTTGGAGACCACATGTCCCAAGAATACCACCTGATCTAGCCAGAACTCACACTTCTTCAGCTTCGCATACAACTCGTTCTCCCTCAGAGTCTAGAGAACGGTCCTCAAATGCTCCTCGTGCTCCTCAGCACTCTTGGAATACACCAAGATGTCATCGATGAAAACTACAACGAACTGGTCCAAAAACGGCTTGAAGACCCTGTTCATCATATCCATAAATACTGACAGCGCATTCGTCAACCCGAATGGCATCACCAGGAACTCGTAGTGTCCATAACGAGTCCTGAAAGCGGACTTAGGCACGTCGTCTGCCTTAATTCTCAGCTGATGATATCCCGACCTCAGATCGATCTTCGAAAACACCTTAGCTCCTGCTAACTGGTCGAACAAGTCGTCTATGCGCGGGAGAGGATACCTATTCTTAATGGTAACCTTGTTGAGCTCCCTGTAGTCAATGCACAACCGCATACTACCGTCCTTCTTCTTTACAAACAACACTGGCGCTCCCCAAGGCGACACACTAGGGCGGATGAAGCCCTTATCCAGCAGCTCCTGCAACTGGACCTTCAGCTCCTTGAGCTCAGCAGGCGCCATACGGTATGGGGCCTTCGAAATGGGCTGAGTCTCAGGTGCGAGCTCGATCGAGAACTCCACCTCTCTGACAGGGGGAAGCCCAGGCACATCGTCCTGGAACACGTCGGGGAAGTCTCTGACCACTGGAATCTCCTCCAACTTCGCATCCTTGCGAACCTCAGGGATGTAGCACAGATATCCCTGGCATCCCTTCCTCAGAAAACAGAACGCCTGCATCGCAGATATGACTGGCGGCGAACACGGGAGTCCATTCCCTGCTACAACTATACGGGGCTGACCCGGCTCCTCAAAAGTGACTCTCGAAGCAGCACAATCAATATGGGCATGGTGCGCAGCAAGCCAATCCATGCCCAGAATCACATCAAAAGAAGTCATCTCCATCGGGATGAGGTTAGCACACAGAGTCCTATCTCTGACTAACACAGGACTATCTTTGCAAACAGAATTCAACAGCATAGAAGAGTCCCTAACTAATGGACTATGCACACATAACTCAACACCCAGAGGTACAACAGGCAAACCGAGCTCACCCACCAATTCAGCAGAAATAAAAGAGTGGGTGGCTCCAGAGTCAAACAAACAGAAAACAGAACGAGATGACAGCTGGAGAATACCTGTGACAACTCTGTCAGTCGATCGGTCCCTCTCTCCAGCCATCGCGTACACTCTGGCCTGGCCCTGGGGCTTCTTCTGCTCAGCCCCGGTCTCGATCTCTAGACCCAGATGTAGATCCTCCAGCTCCACCTCCAGAGCTACCTCTGCTCCTCTCAGCCTGAGGGCAATCAGCAATCCTATGCTCCATGGACCCACACTTGAAGCAGGCCCACTTCCTGTAGCAGTCCTGGCCTCTATGAAACTTGCCACAGACCCGGCACTTCGGAGCGGGAGCTGATGAAGACGAACCACCTCTGTCTCGCGAACGGTCCCCAGAGCGGTCTCCAGTAGTAGACTGCTTCTTCTGAGAAGCAGACTGATCCCTCCTATCACTGTCATCGGACCTCTGCTTCCTCTTCTGGTCCTTCCCTCCAGACTGGCGACCTCTCAAGTCAGCCTCTACCAGCAGGGCGACATCAGCAACGTCCCTGAAGGTCTTGTGACGCAGCGGCGTCACAGCAGATCGGATGTCCGGCCTCAGGCCACTCTCAAACTTCCTGGCCTTCCTATGCTCGTCAGGCTCAGGTGCAAATTAGATAAAGCTGATAAATTGCGGACCGTACTCCTCCACACTCATCTCGCGCCCCTGGCGAAGCCTATTATACTCCAGAATGCGCTGATCCTTATAGACGTCGGTCGGGTAGAACTGCTTGTTGAACTCCCCAGTGAAATGCTCCCACGTCCAAGGCTGTGGGAACTCCCCATCACTGACCTCCACCACTCCTTGGCTTCGGCCTTGAACAGAAATGTGGCGAAGTCGACCTTCTGCTCCCCCTCAGAGCCCATCACCCGAAGTAAATCCTCCACCTCTGACAACCAGTGGCTGGCCTCCTGGGGATCTCCTGCCCCATCGAACGATGGCGGCTTCAGCTTCATGAACTCCTGAAGCGCCTTCACATTCCTCCCTCCAGCATCTGCCCCAGCCGGGCCTGCTCCGCCAGCTGGTCCTCCTCCAGGGACCACCTCCTGCAGCAATGGTCGCATGAGCTGCGTCATGAACTGCTGAACAGCATCAGAACATTCCCTGGAGGGTTATTAGCTCTTCTTGGCGGCATTCGGAAAGTCCACAGCAAGTAGTTAGACTCCCGACCACTAACACTGAAGTTTCTGACTGACTGGCTAACTTAAAATCCCAGCAGATTAGAACCCAGAGCTCTGATACCACTAAAATGTAACACCCCCAACACTGGCCTAGGAGTTAGGGGTATTACACGCCCGCGTATTATTACATAATAACGCAAGGCTCTAATAAACAGAATTAAACAGATAATCAAATAAGGCCAAACGAATACTTCAATACAGTATTATCGAAGAGATGTTAAAACATCCCAAAAAGTCATTACAGAACCCACCATACAGATGTCAAAGCGGAAGCTTAACAAAATATGCCCAAAGGCCCAAATTCAATACAAAGGTCTCAAAGAAGCTAAAAACAAAGCAGCTAAACTCCAGAAGCTGAGGGGAGACGATCCTCGCTAATCAATCTGCAAAAGCGTTAGAAGTAGGGGAATGAGCACACAAACTATGCCCAGTAGATGACAAACTTCATCAACCAGCATGCTCAAAACATTTACAGAATATTAACAAATCAGAAGGAGTCAAGAATCCATAAATATATCAGAAATCAGAAATCAAAACAGAGGCCCAATCATAAGGGACTAATCAGAGAGAAGCAGGCAGAAGCAGAAAACAGAGTGGGACACTAGTGATCACAGCATACAGACAGAACGAGCAACCAGCTCGTGAACAGAACGAGGAAACCTCACTCGTAAACAGAACAGGTGTAAACACCCGTGAACAGAACGGGGAACATCACCCGTGAACAGAAGGATCCTACATAGCGCGCTACGAGACAGCGTAACCAGCCATCCAAAGGCTCAGACGCAGAGATAACTAGGTCCCAAACAGAAGCTTAAATACAGATAAGCATATGTGCATCAAAAGCACCAGAAAAGCTCATAGATAGCTTGAAATCAGAAGGGGAATCCAACCCCGCAAACAGAAGTCAAAACGGAGCTCAAACGAGCAAGTTTATGGCCAAAACAGTAGCCTGTCCGAACTTGTGTCCGACATCAATGTTCGGACACAAGTCGAGACTCAGAAGGCAAATCAGACAGATGTCCGAACTTGTGTCCGGACTTCAAAGTTCGGACACAAGTCGAACCTTAAAACAGAAGAAAAGACAGAGGTGTCCGAACATCCAAGTTCGGACGGATGTTCGGACGTTCTTCGGAAAACAGGACGTGGAGAGTCCGAACTTGTGTCCGGACATCAATGTTCGGACACAAGTCGAAGTCCAAAATCAGAAGAATCAGAAGGCTGTGTCCGAACTTCAAAGCTCGGACGGAAGTTCGGACACAGCGAAGATAGAAAGAAAGCGCAGAGAAAGCGCAGAAGGGATGTCCGAACTTCAAAGCTCGGACGGAAGTTCGGACACGCCGAAAAATGCAGAGAACAGAGGCGATTTTAACACAGACAGAGGCATCAAAAACAGTGTCAAAACAACATAGGTTTTCAGAAAACAACCTTGGGGGTTTGTAAGCATGAAAAACATCATCAAATAGACAATTCACAACCAAAATTCAGAGTCAGCAGGCAATCAGAACTCAGAACCGGAATGAAAACTCCCCAAGGCCGAACACACTAATCGAATCCATAAGCCACCTACCTCAATTACAACAGAGAATCTCTTCGAATCTGAACAACGATCGCTCCAACGCAGACACAGCACGCGACGCAGACCCAGAAATGCAATCAGACAGCCACTGAAAACTCACAACGACGCAGAGAACGAACACCACAATCAGAAACTGTCCACAACCCAAAATCTGAAACGAAAACGGAATCAAACCCTCACCTGAATCTGTCTACAGATTCGCAGAGCACGTCAACAGCAGTAGCAATCGACAGAGAACGTCGGGAAATCCACTGATTACAATCAGATAGCAGAGAAGGAAATTAGGGATTGGGAAGTTCTCCAAACTGATTTGCAAACTAATCAACGCAACAAAACCTGAACCCGAAAGAACAGCAAGACGAAGAAGAATCCACAGCACTCGAATCTCCAACCAGTAGCACAACGGATCGATCAACAGAGAGGAAGATTGAGAGAGAGAAGGGAGAA
>CM041780.1:243880194-243994534 GCA_023374045.1 Limonium bicolor | reverse complement strand
GGTTTGAGGGTTTCAACTGAGAGAAGAAGAGCGTAAACGATCGTGAGAACGTGATTAGAAGTGAGGGTAATTAATGAGGGAAAAAGAAAATGAATTAAGTATTAACCTCACCTGATTAATTTGATAGAAAACAAAAGACCTCCTCGCCCCCGGCTTCTTTAATAAGGACTCCGTGTCCTAAATTCAGAATGGACCATCTTAATGAACCATAGTAACGAAATAAAATATAACCAAATCTTGGGTTATAACAAAAGAGACTTATAAGAAGTAGAACTCGGTTACACATAAAAAATGTGCTTTAAGGATTTTCAAGCTTTAAAACCTACCTTAAGATAACCTTGAGATGCTCCTTGGATTAATGTTGTTTTGGACAACCCCCTTGGAGATCTAATTGATGCCCGAAAACACCTTGTTATGCTAGGAAGAGTTTTGCTTCAAGACTTGCAAGAAATGCTAGGAAATTACCTTAAGATGAAGGTAGAAGTTAAAACTCCATTAATGGACTTAAGAGCTTCAAAGGAAGAAGATGAAGCATGAAGAGAGAGGAGGGAACCCTTACCAAACCCGGGAGGAAATGTGCAAGGAGGGAAATGAGACCTAGCTCACGTAAATGAAAGAGGGCAATTGGAATTTGATTTTGTTTTGTCAATTTTTAATGTCAAATGACTTTACTTTTCCTTAGTTTATTACATGGTTTATTGGCTCAATAAATGCCTCCTTTCCAGCATGAAAATCGGACTGTGAGGTGTGACAAGGCATGAGTTGGAAGAGAATGATTATGAGCTAGAAGACAAGGTAAGAAAAGGTGAGTTTTATTCCTTGATTTTTCAATGTTATAACTTGTCTTCTTCCTCTCTGTATATGCACGGTTTAGGGTCTGGATGGAGCTCATTTGATCGGCATTCATGAGCTAAGAAACAAGCAAGGAAGGTTACTTGCTTAAGAAATCAAAAGGCAAAAAGAAAAAGGAATCTACTTTTTGCTTTTAGCATTTGTTTTGTCTAGCCCAACTTGGCCATGTTCTATAGCATAATTTCGACAGCTCTCTGGTCAAATGAGTCACACATTTCTTTGCCATTAAGTATTATAGCACATGGGATGATGAGTCATTTGTTTTAAGCCTTTTTTAAACTTTAAAGGCAAATTTTTATACTAGTTTTTGCTCTCAAAATCGGCCCTATAGAGAGCCTTGTTGACTAGTCACACCAACTTATTTAGAAGGTCATTTTAACCCTATTTAAGATTACCAATTCGTGGCATGTCAAAACTACAAGGTAATTGCGTAAAACGCATTTTCGTGACACCCGAAGGTGTGTTTTTGTGCTCTAAGGAAATTTTGGGAAACCAATTGTCTTATGAGTTCCAAGTGTTTTGTAAACACTTATTATAGTAAATAAACATATACTAGATGTTACATTGAGTTATATGGGGTTATATCAACCCGTGACATAATTTACGGGCCATCGGGACACTCCCGGGCCAAAAAGGAGCGCTAAGAAAATCCTCCTGTGGTTTTTGCTGAATTTTGAGAAACCACTTCGTGGGTTCTCTTTATAATGGTTAATAATGATGTTAGGAACTCAAGGAATCAATTTTATAGGAGTTCGTGCCACCTCGGCACTCCTCCGGACTTTTCGTGCTTTAAGGGGCGTGCGTGAGCACTCCCGAGCGTTTTGCGTTTTGACTGAATATAGCTTAGGGAATATATTTATATATTCATATAATAATTGTATGACCATTTGGTTTGAATATTAGAGGGTCTCATACAAGGTCATTGTTTGACCATATGCTTCTAAGGCGTTTTAGCGTTTATGGTGAAACGACTATTTTTACGTAACGTTTTCATGCATGGGTTTGCATGCGTACGTGAAATGATTTATATTTGATTATATTCCAATAAATAATGTTTAATATATTATTAGATTTGGGGGGTATTTCACATTCCCTGTCCATGTGCACAATGTGAACTTCGCAATAAGTTTCCTAACCTACTTACAATCAGATTTCATCTATCAAGGCATGGATTTATGCCGAACTATAAGATATGGTTTTGCATGGCGAGTCATTAGAAGCCAGTTGCAGGGTGCAAACTTCACTCAACAACCGAACAGTGAACCAGAAATGGTTACAGATGATACTACATTTCCTGATAATACGTGTGATCTGAGTGACACTGATATCAACGATGACAGTGATAAGATTGAACAACTGGACTCTATGCTGCAAGATGTTGAAGATAATTTCATAGACAAACCGGCTGAAATATCAAAGATTACTTGATGCATCACGTTCCCCTTTGTTTCCCGGATGCACCAAATTTACAAAGTTGACATCCGTGCTGCATTTGGTCAATCTTAAAGCAAGATTTGGCTTGAGTGATAAGAGTTTTACGGCAATACTAGAACTATTCCACGACATGCTACCAGATGATAACAATCTTCCTACTTCCACTTATGATGTAAAAAAGTTGATGTGCCCTATGGGTGTGGAGTACAAAAAGATACACGCATGTCCAAACAGTTGTGTATTATACAGAGGAGAGAATAAACATTTGAATGAGTGTCCAAAATGTCATTTGTCACGCTATAACAGAAGGACGGTCAAACATCCAATTCTAAGAAAATAAGTCCTCCAGCAAAAGTCATTTGGTATTTACCCATAATACCAAGATTCAAACGACTTTTTGCAAATGTCATAGATGCCCAAAATTAAGATGACACGTAGAAGGAAGAAAAAATGATGATAAGCTGAGACATCCAGCTGATTCACCACAATGGAGGACAATCGACAGAAGATTTCAAGATTTTGCCAGTAAAAGTCGAAATTTGAGACTCGGGTTATGTACGGATGGGATGAATCCTTATGGCAGTCTAAGTAGTCAGCACAACACTTGGCCTGTTCTATTGGTGATCTACAATCTTCCTCGTGGCTGTGTATGAAGCAGCGGAAATACATAATGTTATCATTGTTGATTTCTGGACCTAAACAACCAGGACATAACATCGATGTATACCTTGCACCACTGATTGACGATTTGAAATTGCTATGGAATCAGGGGACAGTGGTTTATGACATATACGCCAAACAAAACTTTACACTTCGTGCCATGCTTTTTTACACAGTGAAGGACTTTCCAGCGTACAGGAACTTATCTGGATACATAGTAAAAGGCACATTTGCTTGCCCAATATGTGAGGACGCCACTTGTTCTGATCGTCTATAGTTTTATGGAAAAAAACGTCTACATGTGTCATCGTAGATTATTGCCATCAGCTCACCCGTACCGTAAAAAGAGGAAGTTATTCAACGGAAAGACTGAGTCACGTGTTGCTCGTATACCTCTGAGTTTGAAGAGATTTATCAAAAGGTGAAAGACATTGACAATGTTTTCGGTGTTCCGTCCAAGTCTACCCAAAAAAACATCTGGAAAAAATGTTCAATATTTTCGGAACTTCCGTATTGGAAACATTTATCTGTTAGGCATTGTCTTGATTTCATGCATATTGTCAAAAATGTGGTGAGGCTGTTGTTGGGACTTTGCTTAACATACCTGGGAAAACAAAAGACGGAATAAAGGTTCGAAAAGACATGCAAGCTATGGGCATACGTGAGGAGTTGCATCCCCAAGAAAGAGGCAAACGAAATTTTTACCTTCAGCATGTTACACTTTGTCTTAAGAATGAGAAGAACAACTTTTGTAAATGTCTTCATTCCCTTAAGGTTCCTACTGGTTACTCATCTAACTGGAAAAGTCTTGTGTCAACGAAAGATGTGCGGAATGCAATTACAAGACTTGTTTCTTTTTAAATGCAGTGTGCAATAAAGTCGTGGATGTTGATACACTAGACAGTCTGCAACGCGATGTGTTGTTACGATGTGTCAACTTGAAATGTATTTTCCACCCTCGTTTTTGACATCATGGTCCACTTGGTTGTACACATTGTAAGAGAAATCAAATTATGTGGTCCTATATATTTAAGACACATGTATCCATTTGAGAGATACATGGGAATCTTGAAGGGAAGGATGAAGAATAGATATCGACCTGAAGGGAGTATCATAGAAAGAACAATAACAAAGAAGTGACACAATTTTGTACTGAATACTTGAAGGGAGCTGTAGCTATTGGAGTGCCACAACCGAGACACATAGGAGGGACATAAGGTCAAGGTGTTATTGGGAAAAAAAATGGCAATTGATTCATCCTCAATGGAGTCTGTACATCTATTCGTTTTACATCACCTTGAGATTATTGAGCCATTTTTGAGAAACACATGACTGCAGTAAGAGCTCAATATCCTGGGAGGAATATTATTTGGTTGATGAAGGAGCAAAACAAGACCTTCTGTTCATGGTTTAGAGAGATGTCATGAAGATTGCATCACTAGAGCCTGATAATGTAAGTGAAGAGCTCCGTTGGTTAGCCTTGGGACCTGGTTCCACTTGTATATCTTATGAAGGGTATGACATCAATGGGTTCACCTACTGGACAAAACGGCAAGATGATAGATGTTTAAACCAGAATTGCGGGGTTAAAGTAGAAGCAACAACAACTGAGTATACCAGAGGTGATCCAGCTTCAATGATTTCAACCTCGAGGTTGTATTATGGATTCATTGCAGATATTTGGGAGCTTGATTATCAGTTTCAAAAGTTTGTTATTTTTAAATGCAAATGGGTGGATAATAGAAACGATTATCGGGTTCACGATGGGTTTAACTTGGTTGATTTATCATGCCTTGGTCATACACAAGATCCGTTCATATTTCCCAAGGATTGTGAACAAGTATTTTACATAGAAGATCCCATCGATTGCAGGTGGTCAGTTGTATTACCAGGGAAAAGATTTGGCAACATTAATGCTAATAAGATGTTGATGATGATGAATTAATGTTCGACACCTTTTTCTACCAGTATTCCTGTCACAGACATTGTTGATGTTCCAGACGATGTAGTGTATACTAGGTGTGATCACGATGAGGGTTTATGGGTTGAAAACCATAAATGATGTGTTTAATTGTTAGGTAAATAAAAAATATATTTTATTGTTTGTTTGTTCATTAAATAATTTGTTTGAATATTAACGATGTCTTATTATGTATTCATTACATTATTGTTGTGGTGTTAGTGATATACGGTTGTTTATCTTTGCAGATAGTTAAATGGATGATACGGATGACCTGGTCGGCGAGCTTTTGACAGAGGCGTCCCGACCAAAGAAGAAGAAAACACGTGGAGGGAAAGGTCACAAGTCACAGGCCCGAGCTGATGAGGGGGGGTAATGGCGGGGATGAGATTACTCCAGCCTCTGTTCCAGCTGAGGACACAGAGGCTGGACCTTCTAGATCACAAATCCAGCTTCCTAGGACCGTAAAACCTCGAGGTCCGACGAAAGCTCTCAGATCAAAAAAGATTGAATCAAAGTCGTTACAGTTTAATGCGTATCTACAGCCGATTGGGGAATGGGCTACAGACTTCACTACAGAGCTAGGCATCATTGTGCGAGAGTATTGTGATATTACTCTCACCTGGCCTCAAGTTGACGAAGGACTAAAGAAGCAGATGTTTGAGATCGTACAGGTAAATAAACAATAGTAAAAGTATTATTTTTGTACAATTTGTAGGTATCCATCACTAACATTTGTTTCATTTATGGTAATTGCAGAAACGATATCAAATACCTGCAGAAAGTGAGTACTACTCCATGGTCAAATCAATGATGCGCAAGAAATTTGCAGATCATAAGCATGATCTGGTTAAGTGGTTTATCAGCAAGAAGCTTAAGAGGCCGGACGGCGACACACGCCAGCCTTGGGAGATTTACACACCAATAACCAAAGAGAAGTGGCAGGAGTTCTATGATAAGAAGATAGAGACAAAGGTATGTATTAACTTTTAAATAATTAATTATTATATAAATATATTTTTTGAGGTATTTAATTTACATATGTATATTTTTGGTCATCTTAATTGTATGTTTATTTGTTAACAGGAGAGTACCGCGAAGCCCAATCCGCGAATGCGAAGAAGAATGAATATCATCACGTGTTGGGTGCGAAAGGGATTAATAGAAGAGTGCCTGAATGGGTGGCAGAAGGAGAGTTGCCATCAGATATGAGCACTCTTGATGAGCACCAGTTACGGGGTACGTTTTGGAAGCTTTCACGTACTAAGAAAGACCCGAAAACTGGAGAGCGTTTATATCCCTTCTAGAAGACGAAGGAAATTGTTGATAGATGGTAAGTACTTTTCTTTACTTTCAAATTTTTTGACAAATTTATTTTATCATCTTAAAAATTATAATTAACTGCTTGCTACATGTAATTATAAAGGATGAGCTGAATGAACAAGTTACCCAAGGGACTTGGGTACCTGATCGACATGATGACCAGTTGTCTCGTGCACTTGGAAAGAAAGATCATCCAGGCCGAGCTGTGGGGTTAGGGGGTGTTAACATAGGGATAAGAAAACTTTTTGGTAACCCCAGGTCAAGGAAAGGGAGTACTCAAGGACAAACAATTTCTTACGAGCAGCACATGCGTGCCATTAATGAAATGAGAGAGCAGTGGAAGAAGGAGGTCTTTGATGAAATACGTCAAGGTAGTCATGCATCCAAGCCATATGTTCTCCTGAAATTCTGACCCTACTCCTGCTGGAGTGTACACAAGTGTGGATTCCAATGACCAGTATCCTTACGCTTATGTTATACCTTTAACTGTTCTATTAGTTGTCATATCTTTTATTACATATTTTTAGTTCAACATCTACTAATCTGATGAAATTGTAGGACCATGGAACTGTAACCTCCTGCTTCCATACAACAATGAAGAAATATGTGTGTCGCGGAAGGAAGGGTGTACCAATCAGGCCCTAATGACGTGACCCATGGAATACCACTGAAGCCGTATCACGGGAGAGTCTCTGTGGACGAACCGATTTATACGGTTCCTGATCTACCACTCCCTGTACCTACGGAGGAGTACAACACAGTTCGGTCTGCAAAGGGTGCATTCGTTCAGTGGCCCATTCATCTGATTTAGAAGTGTGTTAAGGTATGTCTAATACTAACCACTAGTGTAGTTATTATTGTTCATTACATGAATATAGTATGTGTGGATGCTCAGTTCATGACTAGTATTGAATCTCGGTTGTAAATAGGCATTAAGAAAGAAATCTGCATCTCCTGAGAAAAGAAGTCAAAGATTGGATCCTCTGAATACAGAGCATCCACCAATGTTGTAGAAAGAGAAAATTTGGTGGACGATTCCGTATATGCACGCTTGGGGCCAAACATGAAATGCTTGCATGATCTAATCCGCGACTTCCCAGATGGCAGAAATGCTATCCTACTCAGTTTTGACGATGACCTTCTTCACTACGGACGAACTGTAGAAATCGACATGTGGACGACTGATGTTAGGGACATCCTACGATTTGATTGGGTGCCTGTTGCAGTGATGCATTCATTTATTCTGTAAGTATTAGTTTTGTTTTATAATTAAGTTATAAATTGATGTTCTGAAACAATGTTAATTAATTTTATGTCTTTTTATTTATGAACAGGTTTTTGAATGACAAAATGCAATCTTTTGCCCTTACCAAGTATGGATTTTTGTGTCCTGAAAGAGCATCATTCACTGCTCTGGAGTGCGATACAGAAGCGTGTAAGGTGTACATACAGCGTGCGATGGTTAACAGCATCAGAGCGAGAAGAAGAAATATCTTATGCTACCTTATCCATCAAAGTATTAACTTCTGTTTTATCATTTAAATTTGAATAAGTATTGTAGTTATTTTGTGCACACATGCATTAAATGACAGTGATGTTTTTGGTATTACCACACAGTGGCCATTGGGTTTTTACTTGGTGTTGTGTTCTGGATCGTTCGCGGATACTATTTCTTGATCCGCTGCAAACCGGAAATCCAAGAGACATCAAGATAAAGCCACACCTTAGCGTGTAAGTACATTATGAAGCAATTCTTTATGTATTTCAACTCTTTAATTTAATTTTATTATGAATGGATATCCTAATTTAATTAATGTATGTTGATGATAATAATTATGCAGTGTGTATCAAAGTGTTTTGATTTCAGAGCTTGGTGTAAGGTCAAAAATTCCATCCAATGGACTTCAGTGAGGTAAATGCTTCATCAGTTACTTGTTTATTATTGATTGGTTGTAATCACAAATAAATGTCTTATATAATTAGTTCTGTTCTTCCTTTGTTTAAGTGTTCACGTCAACCCGGAGGTTCAGAGTGTGGGTATTATGTCATGAGGTATATGCATGACATAGTCACCCTATTTGGTGAGATGGATGATCAGTTAGAAAAGGTATATCAAAGTTATATTTATTTTCAATTACTAATATAATTGTTTGATGATTAACCAATTTTGTCTTGTTTTTGTTTTTCAAAGGTTTTTCCTAGTGTTGGAGAATATAACGCAGAAACCATCAACGGGATGCTAGAGAATTGGGCGGATTTCGTCTCCATGAATTTGGTTTGATTTTTGCTTTTTGTTCTCGAATTGTATTTAGAACTTTCGTTAGACTTTTATGGTTAGATAGATTGTAAAAAATGACCACTATGAGTATATTAGTGAACATTTGATCAATTATGTATGTATATGGTCATTTGTGACTATTGAATTGTGGTGTATGGTCATTTGTGACCATTTTAAATGTGGTGTGTATGGTCATTTGTAAGCCGTGGCATTATTTTGGGATTTTTTTGACAATTTACTTACAAAGAGTGATGAGATCCTCTACCATGTGATGTAGAGAGATATGTGGACATATTTGTGCATATTAACGGTTTTGTGACATATGTGGGATTATAAACGAAAACGAGAAAAACCGAAAAAAAACGGAGGATTTTCGGCGGTTCCAAGTAGAAACTACCGAAAATAAGCAAAAACTTGCTTATTTTTCGGCGGTTTCTACTTGGAACCGCCGAAAATCATACAATGTTTTCACGTTAATTTTTCCTCTGAAATAGTCTTTTTCGGCGGTTTTTGCCTTAGGAACCGCCGAAAATAAGGGAAGACCCTTTTTCGGCGGTTGTAAACCGCCGAAAAAGGCATAAAAAACCGCCAAAAAAGACCCTTTTTGCACTAGTGGGTCAAACTGTAATTAAATAAAATTTGGGGGCTAAACATGAATATAGATGAAAATTAGATGTTAGAAGGAGTTTAAATAAAAATTATAAGATTTTATAAAGTTTTGGGGCTAAATTATAGTTTCTGGAAAATATGGGGTAGAATCCATGAATAAGGGAAATACTGGTCAAGGCAGTATTAAGGAGGTCAACCTTGACCATATGGTAGGTGTTGACCAAATTAGATAAGTTAAATAATTTATTTATGACTATATAATAAGTTATGTATTAAATGGTAACATTTGTATAAAATTTGGGGTATATTTGGGATTACCAAAACTTAGGGGTAAAAATGGTATTTTAAACACCCATGTGCTATTAGAAATTTTTAGGAATTTATTGGGTTGAATTTGGAGTTTAATAGATTATATTTGTATAATATATAGTTATTTATGTCACCGTTACAAATGACAAACATATGGGGTGAAATATAATTATCAAAAGTATATGGGTTAGAAATGATATTTTATAACCTTGTGGTGTAAATTGGTGATTTTTAGAATAATATAGGGGTTTTAATAAGAAATGTGTATAATATATAGTTTTAATAACATTAGAAGCTATATGTTATAAAAAGGGGTCAATTGGTAAATATAGAAAGTTAAAGGGTTGAAAAATGATTTAGAACAACCCTAAGGTCTGTTTCGGCAATTTGGATTATATATAACTATATGTTATATTTATATTAGTTTAAAATGCTATAATATATATGATATATATATATATATATATATAACATAATATTATGTATGTTCTCAATTTGTAAATATGGAAAGTTAAAGGTGCTTGAAAATAAATAAGAACAAAATATAGGTCTGTTCGGATATTTTCAATATATATAACCTTAGGTTATACTTTTATAAAGTTAAAAATGTTATATCATATGGTATAAATAACATTGTATAAAATGTGTGGTAAAATTGTAATAAAGGGAAAAGTGGGGAAAGTTGATAAAATTGGGTTATAACATTTGTGCCTTTTCGGCAATAATAATTAGTTTTTATAAAACTATAGGTTATAAGTTATAAAGAGATAAAAATATCATATTATATGGTATTAGTATATGGTATAACATTACATAATGTTATGTGGTCAAAATGAAATTAAAAGGGAATAGTGTGCTGTTGCGCAATTATAAGCATTTGGAAAATGAATTTTAGACTATGGTCTACAATGTTATAACAATTATATGGTATTAATGTGATTTAAATGAAATTAATATAGGTAGAATAATTCTCTTACATAAAATGGTAAATGTACCATTTAAATATAAGTGCTTTATAATTCATGAAACTTATACATATAGGTATATATATATATAATTGTGTGATGCATATATATAAGATTGAATATATATATATATATATATATGGTTGGAAACCATATAATATAAATGGTGAAGGTTGTTACATGAATATAGTTCATAAACTATAAGTTATTAAGTTTTGAATTCAAATGTAATTTATTACAAGATTAATGGGATATATAATACAATGTATTAAAATGGATGGTGGGATAATAATACAATATGATAATATTGCATGTACACATGCAACTATAGGTTTTATGCCTAAGTTCAAGAATGAACAAGATTAAATGAATAAAATGGATTAAACTCAACAGTCGAAATATTACGAACTACGAGTCTAAGTAACGAAGCCGACTTGTTTAGAGAAACCCGTAACAATTAACTGTTGAAATCCGCGGTTACAACGTTATTCGGAAATACCGGATCTAGTTAGTCATGGAGACTGACTCATAGTGTTATTAATGTTTAGATCGTACGGCAGACAAAGGAGCCTGACGAGCTAGGGTTTTGCGCATCGTTAGTCTGTGGTGTACGGTATGTGGACGGTTTTGATCTGGATTGTCCTGAGTGTTCCCTTGGGTCCAGACGTATTTGATGTGTGTTAAACAATTCTATGTGGACGCTTATATGCAGGTATGTGTGTTTGAACTGGATATCTATTTATCATTTTCGCATTATTACTATTGTACGCGATCATCCTTTTTGGACTAATACTACGTCGACTATAGATCGACTTATATAAACATACATATGTGATCAATGTGATGAAATGGCGGGTATTTATATAATACCCTTAGTATTATAATTATGTATATAATAACCTAAGTAAAACACTTAGGTATGAGATACGTCAATGTCGGTCTCTAGAGTATGGATCTCGAACATGAATACAACCTAGATTATTTCTAGGTATGCGTAAGACCCACTGGACAGCTAAGTAATAAATGTATTCTCCATAAAACTAAGAGTATATCTTAGGAAATGATTAAGACACTTAATCCTATGAGAGAATTGGTATGTGATGAGGAGAGGAAATCCAGTGTAGTTTACGAACTACCTGGTTGTGCATTTATGATCATTGAGGGGATACACGGCTACGGCCTTTTATATGGACGCCTTATTAAGGCGCAGTGGAAGTCCAGGGGCCTCCGGACCTCTGGCAAACATGAGCACCTTTGGTATACGGGAGGACTACTGTTCATTTAAAATATAATTCGATATAGCCATGTAAGAACGCAGTCTTGACATCCATTTGGTATAGCTTCATACCTCGATGAGCTGCATAAGCCACAAGTATGCGGATAGCTTCGATTCGAGCCACTGGGGCATAAGTTTCATCATAGTCAATTCCCTCTGCTTGAGCATATCCTTGTACCACAACTCGAGCTTTATTACGAGAGATATTTCCTTGATCATCGAGTTTGTTTTGAAACACCCATTTGGTACCGATTGGTTTATGGTTTGTGGGACAAGGGACAAATCGCCAGACAGAATGGCGTTGCAGAGAGTGTAACTCTTCCTGCATTGCTAGAATCCAGTCATGGTCGCCTAAGGCTTGTTGGACATTTTTTGGTTCGATTGTGGAGATAAAGGCGTTAAATGCGCAAAGATTTCGATGGTTTTCGCTGCGTGTTTGAACACCTTTTGTAGGATCACTTAGTATTTGGTCTATTGGGTGAGTGGAGGCTTGTTAGAATTTTGGTTTGGAGCTTGATTGTTAGGTAGAGAGGATTTCAGGTGTTTGATGATCTGGAGGTGTGGGTGTGGTGTGGGGGTTAGAGTTTTGAGTTTGATGGTCATCAGTGGGAATAGGTGAGACATCTTTAAACGAGTCATCAGGGTCATCGTCACTGTCAGAGGAGGAGTTGGTCTTGAGAGGTGTTTGGGGAAGGGGATGGTTGCTACTGGTATTTCGATGAATGTTGTGTCTTGGGAATCTTCTTGAGGTACTTCAGGATCATTCTCGTAGTCTCTAGAGTTTGCAAGTTCTTCAAAATGTATGTGAGGACTTTCTTCAAGGCATTTTGTACGTTTGTTGAGGACTCTATAGGCTGGGCTTTGGGATGAGTATCCAAGTAAGATGCCTTCATTGCTTTTGGAAGCAAACTTGCCCAGGTTATCTTTCCCATTGTTATGAATGAAGCAGCGATAACCGAAACGACGTAGATGACTTACTAAAGGAGGTCGTCCTTTGAGGATCTCGTATGGAGTTTTTCCAAGAAAGGATGGATGGACGTCTGATTCAGTATGTATGCAGCTGTGTTGATGGTTTCGGCCCAGTATGAGGCTGGTAGACTACTGTCAATGAGCATTGTTCTTGCCATTTCAACTAGAGTGTGGTTCTTCCGTTCCACCACTCCGTTTTGTTGTGAAGTACGGGCAGCTGATGTCTGATGTACTATTCCTTTTGACCTACACAACTCAGAAAATTGTGTGTTGTAAAATTTTGTGCCGTTGTCAAAACGTAATGTTTTAACTGAGGTAGACAACTTGTTAGTAATCATATGAAACAAGGTTTCAAATTCAGAGAATGTCTCCATTTTGGTTTTAAGAAAGAGTACCCATGTCCATCACGAGTAGTCATCCACGATGACTAAGACATATTTCTTGCCACTTTTGCTTTGAACTCGCATAGGGCCACATAGATCCATACGTAGCAGATCTAACGGAGCCGTAGTGGACATCTCAGGTTTGCTTTGAAAGCTTGCCCTAGTATGTTTACCTTGTTCCCATGCGGGGCAGAGTGAGTCTGTCTGAAAGTTTAGCTTAGGAAGACCAACAACTAGATTACCATTCTTGATCTTGTTCAGTAATTTGTCGTGTGCATGACCTAGTCGAGAATGCCATAAGGATTGATTTTTATCCTGTACACAATGATTTCACAAGAGTATTATCTCCGAAGGTGACTTTTCCTCCAAAGTGTTGAGAGAGAGTCGAGAACTTGTCAGGGTCTCCTGTCATATGTTGTGAGCATCCACTATCCAGAAACCAAGAGTCATTGTCCACGGTCTTCTCTCCCTGCAAAACAGTTAATGGTTAGACTTGGGAACCCAGACAAGCTTGGGTTCCCACTTTGATGAGTAGGAGAAATGATTACGTCGTGCTTTAGACAGAGTGTGTATGCGGTGCATATTAAAGGATAAATCACGACCAAGTTTGTGACATGAAGAGTGAATATGTCCATCGTATCCACAGTAACCACAAATCATCAATGAAGAGAGATGGACATACTTCTTTTGCCAACGAAATTTGTTCTCAAATTTTACTTTTTGAAATTTTCTCTGTCTGAGATCATTGGGTTTTGATGCCATCTTAGGCAGATTTACCTTACCTTTGTTTTTCAGCCAATGAGGGGGACTCGATGAAGAGACCGAATCCAACTGCGCCTTTTTAAGCGCGGTGGTTAGATAGTCGATCTCCTTCTCGAGTTTGGTTTGCCTTTCATTTGACTCACGAAGTTTGTTTTCAAAGAATTTTGGTTTTTTCATGGCGGTAACCTCATGAACATTGGTAATAGGCTTGAGAGTCTTCTTGGGAACTTTGGTGCAGTTTTTTCTTTGAGATTTTTTTCTAGGGACATGACTTGGTCTTTCAAAGAGCTGATAGTAGTGGTGTGCATTTCGCAACTCGTTTTCGAGTTTTTCAACATTTTGCTCGGATTTTTGGAGTTTGAGACGGTCATTATTGGCACAACCTTTCAACACATGTATTTCTTCATAGAGTAAAGCTATCCTCTCTTATTCTTTTGTTAGATCAAATTCATGGTGATTCGGATCTATGAAGTAAGTAGATAAATCTAAAGAAGGAGCAGTGCATGAGTCTGAGAAGTTTGAGATTACATCTGAAGAAGGAGTCTTACATACCTAATATTTGTGAGCCATGAGGCAGATTAATCCCGATGTCTCAGTCTCAGGTTCCACTGAGTCAGAGTCTCCCCATGCGCATTTGTCACCAGTGATGATTGTTCTCGATCGTCTTTTTTCTTTAATGGACAATTATTGGCATAGTGACCCGGTTTTAGGCACTTAAAGCATGCTCGATCTCTTGCTCCAGTATTTCCTTATTGATTACGGTTGTATGACTGATATGACCGACTCTGATTTTGACCAAACTTGTTTGGTCCATTCTTGTCTGATCGATCCCGCATGAATCTCCTGAAGTTTTTGACCAGTATGGCCATTTCCTCGAAGGTATTTACTGAGCCTTCTTCTATTATGCCGTTGATCAGGGTGTCACGCAGCTGTTGAATTAGATCATGATTGGTATGAGGAGTCTCGTAGTAGAGAAAGTCATGCTACAGAGCTGATGTCTGACTAGGGGTTTTTACCTACAAGGCCTGATTGACATTAGAGTAAGATACCGTGTGATTTAGGAGAGAAGTGTTATCTCTGTTTTTAACATTCATCTTATATTTGTTGATGGACTGTAAGCATGACCCTAAATCGGCCAAAAGTCCATTTCTCTAGGCTTTTTGAAGCTTTTGTGGAGATGAAACTTTCAGCCCATTCTTCCCCTAGGCCATCCAAGAACTTATTGTTGATGTTTTCATTTGATTCTCCAATATGAAGTTCTTCCATGGAGGCAGTGAGTTCAGTGAATCTAGCGAGTATGTCGCTGAGAGATTCTCCGGGTTTTCCTATGAAGTTTTTGTAGTCCATCTTCAGTTCTTGAATTTTTTACTTTCGAAGTTCAATGTTTCCTTCGAGAACAGCACGAAGGTGAAATACCCCATAAATTAATCTAAATTAATTTAAGGGATTTCCTTTATTGAACCCTAAATAATACTATTAAATATTAAATTATTATATGGTATTGTGAATTTAATAGTAAGATTTATAAGTCAATAAATCTTGGAAAAATTTCAAGACACTCCAATTATATTATAAAGATTTTGGAAATATTTGGAGCATTGATTTGAGTCTTAAAAGTCAAAATAAAATCATAGAAACCTTAAAACTTATAAAGCCTTGCTAGGGTTGACTTTTTGAAAATGGTCAAACCAGCCCATGAAACTTATATCAATAAAAAGGATATGGAAAACCAAGAAGATTGATAAAAAGAATGTTAAAAACGGATCATCCTCGCCAAAGTTATGATAAATTGAAGTTTAGAGCCAAAATTTAGGATGTTGCTGACGTGTCCAGGGCTAGCTGACTCAGCCGTGAGCCTCGGGACACGTGCCGCGCCCAGTCAGCACAGAAGTATACTGAATCGTTTGAGTTTTCCTTCAATTTTGGCATTTCATGGGGCGATCTTCAGACGCTCATGTCTCAGTCTCTACTTCACCATTTCATGTGCCGTCTTTTTCATTCGATTCTCCTATCATTCCTCTTTCTAACCATTACTCATACACAATATAAATCCTTCTACAACGACCGCAAAATCGATCCAAAGTTGCCTCCCTGCGAAACCGTAACCTAGATTTTCTAGAAAACCAGTTAATCAGGACTTCGTCTGATCATAACTCTTCTTCGTCTGTGAACGAAAATCCACGTTCTATAGCTTGTTGTGTAGATCTCTAATCCCTCTACAACTTTCATGTTAATGACCAAGGCTGATTCGTACTCATTTGGGAGAGCGGAGCGTCTAAAGTTTCCGAATCGTAATCACATAAAATCATAGAAAAACGCAGGTATAAACTCGTAACTTTCGATATAGATTTCTTCCTATATATTGCAAATTAGATTACGTTCTTGCTATCAATATGTAGAGCTATATTTCCTCTTTCGATTAAGCCCACACACATAGTCTAACTCGATCTGTACTGAAATTTATAGAGATTCAAAGTCGGCTACCCGAACAGCCTGGAAGTTTGAATTTTTCCAGAAAACCGGATTGGATTCTCCTCGTTAACGCAATTCCGGTGAGATTCTAATCAAATTGTTCCGTTGTTGCCATTCGAAATTTCATTACCGGTCAAACCCACGTTTCAATTTCATTTATTACGTGTTATATTAGGCGAATTTGCCAAATCAAGATTCAAACTAACTAAACTAAAAACCCTAACTTCAAACCCAGAATTGAAAACCTTGAATTCCGCATTTAGCTAGCGAATTTGGTATCATTAGAACCGCAATCAAATTCGAACTCAATGAAACAAAAAGCAACAAATTTGGTTCTGTGGATTGAGAGAAAATGCAAGTTTCCCCATTCGAATCGTAACCTGCTTCCTGATGAACTCGACAGATGTGGGCCATCCGATTCTAGTTAGGAGAAACGGACGGTCGAGATTAAACGTGGGAGTTTAAGTTGTATTAGTTTAATATGTATTCCAAATAAAATCCTAACTTGTTAGGTTTATTTAATAACCTCCCTAATGTATTTTCCCACAACAAATTTTAACCATAGAAATTCCTTAAAGAATATGACATTATTTGATATGAGATAATATGGGTTAAGTTGAAAAAATTATAATTTTAGTAAGTATGGAGGAAATTATTGATATTATCACACGAAATTTTAACCATAGATTCCTTATAAAATTTAGTTTATTTTGATATAAATTAATATTTTTGAGTTTTAAACGTAAATTATAATTGTAATTTGTGAATGGAATTATTTAGATAATTAAAAAGATATTTTTATGAAATAAATTTTATAATGTATAAAGTATTATGTTGCTATATATTCATTGTAATTCTGAATTTTTCCTAAGTATATTATAATATGGTTTTGAATGTAACAAAAATTAAAGTATAGATGATTAATAAACTTTGTAGGTTGAGATAATAAAATAATACTAAACTAACATTTATACAGAATGTTAAAATATTTTGAGTACAAACTTTTAATTGAAGTAAATATATATATATATATATATATTAAGAAATATAATAGTAATATGTTAAATCAAGGAATTTAGTCAATCTATGTTTATACCAACTATATAATGTGGAGGGTAATATACTTAAATAAAACTAAGGAAAATACTTTATTTTATAAATCATATATCGGGTGTGGATATGTGTTAAGGTTATTAAAGATAATTAAATACAATAAAAATTTCTTAAAGAATGTTTTGGATAAATCCTAAAAAATATATGTGTATATATAAATACATTAGAAGTAAATAAAAGAAGTAACATACCTTATGGGAAATATAATAAGAGGGAAAATTACAGTAAACCTAATTCATACGTAACATTAAAATATTAAGTGTTAATGTGACATCTAGGTGGACTATTAGGGGAAATACATATCCTAACCTTAAATAGGTATTAAAGTAAATTAGTCAAGTGTAACTTAAGAGTTTAATTAAGCTAATCCTATATTCAAGAGTAGGTAATTGGAATAAGTTAAAGTGTACATTAAAGATTTAATTAACAAGATCTAGCCCAGATCCTTATGAGGGAGTAATTGTAAATCAGAAACTATAAACCAGTAAGAATAAAAGATGGTTAGCGTTATGAGTTCCTTAACTAATCAATACGTGGAACACCTTAATTATAGGTGATTAGTGGAAGTTCGCACTTTCAAGTTTGGTTACTGCTTCTACACATACCAGGTACGATTTCTTGTACTCAGATGTTTTTGCTAACAGACTGAAGAGGCGTTTTTGAAAAAAGCTAATTGAGCTTGAATGTATTTCAAAAGGAAATTGTTTGTGTGACTAACTCAGCTTGATGTGTCTAACTGAGCCTTGAATGCACAACTCACATGATCATTGGTTCCTCTTATCTGGTTGACTCATTAGATATTAACTGCTGAGGGATTATGCCTCTGCACTCTGTAGGACTGAGTGTTTTGGTATTGCACTTGTGCAGTTAGTAATCTAGTGGGAATATGGGAAATGTCATTCTGGTAAATTCTTCTTTCGACTCTGGATATCTTTCATCCATGGGCTGAGTCTTTTGGTTATGACGTGCGCGCGTCTTCATTGGTAACAGTGAGGGGCTGTATATCCCCTGTCCTAAAAGGACGTGTTAAACAGTGAGGGGCTGTATATCCCCTGTCCTAAAAGGACGTGACTGGCTGTGGGGGCCATCTCTCCCAATTGGTTTTATTCCATTCTTGAGTTATAGTTCTTGGATCTCTTCTTCCATTTCTAGTCCTTGTGACTACTTGGGTCTTTCTACTCCTAATTGGAACTGAATCTAACACAAGCAATGGATGTTCACTAACTTATAGTGTGGTTTCTTTTTAATTGACTAACTTTACCTTATTGTTATTTATCTCTATCCTTGACTTGTTACCTTTGACTTGATGAATTGGTTGTGCCTTGTTCTTCTGTTTTGTTTCAAGCATTTTACTTCAAGTTATTGTTTTTTTAAGGGTTATGTTTTTAAACTTTTGTTTGGAGAGTTGTACCAGTTCCATTCCAGGGAACTGACTCACCCCTCCCGGGGTGGGCTGCTTGGTTTCATCTTACAGGTACAGATTGTTATACAGGTGGCCACGAAGAGTATGAGGGATTGGGATAGGAATTAGGAATTGTGGAGAGTTTTTATATCTTGCCCTTGTTATGTTTTCTCGAGTTCAGACCGTAGCATTTATAATTTTATAAGTTGTAAATTGGTGAGGTTTGGTGTCGGGTGTTTGGAACCTGATGATCTGTAATCGCCTTAGTATTTTATTTCCGCTGCATTTATGTTGAATAGGGGCGTTACAGAAAGTGGTATCAGAGCGTGGTTATGCTCTGAGCCCGAGAAAACAAGCTGAGTGAAATACTTAGAATATAGGTGCCCTTAAAACTGAGGAATTGGGGTAGAATTGGGAAGTGAGGATTTCAGAAAGGCATGTTACCCTTACCCCATACTTCACTTTACTTGCTTACATCACTACACTTATTCTAGAATGCTCTATCTTCGTACCGTCTCTAGGACGTTAAAAACACTTCACACTCACTACGTAGATATCAAGACTTAATACACAACTTCTGAGTAACAAACACCATCGTTAACAGTTAAAGGTCTCGAAGAGAAGGAAGAGGAGGGGGTCCCCCAGGTGGTTATGGACCTGACACTTCACACTCAGCAGCAGGCTCAGATCCCTCAACCACCACTGCCACCACCTAACGGTCCACGGGAGTTCAACTGGCTGAAAGAGGTCAACGATCTTCGTCCCCCAGTCTACGAAGGCCAGCCTGTACCGAAGGCTTTAGAGAAATACATCACCAAGATTCAAAAAGATTTCACCTCTCTACACGTCCCAACAGATCGCCAAGTGGACATAGCGGCCTACTTTCTTCAAGGGCCTGCTCATCGATGGTGGCAGATCGCTAGAGCCGAGCTGACCGCCCAGGCGAACTTTGACTTCCAAGCATTTCTGGTGGCCCTAAGAGCTAAGCTCTATCCATCCTATCTATAGAAAAGGATGAGAAGTGAATTTGAGCAGCTAAAGCAAGGGACATCCTCTATTGCTGAGTACTATGACAAGTTTGTGGAGTTGCTTACTATCGTTGGAGAGGGAGCTTATGCTCCGAGGTACTTGGTGGACAAATTTCATACCGGCTTGAACTTCAGGATCATGACCATGATCGGTTCCACCAGAGGAAAGACTTTACAGGAACTAGCTGATGATACTGTGAAACCACCATTACCTATCAGGATTCTGTACTAGGCAAGAGGAAGGGAGATGCTGGAGGAGGTAGTGGAGGAAACTCTTCCCAAAACTATGAGAGGAAGGGCAAGTTATTCAAGGGGAAGAATCATGAAAAGGCCATAGTCCCCTCACATACGATGATGAGCCAATCCGCTCCAGCCACCTAGTGGGAAGATTAATCAGAATCTACAAGTGGTATTATTTGCTATCACTTACTAACCTTGAACTGGAAATAGGAAACCAACCTAAAGAAGGGTACTTCCTGCAGGAAGGCAGTGAGCGGGACCATCCAGGTAAAGAGTGTGATGGAACTCCAGTGACGTGTCACAAGCGGCAGGAAGGGGAACAGATCCTTTGAGTGCTTCTCGAACCCGGATTCCAGGAACTACAAGCCACACACCGGGTCAACGACTAAAGCCCCAGCTACTAATCCTAATGGAGGAGGAGAGGTAGAGGTGGCACCGTAGGTGCTGGACCATCTACCCTCGCCCTGCCCAAAACTATTCACGGAGGACGGGTAAGGCACCGACTCTCAACTTGGTGGACCGTGTCGAGGCAGCGAGTGATGACCCGAGTTCACCTGGTGAGGACTACATTTCTATCGAAAGAGCTTAGATCGTTGTTTCGCTTCATTTCTTTAATTAATTTTCTTCACCTTGTAAAGGGATGAACTATAAATCCCTCTTTTCTTTACATCTTCGTTCTAAAACCTGTTGTTAACCTTGACTTGTTTACTTAATGGCAATTGTTTTTTTTTCATTCAACTTTTGATATTTGCTTTCCTGTATGCCTATTTCCACACCCACCATTCCCTTGAAGCCAAACCACACCCACCAGAGAAGTGTGAGATATTAGACCCGGGATGATCTTATTATGAGAATTTTTACCCCAGCTGACCAATATGCATTGATCTCAAGATCATAGAATTAGGTGTGAAAGGAGGAGGAAACTTTTACACCCTACCTTCATGAACAGTTCAACCATGAAGGTGAAGATCATGTGCCTAGGTAAGAAGTGGGACCACACCACCAGAAGCTATGAAGAGGTAGAGGTGCCACCATCCCAGGAGAGTTGCAGATCATCATTGGAGCTGCAGTTAAAGCAGCACAAGAATTGGAGGATGAGCCCGTCCCAGACCTAACCTCAGACGTGTGCATCATCAACTTCTATGGAAAAAGAAGGTAAGCTAGGGATGCATCAGGATAGGGACGAGTCTCTAGAGTCCATCACTAGAGGAGTTCCAGTGGTGTCCATATCACTTGGAGACGACGTGGAATTCCTATTTGGAGATCAGAAGAGAATGGATCTTGCTACAAAGATCCTCCCGAAGTCGGGTGATGTGCTGATATTCGGAGGAGAAGCTAGACTTATCTACCATGGGGTGAAGAGAATCAAGCCCAACACAGCCCCCACATCCATCATCAACCTGACCCACATGAAACCTGGCCGTTTAACCTAACCTTTAGACAGATTTAGCCATGTACTTTGCAAACTTCAGCATTGTAATCATTAAGATGCTCATGAAGACTGTAATAAGAATAGAAATCTTATGAATTTTGTTGCGTCGTTGTAGGGGATGGAAACTCAGAGATCAGGTTGACTGTGTTGAACCTGGCTCAAGCGAAGAGCAATGGGATGGTCATCACAGGTATAACTACTAGCCCTGATTTGTTACCTTGGAAGAGTTGCCTGAAAATCTTGGAATCTACTCTGTGGTTTCAGGCACGTTCTTAATTAATGAAGTGGAGGCCACTGTTCTGTTTGATTCTGGAGCTTCCCATACATTTATATCCCAGGCATTCCATGCTAGGATAGATGCCCCTACAGAGGATATTCATGACTGCTCAGTCCTATTGCCATCCAGAGAGTTAATCAAGTGCAGTAAGAAATGTAAGGACTTGAACATACACATCACGGGAGCAGATTTCCTTTTTGATGCCATTGTCTTCCTAGCATGGGATTCAACATTATTGTGGGCATGGACACGCTACAGCGGTACAGAGGTAGACTACACTGTGCAGAGCATCGCCTCCTCTTGAAGTCCGCTACGGTATCACAGTATCATACCGAATGCAGCCCAAGCAGCCGACTGTGAAGGTTGTATCGGCGCTCTCTCTGATGAAGGAGGTGTCCAAGGGCGCTACCGCCTACTACTGTTGTGCCCAGGATCTGAGGACGGATCCAAAGTTCAGGAATGATGTTCCTATTGTGTCGGAGTACCCCGATGTTTTTCCAGAGGAATTACCTGGACTACCACCGTTGAGAGAGGTTGAGTTCAACATCGACCTCATACCTGGTACGGGACCAATTGCCAAGGCTCCCTACCGGATGGGCCCTGTAGAGATGGTTGAATTGAAGAAAGAACTTCAGGAGTTATTAGACTAGGGTTTCATCAGACCCAGTGTCTCACCTTGGGGCGCTCCAGTGTTGTTCTTCAAGAAGAAGGACGGAAGCATGAGACTCTATATCGACTACAGAGAGCTGAACAATGTCACGATCAAAAACAAGTACCCACTGCCCAGGATCGATGACCTATTGACCAATTAAAGGGAGCAAAGGTGTTCTTCAAGATTGATCTGTGTTCCGGGTATCATCAGATAGTAGTAGCTGAATCAGATATAGAGAAGACAGCGTTCCGGACCAGATACGGCCACTACGAGCTCACAGTGATGCCGTTTGGACTGACTAACGCACCAGCAAGATTCATGGACCGATGCAGAGAATCTTCCAAGCCCAGTTAGAAAAGTCAGTGGTCGTATTCATAGACGACATTTTGATCTTCTCCAAGAGTAGGGAGGAACATGAGCAACATTTGAGGATAGTCTTAGAGATTCTGAGAGAGAGACAACTCTATGCCAAATTCAGTAAGTGTGAATTCTGGCTGGACAAGGTGTCATTTCTTGGTCATGTGATCTCAGCAGTGGAGAGTTTCAGTAGACTCAGCTAAAATTGAGGCAGTGAAGAGTTGGCACAGACCCCGCTCAATGACTGAGATTCGGAGCTTCCTTGGGTTGGCAGGCTATTATAGACGCTTTGTGAAGGATTTCTCCAAGCTAGCCAAACCCTTAACCTCTCTGATGAAGAAGGATAGCCCCGTTTGTAAGGACAGAGGCATGTGAGGTTCCTTTCAGGTGCTGAAGGATGCTTTGACCACAGCTCCAGTATTAGTAATCCCTGAGGGAAATGAGGGATTGAGGTTTACTGCGATGCTTCAGGCAAAGGGATCGGTGGAGTATTGATGCAGAATGGCAGAGTTGTAGCTTACGCTTCTCGACAGCTGAAGAAGCACGAAGAAAATTATCCCACACACGATCTTGAGCTCCTCGCTATAGTTTTTGCTTTGAAGATCTGGCGACACTACCTGTATGGAGCCACAGTCCGGGTTATAATAGACCATAAGAGTTTGAAATACATCTGGACCCAAAAGGAGCTGAACTGAGACAGCGACAATAGATCGAGCTACTAGCTGATTTTGATATCAACCTCCGGTACACTGAGGGTAAAGGGAATGTCGTGGCAGACGCTCTGAGCAGAAGAGCATATTCACTTCTTGCTCTAATAGAGACGACCACGATAGCTGAGGAGGTATATGCAGCTCAGGACAGTGATGTGTATCTACAGGGTGTCAAGCAGAAGTTAGCAGACGGTTTGACTGAGGGCCTGAAGTATGACTATGAGCTAGACAGCGAGGGACACCTTCGAGTCAGAGGCAGACTCTGCGTTCCTCAGGATGCGACAGAACTTCAGACCAGGATCCTCTCTGAAGCTCATTCCTCTACATTGTCAGTACATCCTGGAGCCACCAAGATGTACAAGAATTTAAAGAAGTTATTCTGGTGGAGCGGGATGAAGAGGGATGTAGCAGACTTCGTCTCCTGATGTCTCACTGTCAGAAGGTGAAGTTCGAGCATCGCCGACCAGGAGGCCAGATTCAGTCATTACCGGTACCGTGCTGGAAGTTTGACGATATCAATATGGATTTTGTGGTCGGTCTCCCTCCAGCTAGAGGTGGATTGAACACAATTTGGGTGATAGTCGATAGGTTAACCAAGACAGCCAGGTTCATACCTATCAAGGACACATGGAAGGTGTCCAAACTAGCTGAGGTGTTCACCACAGAGCACATCCGGTACACAGACCAAGTTATTTGAGTGATTATGTATGTAACACAGCATTCCAAGAAGTCCTGGATGAAAGGGTGTATCGAAACAGTGGCGTTGGTGCAAATCTGGTCACGGGTTGTGAAAGTCTAACAGAGATCACTCCGAATTGAATTGTAAAGTGTGAAGTTTTGTTCTGTGTTACTCTCATGAATAAGGATTGTATATTAAGAACGTAAACATTACACCTCTCCTTCTAATGTATATACTAGTTACAAAGAAAAGAAACCCTAGAGGTGTTGCTAAAGATAATATTCTCCTAGATTTTCTATGTAACAACCTAGATACTCTTAACAAACTGTTTTATTATTATTCTAATATTCTAATACCCCCCCGCAAGCCATAGGTAAACTTGTTTACCAAGGCTTGACTTTGGAATGATCAGTCATCCCCATGCGATGTATCTGCTCGCGATATCTTGTTCCTGGCAAGATCTTGGTCAACATGTCAGCTAGTTGTGCGGAAGTGTGAGTATAAACAACATCGACAAGACCTTGCTGTATTTTCTCACGAACAAAATGACAGTCGATTTCAATATGCTTGGTTCTCTCATGAAAAACAGGATTGCGGGCGATGTGGATAGCAGACTGATTATCACACTTGACCGGAACGGGTGTAATACCATCAACACAAAGCTCAAACAAGATGCGTGTCAGCCATGTTAACTCCGCTGTCACATGACGAAGAGAACGATATTCCGCTTCTGCACTGGAAAGCGATACTGAGCCTTGCTTCTTCGTTTTCCACGATATTGGACTGTCGCCAAGAAATATATAGTACTCAGAGACAGACTTTCTTGTGTTAGGACAAGCTGCCCAATCCGAGTCACAAAAAGCCGTCAGAGTCAACTTAAAAGAGTGTCCATCAGTAAGAATTATCCCATAATAACATTAATTCCCTTGACCTGACATAGCACAATGCATGCAGAGCTGCTTCCATATGTATATCAGTGGGACTTTGCATGAACGGGCTGAGATTCTGGACTGTGTAGCTGAGGTCCGGACGGGTGTTGGACAAATAATTGAGTTTGCCTACAAGTCTTCTATAAGTAGTAGGGTCCTGTAAAGGAGCACCATCACCAGACAACAACTGTTTGCCTACAACCATGGGTCCTTGGACGGCCCTTTATTATGACATCCAAACTCCTGTAAAAGGTCCAGACAAAACTTACGCTGAGACAAAATATAGCCCCTCTCTGCACGAATGAACTCGATACCCAAAAAATAATTGAGAGTCCCCAGATCTTTATCTTGAAATTATGATCCAAAGCCCCTTTGATTTCATCTATTTCTGCTTGCCGTGCTCCCACAACCAGAATGTCATCTACATAAATGGCAAGAAAAAGTCTGCCATGTTGTGTATCCTTGAAGAATAGAGAATAATCATTCTTTGACTGGGTGAACTGGAGAGTTCGTAAGAAACCGGCCAACTTGGAGAACCATTGCCTGGAAGCTTGCTTAAGACCATACAAAGCTTTCTCATTAAACCCCGTCAACATAAGACCATCCGGTATTCTCATGTAGACCTCCTCATCTAAATCCCCATGTAAGAAGGCATTATTAACGTCTAGCTGATTAATAATCCACCCTTTGTTAAGCGCAACGACTATGAGTGCTCGAATCGTGTGAGCTTGACAACTGGGGAAAAAGTCTCATTGTAATCAAGTCCTTGACGTTGTGTGAAGCCTTTGGCAACCAACCTTGCCTTATATCTTTCAAGTGAGCCATCCGACTTGAGTTTAATTTTATAAACCCATTTGCACCCTATGACCTTTTGACCGCGTGGAAGTGTAACTACATCCCATGTGTCATTCTGCTTAAGAGCACGTAACTCGTCATCCATGGCTTCTGCCAATGAGCATGTCTAGAAGCCTCCCTGTAAGATGTTGGTTCCTTCATATCAAACAAGGGTGCCACAGTCCGTGAGCATCAGACAATATAGCAATGCGAGCGTTCGGAGTGATCTCTGTTAGACTTTCACAACCTGTGACCAGATTTGCACAAACGCCACTGTTTCGATACACCCTTTCATCCAGGACTTCTTGGAACGCTGTGTTACATACATAATCACTCAAATAACTTGGTCTGTGTATTTCTCGGCTGGAGCGACGAACTTGTGTTTCTTGTTCGACGTCGTCTTCAGGAACAACTGATACTGGAGGATGAGCTACAGTCTATTGCCCTTCTTCATCAGGAAAAACCACATAATCTACATCCAAAGGGTTTGTGGTCGGAACTGGAGGAGTCCATAAACCACTACCCTGCAAGTCAGTGGAGAATGGAAAGATATGTGGATGAAACTTAACATCTCTGCAAACTTCTACTACTCGAGTATCAATGCTCAAAACCTTATGTCCTTTCTTCCGTGGATCCTCTCCAAGATAGACACAAGCCTCTCCTCGTGGACCAAACTTCCTTCTGCACTATGAACGATGGTCTTGTAACACAAGCACCCAAAGGTTGCACCTCATCATAGGTAACTTTATGAGTGTACAAACTCTCATATGGTGTCTTCCCTGCCAAAACTTTAGTAGGAAGTCTGTTAATCAAAAAGGTAGCATGCAAAATGCACTCTCCCCAGTAAATGAGCGGGACTTTAGATTGGAAATACAAGGCCCTGGCAGTCTCCAGAAGGTACTTATGTTTCCTTTCGACCACTGCATTTGGTTGTGGTGTATATGCTCTGATACCATGTTAGAAATATTGTGGGGGGGGGGGGGGGGGAAGAATAGGCCCAATAGAGGGAATTATATAAAATACCCATATAGACTAGTAAGGCCCAATAACTCATGAGGTTCCATCCTAAACCAATTGGCATTAGGTGGAGTAGCCCATAAGCTATATGAACTACTTACTAGTTTTATAATTTTTCAATATGGGACTCACACTTGGTCTCCACAATATCCCCCTCAAGTGTGAGTCTTTCACCCTGCTTGGACCCCGTTTGGTACTGGCCCGGTCTCTACTCCGTGACACAGTCCAATTCTACGGTACTGGCCCGGTCCCTTCTCATGGTTTATCGTGACACAGTCCGTTTTTTTATTTGAGTATCCATTAGGCAGTGGTGCATTACCCAAGGCTGAACCTAGGCTCTGATACCATGATAGAATTTGTGGAAACTGAATTGTAAAGCGTGAGTTTTGTTCTGTGTTACTCTCGTGAATAAGCATTGTATATTAAGAACGTAAACATTACACCTCTCCTTCTAATGTATATACTAGTTACAAAGAAAAGAAACCCTAGAGGTTGTTGCTAAAGATAAATATTCTCCTAGATTTTCTATGTAACAACCTAGATACTCTTAACAAACTGTTTATTATTATTCTAATATTATTCTAATATTCTAATACCATGGGGTACCGAAGACGATCGTCTCCGATCGTGATGCACGTTTCCTTAGTAGGTTTTGGCGTCAGGTGCAGGAGGCCTTCGGTACTCAGCTACGCCTTAGCACAACCTTCCACCCTCAAACAGATGGGCAGACCGAGATGATGATTCAGACACTGGAAGATATGTTGAGAGCGGTCGCCTTAGACTATCAGGGGAGTTGGGTAGAGCGTCTACACTTGGTAGAGTTCTCCTACAACAACTCCTACCACTCGTCTATCGGCATGGCACCATTTCAGGCTTTGTATGGCAGACCGTGTCGGACTCCTTTATCATGGAGTGACCCTGCTGAGGCAGTTTTGATTGGTCCGGAGTACATTCAGAGACTGCATGATGACGTCAGAGTTATTCAGCAGCACATGAGGGCAGCACAGTCTAGGCAGAAATCTTACGGGGATCAGCATACCAGAGAGCTTCAGATCAGTGATATGGTCTTCCTACGAGTGTCTCCGATGAGAGGCATCTTCAGTGTTGGTCCGTACAGGATTACAGAGCGCGTGGGCCCAGCAGCATATCGACTAGATACCAGCGGAGTTAGGGAAGGTACATGACGTGTTTCATGTATCTCAGCTGAAGAAGTATGTACCCGACCCTTCTCACGTATTACAGCCAGAGAGATTGGAGATTGAACCTACACTGAGATGTGAGGAGACTCCCATTCGGATCTGGACACGAATGTCCAAGAAACGAGAGGCAGATCAGTCAAGCTAGTGAAAGTTCTTTGGGAGCATCATGGGGTTGAAGAAGCTACTTGGGAGACTGAGGACTCCATGAGAGTGACGTACCCACACCTATTCACATGACATTTCCTTGTATTTTGGCCTTTAATGGGTTCTCATTTGTAGTGGTATGAGGGCATACCTTGGCTCTTTTCGGGGGGGGGAGGGTGGTAGTGCATACTCTTTCTTCGTCACCTCATCCAGATTATGCCCTGTTTGTTTATTAGTCGAGTGATGGAGAGGTGTATGTATGTACTTGATTTATACATTGTGTGATTCTTGATTTCTATCTATGAAATATCTTTGTTGGTTTGATGTTGAGTAAATAAAATATCTTGGTGTGGTGTGATGTTGAGTAATCTTGAGTGGAATTTGAAAATGGAAATGAGTGGAAATAAATTGTGGGAGAAATTACATTTGGTATGGAATTATGTTTGGAATTAATATTCTTGCCAGCACACCTGAAGCGGTGTGAGTGGCTATTAGTTGGTGTTAAACTTCGGGACGAAGTTTCTTTTAAAGGGGGTAGACTAAAATACCCCATAAATTAATCAAAATTAATTTAGGGGATTTCCTTTATTGAACCCTAAATAATACTATTAAATATTAAATTATTGTATGGTATTATGAATTTAATAGTAAGATTTATAAGTCAATAATCTTGGAAAATTTTCAAGACACTCCAATTATATTATAAAGATTTTAGAAATATTTGGAGCATTGATTGAGTCTTAAAAGTCAAAATAAAATCATAGAAACCTTAAAGCTTCTAATGCCTTGCTAGGGTTAACTTTTTGAGAATGGTCAAACCAACCCATGGAACTTATATCAATAAAAAGGTTATGGAAAACCAAGAAGATTGATAAAAAGAACGTTAAAAACGGATCATCCTAGCCAAGGTTATGATAAATTGAAGTTTAGAGCCAAAATTTAGGCGGTTGCTGACGTGTCCAGGGCTAGCTGACTCAGTTGCGCGTCTCGGGACACGTGCCGCACCCAGTCAGCACCGAAGTCTACTGAATCGTTTGAGTTTTCCTTCAGTTTTGGCATTCCATGGGGCGATCTTCAGACGCTCATATCTCAGTCTCTACTCCACCATTCCATGTGTCGTCTTTTTCATTCGATTCTCCTATCATTCCTCTTTCTAACATTACTCAAACACAATCTAAATCCTTCTACAATGACCGCAAAATCGATCCAAAGTTGCCTCTCTGCGAAACCGTAACCCAGATTTTCCAGAAAACTAGTTAATCAGGTAAACTTCGTCTGATCATAACTTCTTCGTCTGTGAACGAAAATCCACGTTCTGTAGCTTGTTGTGTAGATCTTTAATCCCTCTACAACTTTCATGTTAATGACCAAGTCTGATTCGTACTTGTTTGGGAGAGCGGAGCATCTAAAGTTTCTGAATCGTAATCACATAAAATCATTGAAAAAACACAGGTATAAACTCATAACTTTCGATATAGATTTCTTCCTGTATATTGCAAATTAGATTACGTTCTTGCTTATCAATCTATAGAGCTATATTTCCTCTTTCGATTAAGCCCACACACATAGTCTGACTCGATCTATACTGAAATTTATAGAGCTTCAAAGTCGGCTACCCAACAGCCCTGGAATTTTGATTTTTTCCAGAAAACGGATTGGATTCTCCTCGTTAACGCAATTCCGGTGAGTTTTTAATCAATTGCTGCCGTTTGTTGCCATTTCGAATTTTCATTAACCGGTCAAACCCACGTTTCAATTTCATCTATTACGTGTTATATTAGGCGAATTTGCCAAATCGAGATTCGAACTAAACTAAAAACCCTAACTTCGAAACCCAGAATCGAAAACCTTGAATTCCGCATGTTAGCTAGCGAATTTGGTATCATTAGAACCACAATCAAATTTCGAACTCAATGAACAAAAATGAAATACCCCAAACCTGAGTATCTAGTAAACATCAATCATGATGTAGTAAGGCTAGAATATGCCTTAGAAAGATTTGGTAGACAATTTAACCAAGGGAAACACAAGAAAGTGCCTTAAGGGCATTTGGGCAAAACGTGCTCTAAGCTTGGAGAGACTTGGGCAAGTACCCAAATATCATGATAAGACCTTAGTAATATTCTAATGGTCATTTAAAATCAATTAGCAAAGAAAACCAAGCTTGAAAACAAGTTAAAACACAAAAATGTGCTTTAAGAAGTCTTAAAACACATTTTTGAGAAATTGTCTTAGAATTGAGTTTTGAGTGGCTAGATGTCAATCATTACTCTTTAATCAACATGGTGTACTAATTAGTATCACATTAGGAAGCCTAAATCAATGGGAAATCAAAAATTTCAGAAATATGTGCACTAGTTTGTGAATAGTGCCAAATAGTGACTAGTTTAGGCTTTAATCAACTTAGTTTAGTTATTGGTCACAAAGGCCAAACATGCCCTTATTTATCAAGGGGGCCGGTTTTCTAAGGGAGGATGAGTCACCATAAGTAGTCCAATAATGTTATAAAGAAGAGGATAAAGTAAGAAGTTACTATTTGCTTTATAAAAGCAAAATATCTCTTATTAGCCTACCTTCTCTCCTTCTTCCCATCCATTCTCTTCTTCCACGGTCTTCTCCTTTTCTTCACCCTATGAACCGTGAGAACAAGCTCCATTGTTGCCTCACCTTGCCTTGTCTACAACTTACTCATTTTAGCTCCAAATAAAAAACTAAACACATTATCTCTTAGTTAGGCCAAGACCTATCTTTCTATCTTTTCAATCTTTCAAAGCTCAAGTTTGGTGCCATGAGAAAACTCCATTGATGGAGGAAAATCAAGTTTGAAGAGCTCATTAGCTTCTCCATTCTCTTAAGGTAAGAAATGTAAGAAAAACCATGTTTCCATCATTCCTTCCACATGGCCGAAAATTACTACTCATGGGGCCTTGTTTTTATGCCTTGTTATAGCTTTATTTATTCACCAAGGACTAGTGGAGGTCCTATTTCATTCAATGCCAAAGTCTACCTAGAGACTTCAAAGGTAATCACCCACTTTTATCCTTAGAACACATTTCTAACCTAGGTTTTCATTCCTTGAGGTTAGTGTATTGTTTAGTAATCATATGAGTCATTGAATATTGATTAGAACATTGGCAAGGGGAATCTAAGTGGTGGCCGAGATTCATGCAAGAAGAAGGTCTAAGGAGGAAGTTAAGATAAGCTTGAGAAAACAAGGTAAATGCTTACCTAATGGTGGTTTAAGTTTTAAGGGATGAGTTTAGGTGGGTACCAATGTGGCTTAGAGCTTACATTGTGTATTGGGGTATATAACCTAAGAAAAGAACTTAAATAAGCTTGTGAACTTGTGACTAAGGAGCCAATGGGAATGAGTTAGTAATATAAGTTTAGGATGAGTTTTAAGAGCATTATACCTACTATGAGATTGATGGGTGTATTTGCAGGTTGAAAGCTTTTATATGTGGGAAATTCAGTGTTTAAGTTCAAGTTAATTAAGGGCTTAAGAGCCATGTCATTTAAGAGCCTTAGTGCTATGCAATTTAAGGTTATTGCAATATATTGAGTATGATGTGAATAAGTTGATTTGGGTGAGAAAATAAGATGAGAAAGGACTTGGTGAGTGTGAGATTATTGTGTGAGAAAAACAATGCTTATGGGCATGATAAAATACTAAAGGAGCTATGGCGAAATTTGAGTAGAAAACAAGTGTTTAGGTGGAGTTTGTGAGTTAATGTGACCAAGGTTTATTAGGAGTCATTAAAAGGAATTTGGGTGGAAATGAGTTAATGAAGGAGTTCTTGAGGTTTAGAATGCCGTAGAGTTGTCTAGGAAGAATTAGAGGATTGGTGGGTGTAGTGAACACACCAAAGACATGGTATGAGGAATGTTAAGACTTGAGCAAAAATCTAGAGGGAATGGTGTATAATGCTTTAAGATGATTTGGGTGTGAACTAGAGAGTAAAACAAGGAGAGTTATGAGAAGCTTGTGTAGGTGGTGGTGAAACTAGAAGAGGACTAGTAAGGGTTCAGTTTAGAAGGTGATGAGTGGTTTGGGAGATAGAAGTAAAACTGTAGGAAAGTTGCAAGACGTCAAAGGTAATGGCTAGGGGGTTATAAGAGTGTATGATCATGAGAATGGTGAGTAAGTTTAACAAAAGAGGTGGAAAAGTCTAAGGAGGGTGTTGCTTGGTCAAGGTAAATGAAGGGTAGTGTTTAAGGTGTTCTAAGGAGATTTTATGACTAAGGATGTTCTAGGAAACAGTAAGTGTTGTTTTGGTGAGAATGAATAAACTATGGAGTTCTTGAGTACTAGGAAGACCTAGGGATGACCAGAGGGACTAAGGGTTACAATGGTGAATTTAAGGCACCAAACCATGGTTAAGGAAGCTAGGAAGCTTGTACAAGTTTGAAGGAAAATAGGGTATAATGACTTGTGAAGATGTAAGCGTGTGCTAGATTACATATAGCTTTGAGTAGTATGAGTAAAGCAAATGGATATGCATAAGGATGCTTGGGAGATGATGTTAAGGTGATGAAGAAACACCTTGGTATAATGGTTACATAGGCATGAAATGCCATTTAGAACCCGAGGATAAAACATAATAGATGTTAGGGATTTGGTAAGAGTTGAGTAAGAGTTTAAAGATAAGGAAAATGGGTGTTTGGGCACATCCGAACTAACGTCCGAACTTGGACGTTCGGACATGCCCTGGAGCGCGTAAGTCTTCTGATCTTCGACTGGCGTCCGAACTACCCGTCCGAACATAGAAGTTCGGACCATCTATTTCTTCTTTTCTGGTTTGGCCTCGAACAACGTCCGAACTTGGGAAGTCCGGACGCATGTTCGGACATTCGGCAATCTGCACCCTTAGAGTCTCGAACAGTGTCCGAACTTGGGAAGTCCGGACACAAGTTCGGACAAGGTGCTGTATTGACCAAAAACTTGTTTAAGGTTGGGAAATGATGGGGAATATTAAGTAATGTTGTTATAAGGTTATTAAGGACATGTTTGGTGGGTAACAAAGAAATTAAGTGAATGAATAAGTATAAGTGGTGAGGAGAAGTGATTCACTTAAGATTAGTTTGTAAGATTAAGTTGTGAGACTTAAGAATTGTTAGGATCATTAAGGGTTAAGTAAGGTAAGTAAGTTAAGTAAGTTGAATTAAGTTAAGTGATTAACAACTTAAAACTGAATGATGTTTTAGGACTTGGGAATTTGGACTCCGAAGAGAGTAAGCAACCGAACGACCAATGGTGAACGGTACAGTTCTTCTTGTGACCTGCTTGCTAACGAGGTGTCCCGGCTTGTGTGCTATTTGTTTTTGTGTGCTCACTAAACAAGATAAAGCATGCAACCGGAATATTATATTTATGTATTGTTGTGTGATGTTTGAAAACTAACACAACATACCGTGGGAACTTACTAACCAACGTTTAGTAAGGAATTGAGTGAGACAAAGGAATGCTCCCTAATATGGGACGATATGAACCGAAAGAGGTTAACCAACAAACATGGTCTTGAGATTACTTCTAACTGGAACTTGAGTGAGGAAACCCGGGACCGATCTCCGGTCATGCATGCTAAGGAAAGGGGGGTCGGTATCTATAGCAGATTCGACTCCCGATTAAGGACTTGTCTTCGGACTTGTAGCCTAGGGCCGGTTGCCGGCTCAGCTACGCTGGACTCCCGTCTAGGGTGGGTGGCTTTAAGACGGTGCGGTGGGATCACCTAAATCCCAGGTTTGAAATTAAGCTACAACCATTCCCCTCCAGGAACGGTTTGTATACTGAGAATAAGTTAAGGTTAAGATTAAGGTAAGTTAAGATAAGTTGCAGCCATTCCTTTTTAAAGGATGGTTTGTATTATTAAGACTAAGATAAGCTACACCCACTCCTTTTTAAAGGATGGTTGTTTCTAAGATTAAGATAAGACTAAGATTGAGTGAGATAAGGATGGACTAAGATTAAGAGGAAATATAACATAAGGAGTTAAATGATTACTCTCTATTATGGGAACACATTTAAGTCGTTCGTTGGGTGTGAACTTTGATTGTTCATTGTTGGTTTGTTGTTTACTACACTTTCTATTATGTTGTGCATCTAATCACCTCCATGCTATCGACAATTAGTCGTCGTAGCCACGTTAGCTTGGGGGCCATGAGAGGATCGTACCAGCATTCGTGCTCCCTTTGGGGGCTGTTTTTACTACACAGGTACATCAGGAGGCGGCCGTCGCGAGAGTAAGAAGGGGTACAAGTGTTACAGGTTAAGTGTGGCCTACGAGTTGTGCTTGTACACTCGTATGACAATTGAGTTAGTAAGATGTATAGGATGTGAGGGGATTGTAAGAAGGATATGTATTGGTTAAGGCTGTTGTACTAATGTTCGGTATATTCTGTAGTCAGACCGTGGCAAGGTCCTGGATTGTAAAGAATTCCGCTGTGACATGTTTATATATATACTGTTAAGTGCGAGACCACATCTGGATTGAGTTGGGGTGTTACAAAAAGTGGTATCAGAGCGTAGTTACGCTCTGAAGATAAGAATTACCGAACTTAGGAGAATATTGAGGTTGAAATTGAGTTATGGGTTAAGGGTTGAGTGATAGAGTGAGAGGTGCGTTAGCTGGGACTTCCCGTGTTCACCGGATATCCATAGTACCTAGACCCGCCCTCCACATCCCTTGTTTGAATATATGGGACAAACGCCAGAGAGAAGAAAGCCTTCTCTTACTCGGGGAAACCCGATCTGGCAGTTAGCTAACAGTGAGCAATACGAGAAACATCTTGTTGCACAACAGTTACAGAGAACTTGGAGATTTTCAATGGAGCGCAACAGAGAGACAGTCGCTACCTATGGAATTCTATCAATAAGGGAACGGTAATTACCGGCAACATGGGTGGACATGCTACGCAGTCGAAATAACCCGTAACACCAATGAAAAGGGAAGCGACATGAGTACCGGGCAGTGGTCCGAAGGAGCATAACAGTAGGATAATAAAAAGCATGGGGATTGAGATTATTGGAAAGTCCAGTTAGAAACGGGAACTCCAAACCCCATACAATGAAAAAGGTTACAAGACCTGGCCGACATAATGCGGACGACGGTAGAAACTCATACAAATGTATACCAAATAGGACTACGAGGTAGTGCCTAAAGAAATGTTACTTAATAACCACAACAAAATGTGTGGAGACAGGAGCGAGGAATAAGACATATGGAAATATTAAGGGATTTCCTCGGAAAAAGGAACGCCCTAATAAATGACAGTACTGTCAAACAACAAGGAAACTGCCGAATGGTCAGTTATCCAAAGTAAGAGATTATCGAAGGAGTCCCGAGGACTACCAATTACGTGGAAGTTAGAAGGAGGTATCATTACCAATGTACCTTGTACCAATAGCCCATCCTGCATGGCGCACTTGCCATAGCAAGTGCTACCACGATTAAGCTACACGGAAAGCCATCATGGCAAGATAGGAGAACGCTACAGTTGTAACACATATTAATACCGGACTGTAAATCCATAAGAACAAAACATAAGACCTTTGGAAAGCCCGACGGCCTGACCATGATAAGATGAGGTGACACACCAGTCAGCATGGAGCTGAACTTGGACAGAATACTAAACGATATGAATATGAGCAACGGTACAACCTACTACAACAACACCGACAGTGTGGTAAAAACACCAAACCCGGATCTCAAGGAGGAACCTAAGAGATCGCTCATAATTTGAGCAAAAGCACTACGTAAGTAACAACATACACGGCATGTGTCAAGAGATACAATAAAGGCAGTCGACTGAACGACTTCCAACAAGGACAGGATAAGACTCCCAGAGTGACCATTAAACATACCAATAACAACATTCTTCAATGAAGAGATTGGAAAACCCGGAAGACAAGGATAAAAGAAATAAACATAAGCTATAACCTACTAAGGACTAAAGATATACCACCCTGGAAAAGGAAAGCCGGAGGACTACCCCCCACAGAGCGGGCATAGTCGAGCCAAGCAAACTGATGAATGACAGTTAATACTGTTTGTTTAACTCATTAACACCCAAGTATGATTGATCATCAACGGGTGGCGTAGTCAACAGAAGTTGAACGAAGCGTGAGATGGAAGTATAAGATGACAGGATGATATCCAACTTGGACACCGTAAGGCAACGCCTAATACGAACCTAACCTTGACTACAAAAAGACATAAGTCTAGTAAAATGACAGTATTGTCAAAGACATTAAGTACCTCAGATCACCTGAATAACTTCCATAGCAGGAAGCAGGATGAAGCACTTACCATGAAACCCGATACTACACTTAGTATGTAACCTAACGGTGGATAGTGTTCAATGAACCAGAATCTTATAAGGATGACCTGTAGATGAGTGAGGGTACAAATAATGAACTGAGACATTAAGCATTAAGAACCTACGAGCCAAAGATGTTAACCACATCAGAGCCGAGGTGCAGTAAGTTGTAAGAAAGCTTATTTAAGCCATGAGGAACTACAATGTGTAGATATGGACGGTTACAAACCTATAACTTAGATTGGGGAAGATATTACAAGGAAGAGTACCAATGAAATATTGAGATAATGCTAAGGACATGGGCGGAGAACAAACCATACCTTTAGGGTGGGGATACCTCTCCTTGTTGTGAGGCCAATGGTGGAATAAACCCCTCAAAAAGGGCTTTCACTTATTAGAGGTAAAATACACTTTATTTAGAAAATGGAACTATGAACCTTGAGATTACCTTAGAATATACCAGATACACTTGAGTAATAAGGAAGGTTGCACAGATAGACCCATATCCAACACCCAGGATGTAAGAATTAGTAATGGTCAGAGATAAACATTGAGATTGCACATTATGACTCGTCAAGTGACCAATGCTCAGAAGAGCTTGTGATTCAGTGAATGACTTCTTCAGGAAACCGGTTAATTTACAGGGTAAGAAGCATCATAAGGATAAAGAATGCGAGAGGAGTTAGCCTACTTACGAATCTGAGATTGGAGCAGAACATCTTCATAGCTATTTTACAGCACGGTAACACAACCGCTGTACACCCGAATGAGAGAACTCCCAGTGTGTCTACACCAAGAAGGGATTGAGCATAGGTAAGACATGAGAATAAGCGAATAAGAGGTTGCACCATTAATGGGCAACATGGTAAAGGCCAACTACCACGGTAGTAGTGGTCGTGAGTGCAAGATTTAGATAAGAGGATTAAGTCATGGTGCGCGGTAAGCGACCGTTGTGTATGAGCCGTCAAATATTGACACTAAGGCAATTAGATTTATGAGTTAAGACAAATTTAAGTAAGAAAATAAGATGGTAGACGAACTGTGCATTGATGCCAGTAGTCTGGACCTAGTTAGGTAAGATTTCACAGGAAGCACACTACCCAATCCTTAAGGAACTGAAAGTGCATTCCTAGTAGAACAGATATGAGAAAGAAGATAAGAGGCTCTATGGAAAGAGACCTAAGCTATTAAGAAATTGAGTCAATACGGAATACATAAAGGAGCTAGAGCATACCATACCCAAGAACACAGTAAATGGATTTCCCTTGATTAACTTCAAGAAGAACAATAAATGTTATTATGGAACGATGAAAGAGGAGATCGACAACAGAATACTTCATAATTAGCAATAGCTAAATGTGTGACGGACACTATGAGTTTACTAAAACGAGACGTGGGACGACTGCACCCCACAGGGGCTTGCAGGCCTGACACGCTCGTTTATGAGTTAGTTGGGTAAGTAGTAATGTACCAGTAAGGTACCCTATGCATGTAGACGAGTGGTGTAAGGAACACGGGAAGTAGTCGACTCCGTACCACGGACAACGACACAAGACCAGACAAGAGCAGCTACTACCACAAACAGTTGAAGAGAAGAATTCAGTTGAGCCAGCAACGCAGGGGAATCAGAGAACAAATAATTAAGGACTATGAAGTGCAAGAAGCACAGATTGTTAAGTATAGACATAGAACATTAAGATCAATAAGATTAGACTGTAAAGTTCAATAAGCACTAAACAGTAGTTTCAGATTAAGGATCATCCTCAGACCAAAGGTCAGTTGGAGAAGAACAACTTAGACATTCGAGAAAACACTAAGAGTATGAACATTAAATCTCCAGGGAGACTGGATAGACGAGCTACAACTCATCAAGGCCGTGTATATATAAAGATAACATGTGACCATTGAAGGACCTTTAGTGCTAAACCATAAGCACGCAAGAGAAAGATATACAATACTATGAAGGATATAAAAGCAGTTAAGCCTAAGATTATCAGAGTTGCGCAGCGAAGCTAGCAGATCAGTACCTTTGAGGTTAGACCAAACTAAGTTAAGGAAACGGTACAGGTACCGTTAAGAATCCTCGATACAGAGACTAAGTCATTTCTGATCGAATTATAAGTGAGATAGATGACATGGAAGCTAGAATGCTCGGTGAGAATTAGACATCTTGAACCTATATTCAAGAATGATATGGTGTTGATTACGTGGGCGTAATCCATTTTAAGGGGGGTAGAGCGAAAACCGCTTAGCGTATGCTTATGTACTTAGTACATAAACTAAGGTGCGCATAGCACAAAATAATTTGAGAATATGTTTTACATAAACATTTTGAGATAAGATATGGTTATTGCGCACAAAAGATGTGAATACCATACATTTAAGTACTTATCTTGTTAACTCCGGTGTGAGTACAAGTTAAGAGAACTAAGGAAGAGGAATAAGGAGATTTAAGAAATAAGGAATATATATGAGGTATGAGTCGATATGAGACTATGTGTGAGATAAGAATAAGATAACACTATGAGATATTATTTGATATGAGTATGAGGAAGGAAATAGTAATGCTATGTGGTATGAGACGGTGGAAGTTGGTATGAGACTGATATAGAACTTAGTAGGAATTTAAATCTTGAGGTAATTACTAAGAGATGAATCGGGAATGTTTAATGGACTGAGTCCACACTTGGGAGATGTATTGATTATGATTAGAAGAACTAAAAAGATAGAAATTGGACATGAGTGAATTATTTGATGTTTGAAAATGACGTGGGAGGTGGAACTTGATTTTCTAGGGATCAAGGGAAACCGAACACAAATTGGGGTGGAAGGATAGTTCTACACTGATGCTGATCACATCAGGGTTGGATGATTCCTGAAACTCCCTACCAGTGGTCACAATTAAATCACACTATGGACAGAGGCCTTAGGATAAAATGAAATTGGAGTTGATTGTATTTTAATTAGAGGAATTATTCCTCACATGACCTCGTAAAAAGGATTACCTTTTTACTGAGTCTCGCCCATGAAGTCGAGGACGCACGAGCCTTTGTCTTCGGACCGGTGACATGGGGAGAGCATAGTGTTTTGTATTCTGGCCCATGGTGACGAGGACGAATGAGCCATTGTCTACGGACCGGAAACATGGGAGAATACGTGGGAAATTATGTGAATGTTTTAACCATCAAAAGAAACAAAGAGAATTTTGAGTGCTATACATGCGTAAGCATGTTGTGTGATAATTAAGAATAAGCATATGGAGGACCTAAGGATTCAATGAGTTTGGGTATACATAATTATGATCTGTATGATCTATGGAATGAGGTAAGACATGTATTTTAATAAGATAAGATGCATGGGATTTGGGGACAAAGCTCTTTTAAGGGGGGTAGATTGAAATACCCCAAACCTAAGTATGCTAAGTAAACATCAAATCATGATGTAGTAAGGCTAGAATATGCCTTAGAAAGATTGGTAGACAATTTAAACCAAGGAAACACAAGAAAGTGCCTTAAGGGCAATTTGGGCAAAAACGTGCTCTAAGCTTGGAGAGACTTGGGCGAGTACCCAAATATCATGATAAGACCTTAGTAATATTCTAATGGTCATTTTAAATCAATTATCAAAGAAACCAAGCTTGAAAACAAGTTAAAACATAAAATGTGCTTTAAGAAGTCTTAAAACACATTTTTGAGAAATTGTCTTAGAATTGAGTTTTGAGTGGCTAGATGTCAATAATTACTATTTAATCAACATGTGTACTAATTAGTATCACATTAGGAAGCCTAAATAAATGGGAAATCAAAAATTTCAGAAATATGTGCACTAGTTTGTGAATAGTGCCAAATAGTGACTAGTTTAGGCTTTAATCAACTTAGTTTAGTTAATTGGTCAACAAAGGCCAAACATGCCCTATTTATCAAGGGGGCCGGTTTTCTAAGGGAGGATGAGTCACCATAAGTAGTCAAATAATGTTATAAAGAAGAGGATAAAGTAAGAAGTTACTATTTACTTTTATAAAAAATATCTCTTATTAGCCTACCTTCTCTCCTCTTATCCATTCATTCTCTTCTTCCACGGTCTTCTTCATTTTCTTCACCCTCTCAACCGTGAGAACAAGCTCCATTGTTGCCTCACCTTGCCTTGTCTACAACTTACTCATTTTAGCTCCAAATCAAAAACTAAACACATATATCTCTTAATTAGGCCAAGACCTATCTTTCTATCTTTTCAAATCTTTCAAAGCTCAAGTTTGGTGCCATGAGAAAACTCCATTGATGGAGGAAAATCAAGTTTGAAGAGCTCATTAGCTTCTCCATTCTCTTAAGGTAAAGAAAATGTAAGAAAAACCATGTTTCCATCATTCCTTCCACATGGCCGAAAATTACTACTCATGGGGCCTTGTTTTTATGCCTTGTTCTAGCTTGATTTATTCACCAAGGACTAGTGGAGGTCCTATTTCATTCAATGCCAAAGTCTACCTTGAGACTTCAAAGGCAATCATCCACCTTTATGCCTTAGAACACATTTCTAACCTAGGTTTTCATTCCTTGAGGTTAGTGTATTGTTTAGTACTCATATGAGTCATTGAATATTGATTAGAACATTGGCAAGGGGAATCTAAGTGGTGGCCGAGATTCATGCAAGAAGAAGGTCTAAGGAGGAAGTTAAGATAAGCTTGAGAAAACAAGGTAAATGCTTACCTAATGGTGGTTTAAGTTTTAAGGGATGAGTTTAGGTGGGTACCAATGTGGCTTAGAGCTTACATTGTGTATTGGGTTATATAACCTAAGAAAAAGAACTTAAATAAGCTTGTGAACTTGTGACTAAGGAGCCAATGGGAATGAGTTAGTAATATAAGTTTAGGATGAGTTTTAAGAGCATTATACCTACTATGAGATTGATGGGTGTATTTGCAGGTTGAAAGCTTTTATATGTGGGAAATTCAGTGTTTAAGTTCAAGTTAATTAAGGGCCTAAGAGCCATGTCATTTAAGAGCCTTAGTGCTATGCAATTTAAGGTTATTGCAATATATTGAGTATGTGAATAAGTTGATTTGGGTGAGAAAATAAGATGAGAAAGGACTTGGTGAGTGTGAGATTATTGTGTGAGAAAAACAATGCTTATGGGATGATGATAAACTAAAGGAGCTATGGCGAAATTGAGTAGAAAACAAGTGTTTAGGTGGAGTTTGTGAGTTAATGTGACCAAGGGTTTATTAGGAGTCATTAAAAGGAATTTGGGTGGAAATGAGTTAATGAAGGAGTTCTTGAGGTTTAGAATGCCCTAGAGTTGTCTAGGAAGAATTAGAGGATTGGTGGGTGTAGTGAACACACCAAAGACATGGTATGAGGAATGTTAAGACTTGAGCAAAATATAGAGGGAATGGTGTATAATGCATTAAGATGATTTGGGTGTGAACTAGAGAGTAAAACAAGGAGAGTTATGAGAAGCTTGTGTAGGTGGTGTTGAAACTAGTAGAAGACTAGTAAGGGTTCAGTTTAGAAGGTGATGAGTGGTTTAGGAGATAGAAGTAAAACTGTAGGAAAGGTTGTAAGACGTCAAAGGTAATGGCTAGGGGTTATAAGAGTGTATGATCATGAGAATGGTGAGTAAGTTTAACAAAGAGGTGGAAAAGTCTAAGGAGGGTGTTGCTTGGTCAAGGTAAATGAAGGGTAGTGTTTAAGGTGTTCTAAGGAGATTTTATGACTAAGGATGTTCTAGGAACAGTAAGTGTTGTTTTGGTGAGAATGAATAAACTATGGAGTTCTTGAGTACTAGGAAGACCTAGGGATGTCCAGAGGGACTAAGGGTTACAATGGTGAATTTAAGGCACCAAAACCATGGTTAAGGAAGCTAGGAAGCTTGTACAAGTTTGAAGGAAAAATAAGGTATAATGACTTGTGAAGATGTAAGCGTGAGCTAGATTACATATAGCTTTGAGAAGTATGAGTAAATCAAATGGATATGCATAAGGATGCTTGGGAGATGATGTTAAGGTGATGAAGAAACACCTTGGTATAATGGTTACATAGGCATGAAATGCCATTTAGAAACCTGAGGATAAAACATAATAGATGTTAGGGATTTTGGTAAGAGTTGAGTAAGAGTTTAAAGATAAGGAAAATGGGTGTTTGGGCACGTCCGAACTAACGTCCGAACTTGGACGTTCGGACATGCCCTGGAGCGCGTAAGTCTTCTGATCTTCGACTGGCGTCCGAACTACCCGTCCGAACATAGAAGTTCGGACACATCTATTTCTATTTTCTGGTTTGGCCTCGAACAACGTCCGAACTTGGGAAGTCCGGACGCATGTTCGGACATTCGGCAATCTGCACCCTTAGAGTCTCGAACAGTGTCCGAACTTGGGAAGTCCGGACACAAGTTCGGACAAGGTGCTGTATTGACCAAAAACTTTGTTTAAGGTTGGGAAATGATGAGGAATATTAAGTAATGTTGTTATAAGGTTATTAAGGACATGTTTGGTGGGTAACAAAGAAATTAAGTGAATGAATAAGTATAAGTGGTGAGGAGAAGTGATTCACTTAAGATTAAGTTTGTAAGATTAAGTTGTGAGACTTAAGAATTGTTAGGATCATTAGGGTTAAGTAAGGTAAGTAAGTTAAGTAAGTTGAATTAAGTTAAGTGATTAACAACCTAAAACTGAATGAATGTTTTAGGACTTGGGAATTTGGACTCCGGAAGAGAGTAAGCAACCGAACGACCAATGGTGAACGGTACAGTTCTTCTTGTGACCTGCTTGCTAACGAGGTGTCCCTCGGCTTGTGTGCTATTTGTTTTTGTGTGCTCACTAAACAAGATAAAGCATGCAACCGGAATATTATATTTATGTATTGCTGTGATGTTTGAAAACTAACACAACATACCGTGGGAACTTACTAACCAACGTTTAGTAAGGAATTGAGTGAGACTAAGGAACGCTCCCTAATATGGGACGATATGAACCGAAAGAGGTTAACCAACAAACATGGTCTTGAGATTACTTCTAACTGGAACTTGAGTGAGGAAACCCGGGACCGATCTCCGGTCATGCATGCTAAGGAAAGGGGGGGTCGGTATCTATAGCAGATTCGACTCCCGATTAAGGACTTGTCTTCGGACTTGTAGCCTAGGGCCGGTTGCCGGCTCAGCTACGCTGGACTCCCGTCCAGGGTGGGTGGCTTTAAGATGGTGCGGTGGGATCACCTAAATCCCAGGTTTGAAATTAAGCTACAACCATTCCCCTCCAGGAACGGTTTGTATACTGAGAATAAGTTAAGGTTAATTACGGTAAGGTTAAGATAAGAAGTTGCAGCCATTCCTTTTTAAAGGAGGTTTGCTATTATTAATGACAAGATAAGCTACACCCCTCCTTTTTAAGGATGGTTGTTATCTAAGATTAAGATAAAGACATCAAAGATTGAGATGAGACTAAGATGGACTAAGACTATTTAAGGGATATAACATAAGGAGTTAAATGATTAACTCTCTATTAAGGGAACACATTTAAGTCGTTCGTTGGGTGTGAACTTTGATTGTTCATTGTTGGTTTGTTGTTTACTGCCCTTTCTATTATGTTGTGCATCTAATCAACCTCCATGCTATCGACAATTATCGTCGTAGCCACGTTAGCTTGGGGCCATGAGAGGATCGTACCAGCATTCGTGTTGACCCCTTTGGGGGCTGTTTTTACTACACAGGTACATCAGGAGGCGGCCGTCGCGAGAGTAAGAAGGGTACAAGTGTTACAGGTTAAGTGTGGCCTACGAGTTGTGCTTGTACACTCGTATGGCAATTGAGTTAGTAAGATGTATAGGATGTGAGGGGATTGTACGAAGGATATGTATTGGTTAATAGCTGTTGTACTAATGTTCGGTATATTCTGTAGTCAACCGTTGCAAGGTTCTGATTGTAAAGAATTCCGCTGTGACATGTTTATATATATACTGTAAGTTGCGAGACCACAATCTGGATTGAGTTGGGGTGTTACAAAAAATCAACGAATTTGGTTCTTGTGGATTGAGAGAAACCACAAGTTTCCCCATTCGAATCGTAACCTGCTTCCTGATGAACTCGACAGATGTGGGCCGTCCGATTCTAGTTAGGAGAAACGGACGGCCGAGATTAAACGTGGGAGTTTAAGTTGTATTAGTTTATATGTTATTCCAGAATAAATCCTAATTTGTTAGGTTTATTTAATAACCTTCCCTAATGTATTTTGACACGAAATTTTAACCATAGATTCCTTATAAAATGTAGTTTATTTTGATGTAAATTAATATGGGTTTTGAGTTTTTAACGTAAATATAATTTTTGTAACTTTTGTGAATTATGGTTATTTAGATAATATAAAAAGATATTTTTATGAAATAAAATTTTATAATATGTCTAAAATATTATAGTTCCTATATATTAAATTTGGGGAATTTTAGACAAGAAGAAATAGGTCTAAAATTGTAATTCTGATTTTTCCTAAGGTATATTATAATATATGGTTTTGAATGTAACAAAATTAAAGTATAGATGATTAATTAACTTTGTAGATTGAGAATAATAAAATAATACTAAACTAACATTTAATACAGAATGTTAAGAAATATTTTGAGTACAAACTTTTAAGTGAAGTAAATATATAATATATACTTATATATATATAAATATACTTGTATATATATATATATAATTAGAAATAAAATTGTAATATGTTAAATCAAGGAATTTAGTCAATCTATGTTTGTACCAACTGTAAATGTGGAGGTAATATACTTAATAAAACTATGGAAAATACTTTATTTTATAAACTATATATCGGGTGTGGATATGTGTAAGGTTATTAAAATTAATTAAATACAATACAAATTTCTTAAAGAATGTTTTGGATAAATTCTAAAAAAATATATGTCTATATAAAAATACATTAGAAGTAAATAAAAGAAGTAACATACCTTATGGGAAATATAATAAGAGGGAAAATTAGAGTAAACCTAATTCATACGTAACAATTAAAATATTAAGTGTTAATGTGACATCTAGGTGGACTATTAGGGGAAATACATATCCTAAACCTTAAATAGGTATTAAAGTAAATTAATCAAGTGTAACTAAGAGTTTAATTAAGCTAAACCTATATTCAAGAGTAGGTAATTGGAATAAGTTAAAGTGTACATTAAAGATTTAATTAACAAGATCTAGCCCAGATCCTTATGAGGGAGTAATTGTAAATCAGAAACTATAAACCAGTAAGAATAAAAGATGGTTAGCGTTATGAGTTCCTTAACTAATCAATACGTGGAACACCTTAATTATAGGTGATTAGTGGAAGTTCGCACTTTCAAGTTTGGTTACTACTTCTACACATTCCAGGTACGATTTCTCGTACTCAGATGTTTTTTGCTAACAGGCTGAAGAGGCGTTTTGAAAACACTAATTGAGCTTGAATGTATTTCAAAGAAACTGTTTGTGCGACTAACTCTGCTTGATGTGTCTAACTGAGCCTTGAATGCACAACTCACATGATCATTGGTTCCTCTTATCTGGTTGTCTCATTAGATATTAACTGCTGAGGGTTTACGCCTCTGCACTCTGTAGGACTGAGTGTTTTGGTATTGCACTTGTGCAGTTAGTAATCTAGTAGGAATATGGGAAATGTCAATCTTGGTAAATTTTTCTTTTGACTCTGGATATCATTTCATCCATGGGCTGAGTCTTTTGGTTATGACGTGTGCACGTCTTCATTGGTAACAGTGAGGGTGAAATACCCCGTAATTAGAAACAGTGATTAATTAGGGTAATAAATAATTTTAGAAGCTTAATTAAGCCCAAATAAATATTAGGGAACAAATCCCGAAGAAAACGGATCCTTAAATGGATTAGAACACTAACGAACCTTAAAGCGCGTTTTTCGAGGTAACCGGGAAAACGTGACTTTAAGCGGGTCAAATAGACTCGTAACAATTTTGGTCAACTAAATAATCATTAATAATATTAGTGAAGCTTTAGAACCAATAAATCAATAAAACGAGAAATTAGTAAAAACTGTCAAAAACGGGAAGTGTGGGGTAGAAACATAAATAACCAAAACTTATGTGTCCAATAATGTAAAAAGAATTATTAAAACCCTCATGGGCTGTGTGCTGTCCGATTTTATCCCACTCACACACACACTCTATTCTCTTTTTACTCACAAAAGACAAAAGCATTTAAAAATCAAAAGTAACATACTTTACCTATCTCACTCTCTCCTATCTCTATTCTCTTTCTTCTCACGTACAGCACCCAACTCACCCCTCACTCTCTGATTTTTCTCCTCCTTCCCAGTGACATCAATGGAGCTTTGAGACAACCACAAAAATACCCTCTTCTCTCCTCTTGTTGAGTGCCCAAACTTGCTCCAAAAATTATAAAAATACCACCATTGTCTTCCCCTCATCAAGAGCAACGTTTCCATCTTTTCAAAATCTGAAAGGAGCATTTTCGTTTTCATGGGTATGCCCCATTTGGAGCTTCAAGACTACCATTAGAACCACCTCCTTCTCCATGTCGTTTTGAGGTAAAAATATTCTTGAAATCCCTTTGTTTTCTACCTTGGGAAAAGGGACAAAACGAAATTTGAAGCTTAACTCTTGCTTGCTCCTTGTGTATCTAGCCGATTTTGGCACTCTTGGAGGGTGAGGAATAATTTCTTGAGCTATTCCAAGCATTACTCCTACCCTTGTAAGGTAATGGGATTTCTAAACCCTAAAACTCACACTAGAGCTTGAATAATGGTTAGGGTTAAGCCAAAACTCACATTTGGAGAACTTAGCATAAAGCTGGTTCTCCCTCCGTATTTCTAATACCCCTCCTCAGATGTTCCTCATGTTCAACCTTAGACTTCGAGTATATCAAAATGTCGTCAATAAACACCACAACCGACTTGTCCAGCTGCTCCCGGAACAAGCGGTTCATCAGATCCATAAACTTCGCCGGTGCGTTCGACAAACTGAACGGCATCACTGTAAACTCATAGTGGCCGTATCGTGTCCGGAATGCTGTCTTCTCAATGTCTCCCTCCTTAATGGCTATCTGATGATACCCCGATCTGAGATCAATCTTGGAGAACACAGATGCTCCCTTCAACTGATCGAACAGATCGTCAATGCGGGGTAGTGGGTACTTATTCTTCACTGTCACTGCATTCAGCTCTCTGTAGTCGATGCAGAGGCGGATACTACCATCCTTCTTCTTCACGAAGAGGACTGATGCTCCCCATGGTGACACACTTGGTCTAATGAATTCCTTATCTAACAAATCTTTCAATTGTTCTTTTAAATCAGCCATTTCTGCCGGAGCATATGGTATGGTGCCTTGGCTATTGGTCCGGTACCAGGTAGCAGCTCGATGGTGAACTCTACCTCCCGAGTGGGTGGCATGCCAGGCAAGTTCCCGTGGAAAAAGTCGGGGAACTCCGACACTACCGTAAGTCGGGGTAGAACTCAGGGTCCCTCTCTATGTCCTGTACATAGTAGAGGTACACTTCTTCCTTTCTTCTCAATTCCTTATACATTGCCATGACGGTGATGATCTTAGTCGAAGGCTCTCTGGGCCTCTGGCGGTATGATATCGTTACCCCAGACGGACTCCTGAGCAGCAATCTATGCTCGGCGCAGAGGATACGTCCCCTTGTGCCGCTCCAACCATTCATCCCGAAGATAACATCAAATCCTAGCTCATTGAACTCAATAAAACTGACTGGAAAGTCTTCCCCCTTAATTCTGACAGTGGCTCCTCGGTAGTAGCGAGTGCAACGAACCTTCTCCTTAGACGGGAGCGTAACCGTGAAGTCGGGTAGCTCATCAGCGTTTAGCCCCAACCTGCTCGCGAATGACGCCGAGACAAAGGTATGCGAGGCCCCTGAGTAGAAGAGAACTGATGCCTCAATCCCATTAATCGGAAAGGTGCCGGTGAGGATAGTACCGCTGACGTCGGCCTGTGCCTCTGTAAGTATGCTCAGATCACCTTCCGTACTGAGTCCATAACCTAATTGTGTTCACAAGCTTCATGAGTATTGATGGTATAACAAGAGTCGTAACAATTTATATGAACAACACTGTTATTTTATTCATGACCATCCTGTTTACAACATGAGCTTTAATCTTACATCTCATTCCTCATTTCATTCTAGCATTACATGGCTAATATTGTCTAAAGGTTAGGTTCAATCTCCCAGGTCTTATGTGTGTCGCGTTGATCACTGCTGACGGTGTTGTATTCAGCTTGATTCTCTTAATCCCATGGTATAACATCCTTGATTCTCCCCCCATAATTAATACATCTCCTGACTTAAGCACCAACTTATTCGCACGGTCCGCACGCTTCTGCTTACCGTATAAAAACTCTGCATCATCCCCAATGGACCAAGACACTACGGGTATCCCTCTTTCGAGAGACTCCGTTGTCTCGTCCTTATCCTGGTTGTAGTCCCAGTCGCCCATCCTTCTCGTAGAAGTTCACAATGCAAATGTCTGCTTGAATGTCTGGAATCGGTTCAGCTCCAACTGCTGAGCGATTTCCACGACTTGTATAATAACTGGATGAAACTCTTCGGGTATTTCCGGTGGTGAGACTCCATCTTGCACCCTCATGGTTTGGTAATTCTTGGCATACGGATTCCAATCCTTGCCCAAGCTCATCATTTTTAATTTCATCTTTGCTCCCCCTGGGTACTCCGGTTGGTAAAAACCTCCCGGTCCCATTCCTAGTTGATTGCATCTTCTGATGATGGCTATTTATGCTTCGGGTGTCAGGTATCCCCTTAATAAGATCATACCTGGGCGGATAACCTGACATTGTTCGGTTGGAAAGTCTATGGTTTCGATGTCGGGTGCTCGGGTTAGTGTAGATGGTATTGGATAGCAGATGTTGAAGCTTCCTAAAGTGGTAGTAGGTTATATCTTACTTAAGTTCTAATCTCATCTTATTCTTACTTAACTCATTTATTCACCAAACATGCATGATAATGCGGTAAGCAGGTAGTTTTATTACTAAATGGTTATGGCGGTACCTGGCCTCGATGAGGGTTCAGGCTCATCGTCCCGGTCCACCATATGTAGTGTGGGTCCCGACTTCTGGGTCACCCTTGGGTTCTTGTCTGCCGCCTGCTGCACCTTCTTCTGACCGTCAGATCCAGCTCCCTGATCGGTCTTGCCCTTGCCCCTAGTGTCGGACCTATAGGCTCTGCTAGTAGGGTTCCGGTAACACTCGTATGCCCGGTGTCCATACACTCCACAAAGTTGCACTCCACCTTGTTCCCCTTACAATCGAGCCCGGGGTGGTCCTTGTGACACCACCTACAGATGTAGCGTCACTGGTAGCCACCACCGCTCCCTTCTCAGCCTCAGATCCTGATGATTCATAATGTTAGTACTTATGTCTCAAACGGTTGCTAATTGTTTATTAACTCATTCAATATCAATTCCTTACCCTTTGGCGCCCTAGAGCGCAGGGGTGTAGCTGCATAAGCGTATGTCAACTTCAATGGCTCTTCCGGAGCCTTCTCCTTTTCCTCCTTCCCCTTTGGGTTCTGATTTTTTCTGGGCCTGAGGCTGATACTTTTGTTTCTTGTACCCTCCTTGCCCTTGGCTCTCCGAGCTCTACCAGCATTCTTTCTCTTAGCATTGTCCTCGTCCCTAAGCTGGACGGTTATCTCAACCTTGGCAGCGGCATGATAGCACTTCTGCAAGGTAGTGTAACTCGCCGGCCCCATGCCTTAGCGGAGTCGATGGCTAAGTCCGCCATAGAAGCGGTCCACCAAGATCTGGTCAGAATATCCAAGACCTGGCAGAAGACGGAGCAAGGCGGTGAACTCTGAGTAATACTCGTCCACCGTCATCTTGTCTGTCTGCTTAAGCGCATCCAACTGCAAGCGCTTCTTCGTCTGGACATGGGCGGGGTAGTACTTTGCTCGTAGCAAGGCGGTGTACTGCTCCCAGCCGAACTCTGGATTGGCCACATGCTCGGCCCTAACCAGCTTCCACCAATCGCCTGCCGCCCCCTTCAGATAGAAAGCAGCTAGACGCACCTTGATCCCAGCAGGGACATCAAGGGTCTCGAAGGCGGTCTCTAGCTCGGAGATGTACGCCTCAAGCTTGGCGGGATCAGTCTCCCCCTTAAAGTGCGCGGGTCGAAGATCTGCAAGACTCTTCACCCAATTTGTTCCATGGGTTGTGGCGGTGGAGGTGGTGCACCCACACCAGGCTGATAGCCCATATGCCCTAATGCGGCAGCTACGATCTCTGCGATCGTCTGCCCTCCAGGTATTCCTGAAGCATCGTCACCCTGGCCGCGACCTCGGCTTCTCCTTCCTGACATCTGAACAATCACAACTCACATTAGATTCTTATTCACCACTGTTTGGTTAGTGAATTTATAACGTCCGTAGACGTAAAGACGATCCACACTTATTAGTGGTCATCTGACTCTACTCACTCTAGCTTCACACACCCTTATCCCATTACTTATTCCTTAACTTATATCCTAACTCGGTGGTTACTCATGTCCGGTATTTCTTGATCAGAGCGTAACTACGCTCTGATACCACTTTTTGTAACACCCCATCAAAAGCCTAACGTGGTTATCGCAAAACTGAACACTTAATTGAATTCGTCGCAGCGGAAATAACAAACACCTGGACCTCGCCACGGTCTGATCGTTAGAATATACCGGCCTTAACAATTACAACACTTATCCAAAATACACAACCAACCCAAAACATAACCATTCATAATACCGACAACCAACCCAAACATAACCATTCATAATACCGACAACCAACCGAGTACAAGTAACTAGTCTTAACCAAACCTTACATCAGTTTAAATATAACAGTCGGGTGCACAAGCGCAACCCGAACTCAAAATAAACCACCCATCCTAAGTCTAACCGCTCATACTCTCGTAGTGTGTCCTCATGGGTCTCTTACCTACAAGTGTAAAACAGCCCCCAAAGGGGGTCAGCACGAATGCTGGTACACCCTCTCATGCCCCCAAGCTAACGGGGCTACGACGACTAATTGTCGATAGCATGGAAATTGATAACATACACAAGCATAATATGAAGTGCAATAACAATAACCACAGATGAACATATATAGTTCACAAACAATGAACGACTCAAGCGTTCCCTTATCAAGTGGGTTAGTAACCCCCTCCTCAGTCCTCATTTCCTTAATCTCAGTTGCTTACCTTACCTTATCTTAGTCTTAACTTAATCTCAGTATACAAACCGTACCTGGAAGGAAATGGTTGTAGCTTAATTCGAACCTGGGATTTAGGTGATCCCACCGCACCATCTTAATGCCACCTACTCTAGACGGAGTCCAGCGTAGCTGAGCCGGCAACCGGCCCTAGGCTACAAGTCCGAAGACAAGTCCTTAAGCGGAGGGCGGATCTGATTCAGATACCGTCCCCCTTTTTCCTTAGCATGCATGACCGGAGATCGGTCCCGGGTTTCCTCACTCAAGTTCCAGTTAGTAGAAATCTTAATCACCATGTGCTAGCTAAGCCTTAACGGGCATTAACCAATAACCACCAAACCTAACTCTCATTCTTGCACAGTATGTACTAAACTTGGTTAGTAACAATCTCAAGTCTCGCGGGTTAGTGTAAATATAACACATGCACAACGAGAACAAATATAACCGGTTGCATGCTTTATCTTTTGTTTAGTCATAGCAATTAAACAGATAGCACACAAGCCGAGGGACACCTCATTAGCAAGCAGGTCACAAGAAGGATTGTACCGTTCACCGTCGACGATCGTTTGGTTTATCTCCTTCCAAGTCCCAATCCACAAATCCTAAAACATTGGTTCATGTTTAGGCCATTAGTTATTTATACCTCACTTAACTCGCCTAATCTCTTAAAATTCCCGAGGAATACCTCTTAAGTTCTCATCACTTAATCTACAAACTGAACTTTAGAAATTAAAACTTATGCTTAAATTAACTTAATCCCTTAGGTTCTTAGGGTCCTAATCATTACCACCCTACCAAGGGTATACCTTATTACCTATTACCATTCTTAGAATTCAAAATTTCATTTTTTTTTTATTTTTAGGCCCGACCGAACTTCCGACCGACCTTACCCAAGTTCGGTCGGTTCCAGAACATATCACCGCTTGAAATCTACCGACCGATTGCAAGTCCGGTCCCAAGTCGCCATCCAGAGTTTCCCCCTTGGGAAATTTACCGCCGAACTTGCAAGTCCGGTCCCATGTTCGGTCGATTCCGAGTTTCCCCCGTTGGGAATTCACGAACTTGCCAAGTCCGGTTCTCCTCGATTCCAGACTTATTCCCTTTAAATCGAACTATCATCGGTCCCCAACTTGTGTCGAATTCCAGAGACTTTCTCCGGTAGTGTAATTTGAGCCCGACCGACCTTGCAGGTCCGGTCCCAAGTCGGTCGGCTCCAGAACCTTGTTTCTAAATTCCCATTCAACTCCAAACTTCACCTCATATATCCTAGCATGTTCTAACCTTATTTTGGGCACCTCTAATACCCTTAAGCCCTCCACTAAACACATTAAATCATTCACCAAGATCCACCTTAGTCATTATGCACTTTCCTTGTAATAATGTCAATTGCTCCCTCACCACCATAACATCTTCTCCCTAGCATCTTTCACAATCTAAAACTCTTTACATTCTCTTAATTCCTAAGCCCTTCATAATTATACCTAAGTCATTATAACTCATTAAAACACTTTATCTCACTCTTTTTCATCAAAACAACCTCTAGGCTACCTAGTACTCCCTTAGTCATTAAATTCCCTTAGAACATCTCAAACACTTAAGTTCTCCTTTAAATTTTTGCCATAGGTTCTCTAGTACTTAATACATCCTAACACTTGGTTTTTCTACATCAAACAACCAACATCACTCAATTCCCAACACAACACCTTAACACACAATTTACACCAAAACTACACCACATCATCATATAGTGCTTAAACTTAGAATGCTTGGCACTATTAGGCACTTAAATGAACAATACTCTTAACCACTGATTTCCTCATATATCTTGCCTTCTACCTGCGAATACACACAACAAGGCTCCCATTGAAATAAAATGCTTCTTGTAATCACCTTTATATCCTAAACTATCTCTTTTTTTTTCTCATTTGCTCTTTAGTCACAAGTTCACAAGTATAGTCATTGTTTCTCCTAGGTTTTATATAACCCTTTCTAATGTAAACACTACACTAAACTCTTCACATAACTAAATCCCATCCCTTAAACAATAAAACACCTTAAGGTAAGTAATTTACTTTGTTCTTTTACAAGCTTCTCAAGCTTTCCTCCTTAGATTTTTCTTGCCCAATTCTCGGTCACCAATATAATTCTCCTTGCCAATGTTCTAAACAATGTCCAATGACTCCAATGAGCACTAAATAATCCATTAACCCTAAGGAACAAACCCTAGGTTAAAAATGTGCTTTAAGGTATTAAGGTGATGTTTTACCTTGGTTTCTCAAGACAAGCTTGGATATGAAGCAAGAAGGACCTCCTCAATCCTTTGAAGAGTAGAAAACAAGCTAGAACAAGGCATTAAAATGAAGCCTCATGAGCATGTATTTTCGGTTATGAAGAAAAGTGATGGAAACCTAGATTTTCTTACACTTTCTTTACCTTAAGAGAATTGAGAAGCCAATGGAGTCTCCAAACTTGAATTTCCTCCTCTAATGGTGGTTTGACTTGGCACCAAAATGAAGCTCTTGAGGTTTGAAAAGATAGAAAGAGAGAGCTTGAGCTAACTAAGAGGAATATGTGATTTGTTTTGGTTTTTAGAGCTAAAATGAGCAAGATGTGTGCAAAGCTAGATGGAGCTAGCATGGAGTTGCTCTTCACGTTAATGGAGAAGGGAAAGAGAGCAAGAAATCGTGGGAAACAAGGAAGAATGAAGAAGTGAGGAGAGAGGTGAGTTAAATGTTGTAACACCCCATCCATCAACATACACATAACAACATTCTGCAGCGGAAAGTATACTACTTCACATAACTTAACTCGTTGGTGTTACACGCCGTTAACAACCCACGTGGCTAACAAGGCTATTACATTTACATTGTACCGGTCTGATAGACTAGATTCCCGAGCAACTGTACATTACTATACCTTTTCATTAACAACAACCAACATACATATACCTTCCAACTGTACCGAGTATTCACAACCTGGTGCACGATAACAATTCGGTCCTTACTACAACCTACTGCTGCATATATACAACTAAACGATTAACCCATGTACAACGACTACCCGTCCTACTCTCGAACGGTTTCCTGCTCTTTGTACCTGAAAAATGAAAGAAGAGAAGGGTGGCCCCGGGGCCTCATCAACACCTTTGCTGGTATTGTAATCCCCGCACCCTCCATCTATACCGGGCCACGCACAACTAATTGTCGTCTTAACATGGGTTGATTATATTTAAATCATGCATGTAACTATAAACACCAACACATAACATTTTCGCCTTGAGGGCTCAACAACCGGATAACCACATCCTCATTGATAAGTCACTCATGGTATTCATTACCCCTAGAGTGTTTCTCCTCCTCTAATGGAGCTACTCTCTCCTTAATAGACGACAACTACCCATTAATCGGGTATCCTCAACGACGCCTCTATCACAAACTGGGATTCATTTCCATGATCCACATACTCCACATTTTACAACATATAACATTCATCATATCAACACATAACACACTTTTCACGTTTCAACGTGCACATAATAACCTTCGCATAGAGTGCCCAAAAAATCGTAAACAACGATATATAACATAACGGGTACGGTTCCCCCTTTATGAACCGGCCCCCACATAGTCAGTTCACTTGTAGCCTAGAAAATGTTGCCAGTCCATGATAAGCTCATTACATAACTCGTTAACCGTCTCGTTAAATTACGGATAACTTAACACAAGGTGTCTCGGATATAGTGACCCACAGAACAACCGAACAAACATACCTAGTATGCCCCCTGTGGCCCGACGTGAGTCAGTAATAGCCTTGGTTAAGCTAAAGGAAGGTTGGAAACCAAATTGGAAAATACCATAACATACAGAGATGATCGAACCTGATATGACAACGACCCCATACTCACACGCGTGGCCGGAACAGACCGGACTCCTCACTTCCCCGTTAGCACTTGTTAGAAGTTCAACATTGAACTTAATTAAACATCACACATTGGGTTAGTCTTGTTAGACACACCAAGGGAAGGGAGGTCATACTTCACACACAAACATCACACCAAACATCACATGACTAACTCACGCCTGCCGTGGTTAGAACGTTCCTTAGGTCGGAAACGTTATCACCGATACCGTTCTCCACGTTTACCTAATATGATTAACTACCCTTCAAGCGCATCCGAGGTTACCGGTATCGGCACGTAAACACACAACAACAAGAACGACTATAAACTCGTTTCATGATTTATCTTATAACGTGGCAAACACACAAAAACACATTGGCATACAAGCCGGTGTAATCCGGTAGGGACACAGGTTGCAAGAAAAAACCATACTTGTCACCGGAGTCCACTTATGTTCCTCGAGCAATCCTCGAACAACTGATAACATTACATGCATTTTTATTAACATCGGGGTATCATGTTGTTTAAAGTCTAATGCTTATAACTTTTCCCCGTTAACTTAGTTACATAACTGCACTTTTTACTTGTTTTACTTGTTACATTTTATATTAATTAATTTTAATCAATTTTAATACCTCTTCCCCCCACTTTATTGTCATTATAACTCACTTACATGTCCTAAAACCTTATAACCTCATTACTAATCAATCCCCATCATTACATATCATTTTATAACCTTAAACAATGTTTTTGGTCCGACCGACTTACCGACCGAACTTGCCCAAGTTCGGTCCATTCCAGAACACAATTCTGTTTGAAAATTCTACCCCGACCGACTTGCAAGTTTCGGTCCACAAGGTCGTCCATCCCGAGAGTTTCCTTCCCCGTGGGAATTTTAAGCCGACCGAACTTGCAGGTCCGGTCCCATGTTCGGTCGATTCCACAACTTAATTCGTACACCAAATACAAGCCCGACCGAACTTGTAAGTCCGGTCCCCAAGTTCGGTCGGTTCTCAGAAGCCAATTCTCGCAGGGTAAACTGGGCTCGACCGAACTTGCAAGTTGGTCGCAAGTTTCGGTCTGCTCCAGACCCTTATTTTCATTGCCCATTTAACTAACTCCAAACTTCACCCCCATATATCCTATATGTCCTACACCTCATTTGGGCTCTTCAAACTCATCTTTAGCCATGTACTAAACTCTTTAATCACACACCCCAAAACCATCTTATCATTCACAAACTTCTTACAAACTTCTTAGCACTTGGAGTGTTTCCTCCTTAAGATTTCTAAGTGGTATTTCACCAATAATGACCACTTACCAAGGTGTTTCCTCTACACCTTAACATCATCTCTCAAACTTCTTTTCTTACTACTAAATCTCCTTTTTCCATCTTACCTAAACATCATTTCTCCTTGTACATCAACATTCCTGAACCTTAAACACACTTCTCCAAGACTTTAATACAATCTTCAAAACACACATTGAATTCCTAGAACTTCAAGATAATACCTAAATCCTTGTAGCACTTTAAATCACTTTATACATGTTTTCTCTCTCTAGTAAAAACACTTGTTCACCTTTAACACTTCCTAGTTCACCAAACTTGTTTAAATCACTTAGAACTTCTTATACATTTTCCAAATTTTGCCATAGCTTCCTTTATATATTCTCACATCCAAACACTTAGGTTTTTTACCTTATTTCATTCAAGAACACCTAAAATCCATCAAGAGTAATCTCACACCAACATTCACCAAATTTTACACTACATCACAATATAGTGCATAAACTTAAATTGCTTGGCACTTAGGCCCTTAAATAACATGGCTCTTAGGCCTTAAATAACATAAACCTTAAACACTGAATTTCCCACATAAATAATGCCTTTGCCCTGCAAATACACCCAGCAACACATACGTCCTTTAGTAATCTCCTTAAGAACTTTTACTATGTCTTTCACCTTTGGCTCCTTAGGTATTTTTATCAAGCAAATCCAGCTCATTTTTCCTAAGGCATTTAACACATTGAGATAGCTTGTTTACCTCTTTTTCCTCCTAAACTTCTTTCTTGTTTCCTTGTAAAACCGGTAGGGTGCTTGGTTGTTTGTCAACTTCTAAACATTATACAATATGAAATGAGTATACAAGCTTTATGCTTCATCTCATTGTAAGCCCTAGGCACATATATTGGCTTAACCCATAAGGTAATTGTTTTTCCTTTGAATGGAAAGAGAGCTTGAATGAGTATCAAGAGGGACTCCTCCTAGCCCTTGGAGATTCAATGAAGCTAAACCAAGCAAGATGAAACACCATTGTGAGGTGAATTTTCGGACCACACAAACATAGAGGAAACATGGATTTTCTTTGATTTCCTTACCTTGAGCAAAGGAGAACAATATATGTAAAAAGGTGAGCTCAAGCTCCATCAATGGTGAATCTCCTTGGCACCCGAAATGAGGCTTTTGAAGATTTGAAAAGATAAAGTGTAGAGCTTGCTCCAACTAAGACAAATTGGTCTTAAAATTTGATTTGGAGCATGGAGTTGGATTTGGCAAGAAATGAAGATGGAGAAGAGAGGCCACTATAGCCTCAGTTTGAAGAAGAGAATAGAGCATGAAGACCGTGTGAAATGAGAAGGAAGAAGAGAATGAAGGTAAGTAGCTAGCTTAAGATATTTATTTGTTAAAGCCAATATTAACTTGCTTTAAATTGTTATTTAATCTTAAACAATAAATTATTCTTCAACACCAAATAGTAAACTTCACATTTAAAATATGGTGTAATTGTCTTGACCTCTTACACTATCAGAAACTCCCCCTTCTAATAAGAAGTGTTCTCTGTGTTTCAGTGATTAGAATTTCAACTTAATTTTACTTTATAACTAAATAGTGATGACTAAAGAAAGAAGTAAAGAATTTTCGATTTCTAGCATGGTGACTCATGAAAAACCGCCCCCATAATAAGAGGTGTTTTGCTTACCACTTACTACTTTGTATACAATATGACATACTAGTATAAATAACTATTCATTAAAACAAGGCACATAGAAGTGACAATTTTGATTTCCCATTGATATACCTCCAAAGGTGATACATATAGTACACATGTAATGAAAGAGTTATGGACATCTAGCCATTCAAAACTCCTTTACAGACAATTTTTCAAAAACGTGCTTAAGACACCTTAAAGCACACTTCGTGTTTTATTGTTTTCAAGCTTGGTTTTTTTTGGTAATTGATTTAATATGTTCATTAACATATTTATAAGGTATAGGTATGACCATTAGGTCTTATACAAATTTATCCCAAGCTTAGAGCACATTTTTTGCTCATATTGACTTTAAGGTATATTCTTGTGTTTTATTTGGTTTAATTGTCTACCAAGGTTTTCTAAGGACTTATTAGCCTAGTTAAATCATAATTGAATATTATTAAGTCTTGTAGGCCTCTTGGGTCCTAACCAGTTCCACTCAAGCTTAGAGCATGTTTTTGCTCAAGTTTGTGTCTTACTGCTTATTGTGTTTTACTATGGTTTAATTTCTACCCTGACGTTTCTAAGCACTTTTTAGCCTTTAATACCATAGTTTAAATGTTTAACAACATATCAAGGTTTGGGGTATTTCAATCTACCCCCCTTAAAAGAACTTCGTCCTCGAAGTTCACACTTCCCACATCCTTAGATTAGAATACGGGATTACTTGGAAATAATATTCCATAACCAACAAACTTTACATCACAACCTCGGACTTAATGGTCCGGGTAACACATTCACTCCATACATAACATAACATATTCACATGATAACCTCGGACTCAATGGTCCGGGTATCTTTACAACATTTACACATACATAACAACCCTTAGACTCTCTGGTCTTGGGTAACATAATACACATTTAGACACATAGGTCTTGATAACATAACAGTCTTTAGACACATAGGTCTATGTAACACAACACATTTAGACTCATAGGTCTTAATAACCTACACTTTTGGAACGCAAGGTCAAAATAATATTTATTACACATACCACACAACATGTCATAGCAGTATAAACAATCGAAAATGTCCTTTTTTTACACTGTGATCCCGCAGAACCCGGTCGCGATGGACACCTTCCGTCCCCGAGCCCTTGGGAGATCAAAACAATCACTTAAATTTTGAATTTTTTTTTGTGAGGTTAAGTAAGAAAATTTTAAATCATGTAAAGTATCTATCGACGTTTTATAAATACCCATTTCAAAATTATTTTTGAAAAACAACACAACTCCAAGTCCAACTTATGCTCTTTGCTTCTTTTTTCCTAGCGTGGTTATTTGTGACCACTTATAGGGAGCTTCAAGAGTCATCCAACCACTGATGTGATCAGCATCAGTGTTGAACTATCCTTTCACCTAATTTGTGTTCGGCTTCCCTTGATCGCATGCAAATCAAGTTCCACTTCCCACTTCATTTTCAAGCATCAAATAAATCACTCATCTCCAATTTTCTATCTTTTAATCATTCTAATCATGATCATAACATCTCCAAGGGATAGAACTTCGTCTATCAGTTATCTCCATTCACTTTAATCTTGTTACCTAGGGAATCTTATCCTCATTAGGTTTATATCGATCTCATACCCTTTCATGAATCACTATATAGTATATATACACATATATTTTATCAAAATACACACACACAGTTTCACATTTATACACGTCGGGGTTTTGTTCCCCGGGAGTTTCTCTACTCCCACACTTGTACCATCACACACACTGTTAACAAATCAACGCACTTATCACAACGGTATTCGCATCTTCTGTGCGCAATTATCACAATTAAACCATGAATGAATGTGTATGTTTACGTACACACACATAATCATCAAAATAACTTATTTTGTGCTATGCACACCATAAATCACGTACACTTGTACGGTAATACACACTAAGTGGTTTTGCGCTCTACCCCCCTTAAAAGGGATTACGCCCACATAATCAATCACTAAACATTGGCTTAAATGTTCTAATCTACTACCGTCATGAAGTGTTTTAACTTCCACGCGGTCTATTACACAATGGATTCTAATTAGAGGATCTTAACCATATTGGCGGTTGTTTCCTAAATCAAGAATTCTCATTGGAGTTTGTTTAAACTCTTAGTTGGTTTTGATTCTGGCCTGTGAGACTTCCAGGCATTAATAATTAGCCATTCACTCATGTTCACCATGTACATTAAACACTTGAATCACTTCACTCACTGGCTCACTAGTTTCTGCTGCGAACTCTAGTAACCGTAGAGCTTAATTGCCCCATTGTTATTCTTACTGTATTGTACATCCCCAATTGTCACCTTCATCTTGGTAACAATGGTTTCTCAACCGACGCGTGGTATCTCTTACCGTTAGCGAATTCGGTGAGTTATAAACTTCTATCTACTTCCATAACGATTTACTGTGTACACAGCTGTGTATTTTACAATGATTGACTTGTTCCCTTCCGACTTACTGTCGTTGAGATTGAGCTACTACCTAGTGTGTAGTGCTCTCTCAGCTATTTACAAACATTGGGGTATGTTCCATACCGATATTTAGCCGTTAGCGCTACTGTAGTCACTTACTGTTAATCATGTCTCCACATTTGGTTTTGTACAAGTACTTTTTATTGGTGCGGGCTTGCATTTCCTATGCATCGGCCATTATACATTATTTTGCTCCAAATTAACATGTTTCCAATTCCTAGCTATCCCACTCGATCATTTACTGCGCAAGTGTAATACCAAAACACTCAGTCATACAAAGTGCAGAGGCGTAAACTCTTGACAGTAAATCCCTTATGCGATTCGCCATGGAATTCACACTGAGTTCCTCATCACATAGTACCTACCACTGGCTTATTGCCCAGTCTGTTTAACATCGCTTACCTTGCATCTCCACTGAGTTTAACTCATAACTGGTCTTATCTGCCACATTATTACTCAATAATATTGATACAACGGTCGCCAGCTGCGAACCGTGCTCTTACTCATTGCATAACAATAACTTATATGGTATTCATTGTTATATTAGCTTCCACACCTATACTTATATTATTCACATTATGGATCGTCCTTCATTTGGATGACTACTGAATGCTCCTTGAGCATTGATCATTCGAGTCACAAGCCGACATTATTCAGCTCGGTGCTTCACCTTATACACACATACTACTAAACTCACTGCTCTCTAATAATAATAATATTGTTCATCCTTAACATATTTCTTGAGCTTGGTTCACATAACTACCGCTCCAGCGGTTTTACAGCATCGAGAGGTATCACCCCACTCTTAGTCAGTGGTGTTCTCCACTCTATTCACTTATATAACATAAACTTCTGCAATCAATCTAATTTACATAAAACACATTTTATTTGTGGCCTATAAGCCTTATTGCCTTGAGCTGCTCTCATTGTAGGCTGTCCACATACATGTACTCCTTCGTACAACATTACATAGTTTGGGTATCATATTGAGCTCCATGACAAGGTCGTTGCATTCCGTTTCCTTTCATGGAATGCCCTTAGGATTGTTAGTCCGTCTCCTGACGACTTATGTCTAAACTGGGTGTTAGTTTCAACCCTTGTGTTTCTGTCATGTCATTTCGTACAACAATTGCTGATGCAACACCCTTTAAGGTTTGCTCCTGGGTATTGCTAAGTTATGCCATTACTTCTGGCTCACACTTATTAGTATATTCCGTTAGCCACGCCGCTTGCGTTCTTAACTGGCTTATTATATCCTTCTGTGAAGATCAACATTTCCTGGTAGTGTAGGTACTCATTCTGGGAGTTTCATCCCGTTCATTGCACATTAATGTGTCCACATTAGGTATCTGCTTGCCATACACAGGCTGGGTCTCCGTTCCAGCTAACATGTTTACCCCTCGGGATTCTTAAGACATATGTGATGTCTTTACAGTACAGTTACTGCACTTCGCACCTCCTGACTCTTAAACATTTCCTTGAAAGGAATTCACTAATTCCTTTAGTCTAGTTAACTTAACTAAGTTCCTTAATTTCAACCATTCCTTGTAATCCTTAGCTCTTGTTTATCTTATACTGCTGACCGTAGTACGGAGTCAACTACTTCTCGTGTTTCGGGCTCTACTCGTATACATATGTGGGTATCATACTGATACATTGCTACTACCTAACTAAACCATAAGTAGGTCTGTCAGGCCCACAAGCTCCTATCGGAGTGCGGTCGTCCCACATTACAGTTGGTACACTCGTAGTGTCCGTCACACGCCTAGGTGAAGTATTCTGTTGTCAACTCCCTTATATTGTCCCTTGACAATATTCATTCCATGCTTCCTGAATTTAATCGAGGGAAAGTTTATCTATTGCTGAATTCTTGTCAACTGTCCTTGGTTTTACTGGTTTGGTTTGAAAGAAGGTTAGAAAGAAGTATTGGTTTGAAAGAAAATCTGGTTTTGAAAAGAAAAGAGTTTCAAAGAAAATTTTCATGGTCTCATAACATCTTCTTGCCTTAGCCAAGTCTAGCTTCTTGCTGACTGGTGTACTTCCAATTACAGAGGTTAGGCTATTAAGCCCTTCCATGGTTATAGTGATCACACTTAACTTCGTGGTACTTTACTAAGTACTCTGCATTCGTTAAAACTTTCCCGAATAGCCCTGTTATAGCAGCACTTGCTATGGCAAGTGCGCCATGCTAACTGGCTATCGGTTTAACACATACCGGTTGTGGTATTGTTCTTACCCGCACTGTCATCAGTGGCCCTGTTGGCCCTCACTAATCTTACTGTCTTGATAATAACTCCTCTAGGTGACTCCTCACTGTCTTCACATGATAATCATCCACTGGGGTGTCTCCCACTCTTGGAGTCCCCCCCTTTACTTATTATCGTATCCTCTTCGTAGCCCGTTCCACGCATTGTCGTGGTTACTGAGACTTGTCTCAGGTTGGGCACCACATTGTAGTTCCTTAGTCGGTTGGTATACCGTTGATGTATCATTTAACAACTATAGTCCCGTAGACACTCGTCTCGGGTTTCATTACTACACTTCTTGTCGGTGCGTTACAAGCTGGTTATTCTCGACTGCTCGGCATGTCGACCCAGGTTGCCGGAAATCTATTCTCTTATACACAAATTCTTCATTCTTTGCTATTAATGCGGTTAACATTGTTCAGAGGGAAACCGTCTCCGGGATTCCCACTTTTCGGGATCTACCGTATGACAGGTTCTCCGTACTCACAGAAGTACTTAATATCAGCCATATCGGGTATTCCCGAGTATGAGAGGACTTTCATCTCTCTGGCGTTGTTTCCCAAGTTATAAAACAGGGATTGTGGAGGGTGGGATGGATATTGTAGGTTTCCAATGCACACTGGTAATTCCTAACTAGCGTATCACTCACACTATCACTCAACCCTTAACCCAAAGTACTGAAATCCTAACTCGGTACTTCCTAAGCTCGGTAATCAGTCATCAAAGCGATACTTCGCTCTGATACCACTTTTTGTAACACCCCATCCATCAACATACACATAACAACATTCTGCAGCGGAAAGTATACTACTTCACATAACTTAACTCGTTGGTGTTACACGTCGTTAACCACCCACGTGGCTAACAAGGCTATTACATTTACATTGTACCGGTCTGATAGACTAGATTCCCGAGCAACTGTACATTACTATACCTTTTCATTAACAACAACCAACATACATATACCTTCCAACTGTACCGAGTATTCACAACCTGGTGCCGATAACAATTTCGGTCTTTACTACACCTACTGCATATATACAACTAAACGATTACCCATGTACAACGACTACCCCGTCCTACTCTCGAACGGTTTCCTGCTCTTTGTACCTGAAATAGGAAAGAAGAGAAAGGGTGGCCCCCAAGGGGCTCAGCACCTTTGCTGGTATGGTAATCCCGCAGCCCGCATGCTACCGGGCCACGCACAACTAATTGTCGTCTTAACATGTGGTTGATTATATTAAATCATGCATGTAACTATAAACACACAACACATAACATTTCGCCTCGAGGGGCTCAACAAACGGATAACACATCCTCATTGATAAGTCACTCATGGTATTCATTACCCCTAGAGTGTTTCTCCTCTAATGGAGCTACTTCCTTAATAGACGACAACTACCCATTAATCGGGTTATCCTCAAACGCCTCTTATCACAAACTGGGATTCATTTCCATGATCCACATACTCCACATTTTACAACATATAACATTCATCACATATCAACATAACAACACTTTTCACGTTTCAACGTGCACATAATAACATCGCAATAGATATTGCATCGTCGTAACAACGATATATAACATAACGGGTACGGTTCCCTTTATGAACCGGCCCAAACATAGTCAGTTCACTTGTAGCCTAGAAAATGTTGCCAGTCTCATGATAAGCTCATTACATAACTCGTTACCGTCTCGTTAAATGAACGGATAACTTAACACAAGGTGTCTCGGATATAGTGACCCAAGCACACCGAACAAACATAACATAGTATGCCCCTGTGGCCCGACGTGAGTCAGTAATAGCCTTGGTTAAGCTAAAGGGAAGGTTGGAAACCAAATTGGAAAATAACCATAACATACAGAGATGATCGAACCTGATATGACAACGACCCCCATACTCACACGCGTGGCCGGAACAGACCGGACTCCTCACTTCCCCCGTTAGCACTTGTTAGAAGTTCAACATTGAACTTAATTAAACAATCACAACATTGGGTTAAGTCTTGTTAGACACACACAAGGGAAGGGAGAGTCATACATTCACACACAAACATCACACACAAACATCACATGACTAACTCACGCATAGCCGTGGTTAGAACGTTCCTTAGGTCGGAAAAGTTATCACCGGATACCGTTCTCCTACGTTACCTAATAGTGATTAACTAGCCCTTCAAGCGCATCCGAGGTTACCGGTATCGGCACGTAAACACACAACAACAAGAACGACTATAAACTCATTTCATGATTTATCTTATAACGTGGCAAACACACAAAAAAACACATTGGCATACAAGCCGGTGTAATCCGGTAGGACACAGGTTGCAAGAAAACCATACCTGTCACCGGAGTCCACTTATGTTCCTCGAGCAATCCTCGAACAACTGATAACATTACATGTATTTTATTAACATCGGGGTATCATGATTGTTTAAAGTCTAATGCTTATAACTTTTCCCCGTTAACTTAGTTACATAACTTCACTTTTTAACTTGTTTTACTTTTACATTTTAATACAACTCTTCCCCCCACTTTATTGTCATTATAACTCACTTAACATGTCCTAAAAAACCTTATAACCTCATTACTAATCAATCCCCATCATTACATATCATTTTATAACCTTAAACAATGTTTTTGGTCCGACCGAACTTACCGACCGAACTTGCCCAAGTTCGGTCCATTCCAGAACACAATTCCGTTTGAAAATTCTACCCCGACCGGACTTGCAAGTTCGGTCCACAAGGTCGGTCCATTCCCGAGAGTTTCCCCGTGGGAATTTTTAAGCCCGACCGAACTTGCCAGGTCCGGTCCCATGTTCGGTCGATTCCAGAAACTTAATTCGTACACCAAATACAAGCCTGACCGAACTTGTAAGTCCGGTCCCCAAGTTCGGTCGGTTCCAGAAGCCAATTCTCGCAGGGTAAACTGGGCTCGACCGAACTTGCAAGTTCGGTCGCAAGTTCGGTCTGCTCCAGACCCTTATTTTCCATTGCCCATTTAACTCCAAACTTCACTCGATATATCCTAATATGTCCTAACCTCATTTGGGCTCTTCAAACTCATCTTTAGCCATGTACTAAACTCTTTAAATCACACACCAAAACCATCTTATCATTCACAAACTTCTTACAAAATTCTTAGCACTTGGAGTGTTTCCTCCTTAAGATTTCTAAGTGGTATTTCACCAATAATGACCACTATACCAAGGTGTTTCCTCTACACCTTAACATCATCTCTCAAACTTCTTTTCTTACTAACTAAATCTCCTTTTTCACATCTTACCTGAACATCATTTCTTCCTTGTACATCAACATTCCTAAACCTTAAACAAACTTCTCCAAGACTTTAATACATCTTCAAAAACACACATTGAATTCCTAGAACTTCCAAGATAATACTAAATCCTTGTAGCACTTTAAATCACCTTTATACATGTTTTCTTCTCTAGTAAAACACTTGTTCACCTTTAACACTTCCTAGTTCACCAAAACTTGTTTAAATCACTTAGAACTTCTTATACATTTTCCAAATTTTGCCATAGCTTCCTTTGTATATTCTCACATCCAAACACTTAGGTTTTTACCTTATTTCATTCAAGAACACCTAAAATCCATCAAGAGTAATCTCACACACAACATTCACCAAATTTTACACTACATCACAATATAGTGCATAAACTTAAATTGCTTGGCACTTAGGCCCTTAAATAACATGGCTCTTAGGCCCTTAAATAACATAAACCTTAAACACTGAATTTCCCACATAAACAATGCCTTTGCCCTGCAAATACACCCAGCAACACATACGTCCTTTAGTAATCTCCTTAAGAACATTTTACTAGGTCTTTCACCTTTGGCTCCTTAGGTATTTTATCAAGCAAATCCAGCTCATTTTTCCTAAGGCATTTAAACTACATTGAGATAGCTTGTTTACCTCTTTTTCCTCACAAACTTCTTTCTTGTTTCCTTGTAAAACGGTAGGGTGCTTGGTTGTTTGTCAACTTCTAAACATTATACAAATAATGAAATGAGTATACAAGCTTTATGCTTCATCTCATTGTAAGCCCTAGGCACATATATTGTCTTAACACATTAAGGTAATTGTTTTACCTTTGAATGGAAAGAGAGCTTGAATGAGTATCAAGAGAGGACTCCTCCTAGCCCTTGGGAGATTCAAATGAAGCTAAAACAAGCAAGATGAAAACACCATTGTGAGGTGAATTTTCGGACAACACAAAACATAGAGGAAACATGGATTTTCTTTGAGTTTCCTTACCTTGAAGCAAAGGAGAACAATAATATGTAAAAAGGTGAGCTCAAGCTCCATCAATGGTGAATCTCCTTGGCACCGAAATGAGGCTTTTGAAGATTTGAAAAGATAGAAGTGTAGAGCTTGCTCCAACTAAGACAAATATGGTCTTAGAATTTGATTTGGAGCATGGAGTTGGATTTGGCAAGGAAATGAAGATGGAGAAGAGAGGCCACTATAGCCCATCGGTTTTGAAGAAGAGAAGAGAGCATGAAGACCGTGTGAAATGGGAAGGAAGAAGAGAATGAGAAGATAAGTAGCTAGCTTAAGATATTTATTTGTTAAAAGCAAATAGTAACTTGCTTTATCCTTTATGTATTTATTTGATAAGTGCTAGCAAGGGTGGTGACTCACACCATGAAAATCGGCCCCCATCTAATAAGAAGGGTGTTTTGGTCTTTGTTGACCAATTAACTTACTTATAATTACATATGTTACAAACTAGCTTATTAAAATTACTATTCACTAAAACAAGGCACATAGAAGTGAAATTTTTGATTTCCCATTGATATAGCCTTCCAAATGTGATACTATATAGTACACATGTTAATTAAAGAGTAATGATGGACATCTAGCCATTCAAAACTCATTTACAAGACAATTTTTCAAAAACGTGCTTTAAGACTCCTTAAAGCACACTTCATGTTTTAACTTGTTTTCAAGCTTTGTTTTCTTTGGTAATTGATTTAATATGTTCATTAACATATTTATAAGGTGTAGGTATGACCATTAGGTCTTATACAAATTTATCCCAAGCTTAGAGCACATTTTTGCTCATATTGACTTTAAGGTATATTCTTGTGCTTTATTTGGTTTAAGTCTACCAAGGTTTCCTAAGGACTTAATTAGCCTAGTTAAATCATAATTGAATATTATTAAGTCTTGGTAGGCTCTTTGGGTCCTAACCAAGTTCACTCCAAGCTTAGAGCATGTTTTTGCTCAAGCTGTGTCTTACTGCTTTATTGTGTTTTACTATGGTTTAAGTTGTACCCTGACGTTTCTAAGGCACTTTTTAGCCTTTAAATACCATAGTTTGAATGTTTAACAACATATCAACGTTTGGGGTTTTTCAAATGTGATCTTTATATTGTAAAGTAAATAGTACTTTGCTTTATCCTTTAATTTCCTTTCTTATTTGCTTAATGAATCATAAATGTGGTGACTCACCCCATAAGAAACCGGCCCCCATGGTCAAATAAGGTAGGTTGTGGTCTTTGTTGACCATTTAATTGACTTACTTTGACTAATGTCTTAAACTAGCTTATTTAGTTACTATTCACACAAAACAGTTGACATTGTTGTGAAATTTTTGATTTTCCATTGATATAGACTTCCAAATGTGATACTATATAGTACACATGTTAATTAAAGAGTAATGATGGACATTTAGCCATTCAAAACTCATTTACAAGACAATTTTTCAAAAATGTGCTTTAAGACTCCTTAAAGCACATTTTATGTTTTAACTTGTTTTCAAGCTTGGTTTTCTTTGGTAATTGATTTACAATGACCATTAGGATATTACTAAGGTCTTAGAATGATATTTGGGTACTCTCCCAAGTCTCTCCAAGCTTAGAGCACGTTTTTGCTTAAACTGCTCTTTTGGTGTTTCCTTATATTTTCTTTGATTAGAAATGTTTCTTAATGTTTCTAAGGCATTATTTAGCCTCCTTATATCTTAATTTATCATTTAAACACCATCTCTAAGTTTGGGGTATTTCAACAAGGGTTATAAAACCTTGGGTTATAGCCTATTACGAGTTTTAATGTTATAAACTTAAATATCTACAACACGTTATAAGTATGTGGATATATTGTGATCCATGAGTATTATATAGACAAGGAGCACAAATGTATCACTAGTACAAAAAACGCCTATTTCGGCGCCCCTATTTCGGCGGTTGTAGATAAAACCGCCGAAATAGGGCTCCGAGGACACCTATTTCGGCGGTTCCTAGCTAGGAACCGCCGAAATAGGTGTCTTTTTCCAGACTACAAAAATCTCGGAGCCCTATTTCGGCGGTTTTATCCACAACCGCCGAAATAGGTTCATTTCCCAGGGTTTTTTTTTCCGAAATTTTGAAAAGGCCGCTTAAATTTTAGTCTATTTCGGCGGTTGTTAGTAACAACCGCCGAAATAGGTTCATTTCCGGGATTTTTTTTCCGAAATTTTCAAAAAGGCCGCTTAAATTTTAGTCTATTTCGGCGGTTTTTAGTAACAACCGCCGAAATAGACTTTCTTTATTATATATTTGCTCACCGACTGGCGAACTTGCTCTGCGCCTCTAATTAATTTCGTATCCCTAACTGGCGAACTTGCTCTGCGCCTCTAATCTCTTCATCTTCTTCTCTCTAATTTCGTATCCCTAACTGGCGAACATGGTCTGCGCCTCTCTTCTACACTGGCGAACTTGCTCTCATGGCGAACATGGTCTACGCCTCTCTTCTTCACTTGCTCTCACTTCATCCCGTTCTCTCACGGTAAATTCGCAACCCTAACTGGCAAATAAACATGCTCTGCACACCTTTCTTCATCCTCTAATCTCATGGTAATTTTGCAGGCGAACTTACATGCTCTGCGCTTGTGTACTCGAACTTATCTTATTCTCTCCAGGAACCGGTAATATACTCGAACTTACATGCTCTGCGCCTGTACGTGTTCATTTTCTTCTCTTGTGGCGAACTTACATGCTCTGCGCCTTCATTCTCGTGGTTGCGCCTCTTGAAAATCGCCGGAACTGCTGCTGTGAGGTTGGTTGAAGACGACGTGAAAATCAATTTTTTTTAAAAAAAAGGACCTATTTCGGCGGTTCCTAGCTAGGAACCGCCGAAATAGGTCCTTTTTTTAAATTTTAAAACGCGCCTATCTCGGCGGTTTTTAGCTAACAACCGCCACCATAGGTGTTCTATCTCGGCGGTTGTACAACCGCTGAGATAGGGTCTCATCCCTATTTCGGCGGTCTCCATTTCGGCGGTTCTAGAACCGCCGAAATAGGCCTTTTACAACCGCCGAAATAGGCCCTTTTTGTACTAGTGTATAATGTGTTCACACTATATTCGGTACATACATATAGTGTAACGACCCCAAACCACCCTGGTTGGGAGACCGTACACGCCGCGCGCTTATTACCTAAGACACGCAAGGCTACACTATCGAAACCCCAAAACAGAAACTGATGCTCATATATTACCAGATAAACGATTACAAAATGTCTTTACAATACACAGGCGGAAGCCAAACTGAATTACAAAGCATATCCTAAATACAACTGGGCCCTAAGGCCAAACAAACTAAATACAAAAGTCAAATGCCAAAGGAAAAGTAAGAGCTGAATCTCCAAGCACGAACTAAAACCTGCAAATCAGACGGAGATAGGGGTGAGCAAAACTATTGCTCAGCAGGTGATAAACTTCATCAGCTGAGCATGCTCAAAACCGATACTGAACATACATATACACGTATACGAAAGCGCTTAGCCAGAGCAAAATCAGATGCAAAGCATAAGTCTTTCAAATAGACTGAAGTCTAAAACACAAGAAGCTAAGCGGTGGTCAAAACATACACTTAATAGCAGAAGGTAAATGTAACACCCCTACAACGCCCCTATCAACTACCGAAATCGCAGCGGAAATAACCAACCAAACATAACTAACGCTTTGGTGTTACAACGCCGTTAACCACCCACGTGGTTAACTAGGCAGAATAAATACAAGGGTATCGGTCTGATGATCAGACTCCCGAGCATAGTATCTAACATCCATATATAAACATAACCAACCATACCGAGTATTTAATTTACAACACACCTACAAGCCATAATCATCCATCACTGTTTAACAACAGTACCAAAATGTAATGCCTCGGGTGCACAGGCGCATCCCATGAAAGGAAACGGAATGCAACGACCTTGTCATGGAGCCCACTACAACCTCTAAACATGTAATATTGTACAGAGAAGTACATGTGTGTGGACAGCCTACAATGAGCCCAGCTCAAGGCAAATAAGGCTTATATGCCATAAGCAAGATATGTTATATAAATTCGATTGATTGTAGAAGTTTATGTTGTATAAGTGAATAGAGTGGTAAGCGAACCACTGCATTAAGAGTGGGGATACCTCTCGATATTGTGAGACCGCAGGAGCGGTAGTTATGTGAATCTAGTTCAAGAAATATGTGGAGGATGGACCACGTTGTTATTACCCCAGGATGATTTGAATAAAATAATACGAAAAGAAGTGCTCATACCAGTTGTGTACACAGGAAGAGTAATAAGCCTGATAGCAATCACCATAGGTGTGTGAAGCTAAATGTGTAGCGAACAACGCTCAAGGAACATAAAGACTCAAAAAAAAAAATATAAAATATAGTATATTAAAAAATCAGCCAAATACAGTGGCCAGATAAACCCAGCGTAATAGCGGAAGCTATATAATAGCGGATAACAGTATAGTATAAGTTGATGTTGTATAATGAGTAAGGATACGGTGCGCAATAAGGACCGTTTGTGTGAGTATGGTTAGATGATAAAATGGGGAGTGAGCAGCGTTATGAGTTATAAACCCAGTGGAGGCACAAACAGTAAAATGATAACAAACGAACCGAGCAGTAAGCCGGTGACAAGTTTTATGTGATAAGAATTTCAGTAAAACACAGTTGTAAATTCCTATTGCAATCGCATGGAGATTTTATGTCAAGAGTTACGCTCTCTGCACTCTGTATGACTGAGTGTTTTGGTATTGCACTTGCGATAGTAATGATCAAGTGGGATAGCTAGGAATCGGAAGCATGGTAATTGTGGAGGAATAATGTTATAATGGCGATGCATAGGTAATGCGAAGGCCGCAGGAATGAAAGAGTACTTGTAAAAACCAAATGTGGAGACATGATTAACAGTAAGTGACTACGTGTAGCACTAACTGCCAAATATCGGTATGGAATATACCCCAAATGTTGTAAAAGCTGAGAGAGCACTACACACTAGGTAGTAGCTCAATCTCAACCGACAGTAAGGTCGGTAGAAGCAAGTCAATCATTTGAATACAATAGTAGTTTCGCCTATAAGCTATTGGAGAAGTGGATGGAAAATCGAAACTGACAACGCACCGAATCGCTCAGGGTAAGAGATACCATGCGTCGGTGAGAGACCATTCTTCCCAAGATAAGGGTAATACATTGGAGATGTACAATACAGTAACAGTAACGAATGGGGCAAACTAGCTCTATAATTATCAGGGTCGCGCAACAGAGGCCAGTGAGCCCATGCGTCCGATAACGACTATACATGGTGAGTATGAAAAATGGCTAGCTATCAATGCCTAAAAGCCTTACAGGCCAGGACCGAAACCGGTTATGAGTTACAACTCCAATGCGAATTCTTGGTTAGGAACTAAACCGCTAATATGGTTAAGATCCTCTAATCAGAATCCATTGTGTAATAGACCGCGTGGAAGTAAAATACTTCACGACGGCAGAACATTTTAAAGCAATGTTCAGTGGTTGATTACGGGGGCGTAATCCCTCTTAAGGGGGGTAGAGCGTAAAGCCGCTTAGTGTTTTACCGTACAAGTGTACGTGAACTATGTTGTGCATTGCACAAAAATAAATTGTTATGATGGTTGGCGCGTGTGTATATAAACATACGCATTTATTTGGGTTAAATTGTGGTAATTGCGCACAGAAGATGCGAATACCATTGTGGGAAGTGTGTTTATCTTGTTAACAGTGGTGTGTGAGAGTACAAATGGAAGGGAGTAAAGAAACTCCCGGGGAACTAAAACCCCGATGGTGCATAAATGTAAGCCATGTATTGTATTTGATAAAAATATATGTATATATATACAGTGTTGTGATTTATGAAGGGTTATGAGACCGACATAGAACCTAGTGAGAATTAAATTCCTAGGTAACTTGAATTAAGTTGGATTTGGATGATGATTGATAGACGGAGTTCTATCCCTTGGAGATGTTATGATTATGACTAGAAGGATTCAAAGATAGAAAATGGGATATGCTTGAATTAGTGTTGTTGAAAAGAAGTGGGAGGTGAAACTTGATTATCATGAGATCAAGGGAAGCCGAACACAAATTGGGGGTGGAAAGTAAGATAGTTCACACTGATGCTGATCACATCAGGGTTGGATGACTCTTGAAGCTCCCTGTAAGTGGTCACAAACAAACCGTTAAGAAGATGCAAAGAGCATAAACTGGACTTTGGAGTGTGTGTTGTTGTTTTCAAAAAGGATTTTCAATGAGTATTTCAAAAACAATCGATTAATATTTTGAATAAAAGATCTTCTTATACTTAACCTAGTAAAGAATATTTTTGTAGTACTTGCTCACGAGCTGAGGACGTATGAGCCTTTGTCTTCGGACCGGTGACATGAGAAGTACATATGTTGAAAATTAAGTGAATGTCTTGATCTCCCAAAGGAACGGGGACCAGAACGTGTCCATCGCGACCGGGTTCTGCGGGATCACAGTGTATATGTACTCACCTCACGTGGGATTCGAACCCATGGAGAGATGGAAAAGGTATTTCTGTTTGATATACATGCTATGAACATGTTGTTTGGTATGTGTGATAAAGGTTATTTTGACTTTGATCTCCTAAAGTGTATGCTATCAAGACCTATGAGTCTAAATGTGTTGTGTTACATAGACCTATGTGTCTAAATGTGGTTATGTCACCCAGACCTAAGAGTCTGAGGGATATTGTATAGGTGCAAGTGTGGTGAAGGTACCCGGACCATTAAGTCCGAGGTTACCATGTGAGTATGATATTTTATGTATAATGTGGATATGTTGCCCGGACCATTAAGTCCGAGGTTGGATGTAAAGGGTGGTTGGTAATGGAAGTTTTCTGGCTATAAGTAATTCCCGTATTCTAATCCAACGATGTGAGGAAATGTGAACTCGAGGACGAAGTTCTTTTAAGGGGGGTAGATTGAAATACCCCAAACCTTGGTATGTTGTGTAAATGTTAAACTATGGTATTTAAAGGCTAAAAAGTGCCTTAGAAACATAAATGAACCATTTAAACCATGGTAAAACACAATAAAACACTAAGACACGGTTGAGCAAAAACATGCTCTAAGCTTGGAGTGAACTGGCTAGGACCCAAAGAGCCTACCAAGACTTGATAATGTTTAATTATGACTTTATAAGGCTAATTAAGTCCTTAGGAAACTTTGGTAGACAATGAAACCAAACAAAACACAAATAAATACCTTAAGGTCAATAGGGCTAAAATGTGCTCTAAGCTTGGGATAAATTTGTATAAGACCTAATGGTCATACCTATGCCTTTTTTATATGTTAATGAACACTATAAATCAATACTAAAGAAAACCAAGCTTGAAAACAAGCTAAAACGCAAAATGTGCTTTAAGGAGTCTTAAAGCACGTTTTTGAAAAATTGTCTTGTAAAAGAGTTTTGAATGGCTAAATGTCCCATCATTACTCTTTAATTAACATGTGTACTATATAGTATCACATTTGGGTGGCTATATCATGGGAAATCAAAAATTTCACTTCTATGTGCCTTGTTTTTGGTGAATAGTGATTTTATAAGCTAGTTTGTAACATATGTTACTATAAGTGAGACAATTGATTAATGAAGTCTAAAATACCCCTAGGTACTATTTGGGGCCGGTTTTTAAGGGTGGTGACTCACCACCCTTGTTAATTTACTAAGAAAAGAAAGAATGACTATTAGTGTACTATTTGCTTTAAAAGGACAAATATCTTCAAAAAGCAAAGGTTATCTTCATTCTCTCATTCTTTCTCTTCATTTCCCACGATGGCCACCTTCTTCCTCCTCTCTCCATCGGTTTCCAACAGAACCATGCCATTCTTCATCCTTCTTCACTTGTAACTTATGATTCCATGCTCCGAATTTAATTCCGAGACTACCGTTCTCTTAGTTGGAGCAAGCTCTACAACATTGTCCTTTCAAATCCTCAAAACCACCATTTCGGTGCCAAGGAGAACTTCCATGGAAGGAGCTTGAGCTAATATTTTTATGCCTTGTTGATCACCTTTGCTTCAAGGTAAGGAAAAACCAAAGAAAATTCCATTTCCTTCATTTTTGGTGTTGACCGAAAATGCACCTTGTAATGGTGTCTTCTCTGTCTTGTTTTAGCTTCATTTAAATCTTCCAAGGGCTAGGAGGAGCCCTCTCTTGATACTCATTCAAGAGCTCTCTTTCCATTCAAAGGTAAAACAATTACCTTGATGTGTTAAAACAATATATGTAACTAGGGTTTACAATGAGATGGAGCTTAAAGCTTGAATACTCATTATGTTGTTTGTATAATGTTTAGTAGTTGGCAAGGAACCAAATGCCTTACCGGCTTGTAAGGAAACAAGAAAGAAGTTTGGGTGGAAAAGAGGTAAATATACTAACCTATGTGGTTTAATGCCTTAGGAGAAATGAGCTTATAATGCTTGTTAAAACTACCTAAAGAGCAAATGGTGAATGACCTAGCAAAGTGTTCTCAAGGAGACGAGTAAAAGAACATATGTATTGGTGTATGTATTTGCAGGTCAAAGGCATTATTGATGTGGGAAATTCAGTGTTTAAGGTTATGCAATTTAAGGGCCTAAGAGCCATGTTTTTAAGGGCCTAAGTGCCAAGCAATTTAAGTTATGCACTATATTGTGATTAGTGCTAAATGTGTGAAGTCTTGTGTATAAAAATGTGTTTGATGGATTTAGGTGTTCTTGAATGAAATAAGGTAAAAACCTAAGTGTTTGGATGTGAGTAAATACAAGAGAAGTTATGGCCAAATTTGGGGAAAGGTGAGAAGTTCTAAGTGTTTTAAGAAAGTTTTGGTGAACTAGGAAGTGTTAAAGGTGATTAAAGGTTTACTTGAGAAGGAAAACATGAGTTAAGGTGATTTAGAGTGATGCAAGGACTTAGGTGTTATCTTGAAAGTTCTAGGAATTCATGTGTGTTTTGAGGATGTATTTAAGTCTTGGAGGAATTTGTTTAAGGTTTAGGTTATGATAATGTGCAAGGTGGGAATAATGTTTAGGTAAGGTTTGAGAAAGGAATTTAAGAAGTTGTGAAAAGAGGATTTGGTTAGTAAGAGGAGATGCTTGGGAGATGATGTTATGAAGGTGAAGAAGCATTTTAGTGTAGTGGTCATTTAAGGTGAAACACCACTTGGAAAACCAAAAGGGAATGTACAAGTGTTAAGAGATTTGATAAGAAGATTGAGTAACAAGTTGGACAATGTTTAAGGTGAATCAAAGTGATATTTTAGTATTAGAATATGCCTAAGTTCATGTATGAAGCTTGGGTAATCAATGGATGAAGATAAGAGGTGAAACAAGACTTGAAAAGTGAAGTTCTGGCCCGTCCGAACTACCGTCCGAACTTGGACGTTCGGACGTGCTCTGTGTACGCGTAGGTTTTCTGATCTTCGACTGATGTCCGAACTACCATCCGAACATGGGAAGTTCGGACACACTTATTTTATTCTCTGGTTTGACCTCGAACATCGTCCGAACTTGGGAAGTCCGGACGCAAGTTCGGACATTCACCAATTTGCACCCATAGAGTCTCGAACGGTGTCCGAACTTGGGAAGTCCGGACACAAGTTCGGACAAGGCGCTGTATGGACCAAAAACATTGTTTAAGGTATGGAAATGATGTGTAATGTTGGGGATTGATGGTTAATGATGTTATGAGGTTGTCAAGAACATGTTAAGTGAGTTATAATGATGATTGAGTGGGTGAAAGGTTGTGTTAAAATGTAAAGTAAAACAAGTTAAAATGTGAGGTCATGTCACTAAGTTAACGGGAAAAATTATAAGCATTAGACATTAAATAATCAAGCAACCCCGATGTTATAAAAAACACATGTGATGTTAACAGTTGTTCGAGAATTGCTCGAGGAACATAAGTGGACGTGGTAAAGTGGACTCCGGTGACAGGTATGGTTTTCTTGCAACCTGTGTCCTACCGGATTACACCGGCTTGTATGCCAATATGTTTTACTGAGTGTTTGCCACCTTGTAAGATTAAAACATGTAATGAGTTTATAGTAATTCATTTATGTGGCGAATTTGGCCTCCGATACCATTTAACCTCAAGTATGTGTTAAACCTTAGCTAACCAAAACTAGGAACACATGGTGATCGGTTATACGGAGTTGACGGCCCAAACCTGGGAACGTGCTAACCACGGCTATGTGTGAGTTAGTTGGACATTGTTGTTATATGCAAGTGTGTGAACCTCCCTTGTGTGCTTAACTCGGTTATGATACCGTATGGTGTGTGGATGTGGTAGGCTCCATAATGGATCTCTAACTACTTATTTATTAATATATATGTACTAATGGGGGGTGAGGAGTCCGGTTGTTCCGGCCACGCGTGTGATGGACGGGAGTCGATATCATATCCGGTTCGGCTCTCTTGGTGTATGTATAGGTGGTATTCCAATTTGGTTTCTACCTTCCCTTAGCTTATCCAAGCTAGTTACTGACTCACGTCGGGCCACAGGGGCATACGAATGTTATTTCGGTGTGCTTGGGATCACTATATCCGACACACCTTGGGTTTAAGTTAACCGTTCTATATAACTGGACGGTAACGAGGTTGGTAACGAGCTTAACATGGGATTGGCAAAACCCCTAGGCTCACATGGTATACTAACTATGGTGGGAGGTTCCTTGTGAGAACCGATTTTATGGTGTTATGTAATGTTATGGTGCTATGCAAATTCCCTTGCTGTGCTATGGTATATATATATTGGATGTTTAAAATGAATGCGATGTCATCATGTGTGCGTCGAAACAAGAAAGGTGTTGTTATGTTTTATTATGTGAGGAATGAGATATGTTGTAGGATATGGAGAGTGTGGATCATGGAAATGAATCCCAGTTTGTGACAAGAGGCGTTTAAGGATAACCCGATTAATGGGTACATGTCGTTCGTTAAGGAAGTAGCTCCGTTTTAGAGGAGAGCCACTCTAGGTTTAAGGAATCATGAATGGTTGGTTAAGTGTGGATGTGTGGTTATAGGTTGAGCCCATTGAGGCGAAATGTTATGTGTTGTATGTTTATGGCTTGTATGCATGATTTAAATATAATCAACTGCATGCTAAGACGACAATTAGTTGTGCGTGGCCCGGTAGCATGTGGGCTGCGGGATTACCATACCAGCAAAGGTACTGAGCCCCTTGGGGGCCACCCTTTCTCTCCTTTTCTATTTCAGGTACAAGGAGCTGGAAGCCGTTCGAGAGTAGGACGGGGTAGATGTTTATACATGGGTAGCCATTTAAATGGCGTAAGCATTGTAAGCGTAGTAAGACCGAAATTGTTATCGGCATTAGTTTGTAAATACTCGGTACAGTGGGAATGTATGTATATATAAATGTTGAAAATGGAATGAGGATTGTATTGTGTAGTGCTCGGGAATCTAGTCCATCAGACCGATACAAATGTATATGTATTAGCCTTGTTAGCCACGTGGGCGGCTAACGGCGTGTAACACCATTGAATTAAGTAATGTGATGAGTTGAGATTTCCGCTGTCAGTTGATTTAAGTGTACGGTGGTGGTTGGGGTGTTACAGTAAACTGAAGCTGAAAGCTTGACGAAATCAGAAGCTTAAGAAACTTAGAAGCTTAAACACAATCAGAAGCTTAGCAAAATCAGAAGCTTAGCAAAATCAGAAGCTTAGCAAAATCCGGAACTTATCAGAAGGCGGCAAGCACATAGCAGACCGTCTCAAATCAAATATAGATAGAGAGCAGACGAAGTGGAGCACTTTACAAATCACAAATCCTCAACAGACAGGAAGCACATAGCAGCCTATCTGAGTTTGAAAACAAACAGGACTGGCGGAAGCAGTACAAACAAACATAGGTGTTCAAAGGACAGAAAGCACACAGCAGTCTGTCAAACAAAAGCAGCAGAGAGAACAGACAGAAGCCGAACAGAACACAAACAGAAGTGGGACACTAGCACCAAGCATAACACTTAGAAAGGGTCGAAGACCCATGGATCTAACAGATCCCTCGACAACGCAGAAATGACCCGAAGGCCAAAGGGTTCGTCAACCCCACAGAACAGATTGGGCATGACCCACACTCAGAACGACGTCTACATGGTATACCACGGAATAGCTCGACCCAGCCATTCACGGCTCAGAAGCAGAGTAACTAGGTCCCAAAACGGAAGCTTAACAAACAGAAGCTTTAAACAGAACGGGACAAAAGTCCTTGTCAGAACAGAGCAGAAAGCAGAAGCTTTTAACAGAACAGAACAGAGGGCCAAAGCACATCAAACGGATCATAATCCTTTATCAAAACAAAGTCATACACTGACTAGCAAACACGAAAACCAACCAGAAGCATAGAAGCTCAAACACTCTTCCAGAGCAAATCAGAGTTCAAAGGCTTATTTAAGACTTTCAAATCAAAGTACATATATACATATACCAAAACATACCAGAACAGATAGTACTCGAAAGGAGGAATCCAACGCCGCAAACGGCACTCAAAACGGGCTCAAACGAAGAAGTTATGCTAAAACAAAGGTTGGTCGAACATGCGTCCGACCTTGCATGTTCGGACCTAATTCGAGAGTCAGAAAATCTTCCGGCGTATGATGTCCGAACTTCAATGTTCGGACACATGTTCGGACATACCGAAAACTGCAAAATCAATTACGGAAAACAGCCAGAACCAAGCCATAAAACATACATAATTTATAGTAGCAAATTAGCCAATCAAAAACACATTTCCATGGGGTTTTAACGCATCATACGCACATCAAAATCAACCAAAAACATCACCAAATCAAAGAGTGAAAACAATCATATACGAAGAACAAACACAATCAAAAATCCCCATGGACGAACACACACAACCGAATCCATTCACCACCTACCTCACATCCGACGCAATGCAATCTCAGAGGACTCTACACTTCGGATTCCTCGAATCTCCACTCGAATTGATGAACTAAAGAACTGAACAACCGGATTCCATAATCCAAAATCAGATAGAGGAAAAAAGGAAATAAATGAAGACAAAATCAAATCACAATCCAAACCTGACGATCGACCGACTAGCAGAACCGGAATCCCATACGCAAATGACCAACAATCGGTTATAGGGAGGAGATTGAAGAAGAGGGAGAGGAGCAAAGGGAGGTTACTTTTGAGGAGTGAAGCGGGAGTAAGGAAGGAGAGGAGAACTGTCGTGAATAGATGTCAGAAGTAGAAGGGAAGATAGAACGTGATTAGAAAATTGAGAAGGAGGGTTAGGAAAAATAAAAAAGAGAAATAAAATAATAAGTTCCTAACTCCTTAAGTAATAACAAATCAGGAAAGATGTCTATAGCCCTCCTTCCTCAAGCTAACTTATTAACGTTAAGAGAATGTTATAAACATACTAACGTAAGATTAAGATTGACTCGAACTCCCTTTGGGAATCAGAAGGAAGTAATACAAGATAAAATAAAAAAAATCTGGGGCATAACAACATACCCCTCTTAAAATGAATTTCGTCCTCGAAATTCGACGAAACCCAGAACGTGAACAAATGCACTTCCAATGCCAGAATACAATGAACACTCACAAGGCCAACACTCAGAACTGGTTGCTGATTGGCGGATAAAAGACCATGCAGAAGATGATTACTGAAGGCTATGCACAAAGGCACAGGAAGAATGCTCACACATCCAGAAGCTCGAACCCCACACGAGCTAACACAAAAACCTCACTGGCTGACTCATTAACATAACGAACAAAGCATAAGACTGTAGAAGGTTAATCTCTGAAGAATTAGGAACATCACTCACACTCACTGGTCTTGACTAACATTAGCACAAAGTAGAATATTTTTGGAGATTCAGCCTAAAAGCACAGAAGGAAACGCTTACACATCTCAGGAGTCCCACCTCACAGAGCTAACACTCAGAACTTGTTAAATGTCTCACTGATTGAAGGGACAAGGGAATAATTACTGAAAATCAACTTGAAGCCACAGACATAACACTCAGATTCACTGCTGACTGGCTAACAGAGGAACACACCAGAAGATTATCCCTAAGGTTAAGAAAGGTCACTCACCCTCATCTCAAAAGCTCCAACTTACATGAGTTAACACATCGAGCCTACTGGCTCATTCACTAACAGAAGAAACGAAGCAGGAGAGTACTAACACATAGCTTCTAAGGGCAGAAGGGAACGCTCACAAAGTTAGCGCTCAGAATACACTGGCTAACTCGCTGACAGAGGAAACAAAGTAGATAACCATTAATGCTTAGCACAAGGGACAGAAAGAACACTCACTCATTTCAGAAGCTCCAACCTCGAAGAGCTAACACTCAGAACACACTAACTGACTCGCTGACAGAAGAAACAAAGCAGATGATCACTAAAGGCTCAGCACAAAGACATTGGAAGAACGCTAACATATCTTAGAAGCTCTACTTACACGAGCTAACACATGGACCTCACTAGCTGATTCACTAACAGAATCAGCAAAGCAAAAGATTACAAAGGCTAAGCTGAAGGAATAGGAACAACACTCACATATCTCATAAGCTTTCACCTCACAAATCTAGCACTCAGAACTTATTAGCTGACTCACTGACATAAGAGGTGAAACAGAAGATTACTAACACTCAACCTAAATGCACAAGAACTCTTAGAGGTGTCCTTACCTAAAGGACCACACACATACTCGCGAACTCCCACATAACCACAACACACACAGAACATACAAACAAGCACGTATAATACAAGCTCACAACTCTGTCAAACAAGAAACTCACATTCGGTCCCCTTCCCAAAGGACCTAACTCACTCAGACTCACTTTCAGAACACACAAGCACATGTAAACAGACACTACGCTTCCGCTGCGCTAACTCTGATGGCGGACAACACAGAGCAGACATACATAACAGACACCAGATAGCAGACAAGTCACGCAACAGCCAACACATAGCATATAATAGGCAAAGACACGGAAGCGTAGACATGCAGACACCCACAAACCAACAAAAAACCAAACTTGGCTCTGATACCACTAAATGTAATGACCCCAAAACCACCCTGGTTGGGAGACCGTTACACGCCGTGCGCTTATTACCTAAGACACGCAAGGCTACACTATCGAAACCCCAAAACAGAAACTGATGCTCATATATTACCAGATAAACGATTACAAAATGTCTTTACAATACACAGGCGGAGGCCAAACTGAATTACAAAGCATATCCTAAATACAAATGGGCCCTAAGGCCAACAAACTAAATACAAAAGTCAAATGCCAAAACGAAAAGTAAGAGCTGAATCTCCAAGCACGAACTAAAACCTGCAAATCAGACGGAGATAGGGGTGAGCAAAACTATTGCTCAGCAGGTGATAAACTTCATCAGCTGAGCATGCTCAAAACCGATACTGAACATACATATACACGTATCCGAAAGCGCTTAGCCAGAGCAAAATCAGATGCAAAGCAGAAGTCTTTCAAATAGACTGAAGTCTCTAAAACACAAGAAGCTAAGCGGTGGTCAAAACATACACTTAATAGCAGAAGGTAAACTGAAGCTGAAAGCTTGACGAAATCAAAAGCTTAAGAAACTCAGAAGCTTAAACACAATCAGAAGCTTAGCAAAATCAGAAGCTTAGCAAAATCAGTAGCTTAGCAAAATCCGGAACTTATCAGAAGGCGGTAAGCACACAGCAGACCGTCTCAAATAAAATACAGATAGAGAGCAGACGAAGTGGAGCACTTTACAAATCAGAAATCCTCAACAGACAGGAAGCACACAGCAGCCTATCTGAGTTTGAAAAAAACAGGACTGGCGGAAGTAGTACAAACAAACATAGGTGTTCAAAGGACAGAAAGCACACAGCATCTGTCAAATACAAAGCAGAGAGAAACAGACAGAAGCCGAACAGAACCAAACAGAAGTGGGACACTAGCACCAGCATAACACTTAGAAAGGGTCGAAGACCCTGGGATCTAACAGATCCCTCGACAACGCAGAAATGACCCAAAGGCCAAAGGGTTCGTCAACCCCACAGAACAGATTGGGCAATGACCCACACTTAGAATGACGTCTACATGGTATACCACGGAATAACTCGACCCAGCCATTCACGGCTCAGAAGCAGAGTACTAGGTCCCAAACGGAAGCTTAACAAACAGAAGCTTTAAACAGAACGGGACAAAAGTCCTTGTCAAAACAGACAAAAGCAGAAGCTTTTAACAGAACAGAACAGAGGGCCAAAGCACATCAAACGGATCATAATCCTTTATCAAAACAAAGTCATACACTGACTAGCAAACAACGAAACCAACCAGAAGCATAGAAGCTCAAACACTCTTCCAGAGCAAATCAGAGTTCAAGGCTTATTTAAGACTTTCAAATCAAAGTACATATATACATGTACCAAAACATACCAGAACAGATAGTACTCGAAGGAGGAATCCAACGCCGCAAACGCACTCAAAACAGAGCTCAAACAAAGAAGTTATGCTAAAACAAAGGTTGGTCCGAACATGCGTCCGACCTTGCATGTTCGGACCTAATTCGAGAGTCAGAAAATCTCCGGCGTATGATGTCCGAGACTTCAATGTTTGGACACATGTTCGGACATACCGAAACTGCAAAATCAAATATGGAAAACAGCCAGAACCAAGCCACAAAACCCCCACAAAACATACATAATTTTAGTAGCAAATTAGCCAATCGAAAACACATTTCCATGGGGTTTTAACGCATCATACGCACATCAAAATCAACCAAAAACATCACCAAATCAAAGAGTGAAAACAATCATATACGAAGAACAACAAAATCAGAAATCCCCATGGACGAACACACACAACCGAATCCATTCACCACCTACCTCACATCCGACGCAATGCAATCTCAGAGGACTCTACACTTCGGATTCCTCGAATCTCCACTCGAATTGATGAACTAAAGAACTGAACAACCGGATTCCTAATCCAAAATCAGAAAAGGAAAAACGGAAATCAATGAAGAACAAAAACAAATCACAATCCAAACCCTGACGATCGACCGACTAGCAGAACCGGAATCCCATACGCAAAATGACCAACAATCGTTATGGGAGGAGATTGAAGAAGATGGAGAGGAGCAAAGGGAGGTTACTTTTGAGGAGTGAAGCGGGAGTAAGGAATGAGAGGAGAACTGTCGTGAATAGATGTCAGAAGTAGAGGGAGATAGAACGTGATTAGAAAATTGAGAAGGAGGGTTAGGAAAAATAAAAAAGAGAAATAAAATAATAAGTTCCTAACTCCTTAAGTAATAACAAATCAGGAAAGACGTCTATAGCCTTCCTTCCTCAAGCTAACTTATTAACGTTAAGAGAATGTTATAAACATACTAACGTAAGATTAAGATTGACTCGAACTCCCTTTGGGAATCAGAAGGAAGTAATACAAGATAAAATAAAAAAAAATCTGGGGCATAACATATAGTTACCAAAACTATAGGTCATAAAGTTAATGACACATAAAATAGCGTATTGTATAACATTATGGAACTAGTATACACAAATATTATTATATGGTTAAGGATATAGTTATTCAACTGTTATGATAGACGCATACATACAATATAATCACTTGTCAAGAAATAAGATTATACCCTATAGTTACAACGAATAAAATACCAAAGTTAGTATAGACTTTGGTATGATAAATAACACCGAGTGAAATGTCATTGTGTACAACGTAAGGTTTCATGCTCTAAGTAAACCGAGAATTAACTCACCAACGGGTAAGGGGTTTATAAATATATAATGATACTTTAACTAGTAACAAATGTTAAGTCTGGGGACATAGTACTGGGATTTCAAACGTTATTCGGAAATACCGAGTTGTGCAGTCATGTGGATTGACGCTTAGTGTTCCTTGTATTACTAGATCGCATTCCCGACGTACGCGCTCGAAAGCTCTGTGGCCTGCACTGCACGAATCTAGACACGGTGTACGGTATGTAAAGGGATTTGATCCGGGTTGTCCTGAGGAATTCCTCGGGCTCAGATTTGTTTGATAAATAACTTGTGTGAATGTATGTATGTTATTTGTGTGTGTGATGTGTAGTTATGTTCCCTGCATTATTTATTTATGCACGAACGTCCTACGGGACTAATACTACGTCGACTATAGATCGACTTATACAAAACTACATATGCGAAATGTGTGATTGTGACCACTGTTGCTTGACCTAATACCTAAGTATTACAGTATGTAGTTATAACCTAAGTAAAATACTTAGGAACGGGACACGACATTGTCGTCTCTAGAGCTTTGACTCGAATGTGAATGTTACCTAGAATAATTCTAGGCATGCGTAAGACCCATAGGGCAGCCAACAAATTAAGTGATGTACTCCATAACTAAACTGTAACTGACTATCTAACTAACAAGCTAACAGTGGAGTGTAATGAATGTGATGATGTACCTTAATCCAGACAGTCACTGGCTGCTGGTCGCGCGTAGAGATCTCTTGGGTTATCCCGTATCGGGTTTCCCTAGTTAATCCTGATCGAGCCTAGATAGATCGTCAGGCGGAGTGTGCTACCCGTTGGCACCAGGCCCTTGGCCACCCAAATGGACGCCTTTACAAAGGCAAAGTGAATAAGTCCAGAGTCTTCGGATGATCAGGGCAGTGAGCACCTTTGTGTGTACGTGGGACTACTGTCCAAGTGAGTATATTTCGGGTTATCCTAACTGACGCCCGACTGTGCTAACTAAAACAAATGATATGTGAAGGCCCGGAGGGCCGAGTGATGTATTACGTGATGATGTTAACATACGATGATGAGTTCTCAATACTATTGTATTGTATGATGTATGACAATACTGTGTATATTCATATATGACTGATTGGATTGGATGAATGATTATATAATCATGCATGTTGTTACAGTACCTCACTAGTAGAAAAAACATTTTAAATGACGACACTTAAACCACGGTTAAATGTAAAACCATGGTTTAAAGTTTATAAACCACGGTTTCTAGGGAAACCGTCATTTATAGTACACGCCGAAGAGAATAAACACGGTTTTTGGAGAACCGTGGTATAATTTTATTTATAAACCACGGTTTGTAGGGCAATTGTCATTTATAGTACATGCCGGAGAGAATAAACCACGGTTTTTGAGAACCGTGGTATATAACCATCACGTCGGAGAGAATAAACCACGGTTTTTGGAGAACCGTGGTATATAACCGTCACGCCGGAGAGAATAAACCACGGTTCTTTAAGAACCGTGGTATATAACCGTCACACCGGAGAGAATAAACCACGGTTTTTGGAGAACAGTGGTATATAGTCTGAGCGGGAATTTTAATTTTTGGCCCAAATTAACGCGGCTCTTCTCTTCGGAATGTACTATAAATGACGGTTGCCCTACAAACCGTGGTTTATAAGTAAACAAAGAGAGCCGCGTTAATTTGGGCCGAAAATTAAAATTCCCGCTCAGACTATATACCACGGTTTTTATAGAACCGTGGTATATAACCGTCACGTCGGAGAGAATAAACCACGGTTTTTAAAGAACCGTGGATATAACCGTCACTCTCGAGAGAATAAACCACGGTTTTTGGAGAACCGTGGTATATAGTCTGAGCGGGAATTTTAATTTTCGGCCAAATTAACGCGGCTCTCTTGTTCTCTTATATATTTCTCTTACTGTAATTGCAACCCACACTGGCGAACAAGGATTGAACACGCCTCTTCCTCATTCTCTTCACCTCCCGGTAATTTTTACAACCCACGCCGGCGAACATGGAACATGCTCTACGCCATCTCTTCAACCTCCCGGTAATTTCGCAAACCATACTAGTGAATAAGGAACATGCTCTATGCCATATCAACCGCACTGTAAATTGCTACCCATACTGGCGAACAAGAAACATGCTCCTACCTCTCTCATTATCTTGTTTTCATGGTAATTTTTGCAACCCACACTGGCGAACAAGGAACGTGCTCTGCGTCTCATCCTCATGTTCACTCATTGTAATTTTGCAACCCCAGCCGCGAACAACGAGCATGCTCTACGCCACATCCATTTTCTTCAACCTCACAGTAATTTTGGAACCCACCGGCGAACAAGGAGCATACTGCGCCTCCATTCTTCACTCACGATTTCGCAACCTTAATTCGCAAACAAGGAACATACATAATCTGGCATCTTCATTGTCTTGTATATGCGCTCTGTTGAGATTTCCAGATTGAAGGCGAAGATTTGAAAAATTCATGGACTATAAACCACGGTTTCATGTATAACCGTGGTTTATTCGTTGTTTTTTTCACCTTATATACCACGGTTTTTAGAATAACCGTGGTTTATTCTCTCGGCGTGACGGTTATATACCACGGTTCCCCAAAAACCGTGGTTTATTCTCTCCGGCATGTACTATAATGACGGTTGCCCTACAAACCGTGGTTTATAACCGTGTTTTTTTTTACATTATATACCACGGTTTTTAGAATAACCGTCATATATTACTCACTATAAATGACGGTTTATAGAACCGTGGTTTTTATCTTCATTTAAAACCACGGTTTTGAACCGTGGTATATAATATTTTGGCATTTACGACGGCCGCAAATACCACGGTTTTTAACCGTGGTATATAAGCAAAATAACCGTGGTATAATGTTTTTTCTACTAGTGCCTATTATATCTGTAAAATGGTAAAGCATGAAATCAATGTAATATCAAGACGGTTAAAAGACAAGTGACCAATAGGGTCCAGATCCGCATACTCAGCGTCTATCGCTGAGACTACACTTATTGTGCAGGTTGCTGAACACGTCGAAGCCGAAGTGCGGGGCTGGGTAGTTAGGACGTTGTTGATTTTGGATTTACCGTTCATACCTCGTTATGTATTAAATGATTCCACTGGAAAGGGGTTGTAAGATTTGGATTATGTTTAGATGCTCACAGTAGTTGTGCTTTTGATACTTAGATAGACATGTAGGTGGTATCTCGTTGTCACCGCAGATTGTATTTTTATGTTAATTTGGTTAAGATGTTGTACTGCTACATCACTCGTATGGGCGAGTGGTGGCAAGTAACACCCATGTGAGTTCTATTACTTTAATTCCTTCCGCTGTGTGACGCCTTTATTTCCTGTTCACATGAGCAACTATTACGTATTTGTTATGAGGGGTGTTACAAAAGTGGTATCAGAGCGGAGTACCGCTCTGATGACGAGATACTAGGTTAAGACAGTGAGCTTAGGATTTGGGAAACTTGGGAACGTTTGTGAGGTACAAAACGTCTGTGTCTTAATGAAATTATGTGTTGGCAGAGCCTTTGGCCTGCAAGTGTAGCCCTTGGGGCACACAAATGGGTTGATTGTATTATGGTGTGTTATTGAGAAGACGGCGGTATTACCGACATCTAGTGTGATGTGAGCGAGGAAGCTGGCCAAGGGCATAAAGGCCCGGGAAAATTACCCCTGCTATGGTCCAGCTGAGAGCTCAGCCAGGAGGAGACACAAACTTCATGAGTACATTGGCGACAGTCCACTTTCATGTGGAAGTTCAGTACGAACTACCGCCGACAGTACCCCTCCCGTCACAACCCAAATGAGTATAATACAATTAAGGAATAATCCCCGAATATAGGGAAAAGGGCTACCAAGCCCAACGGACTATCTAAACACTCTCGCAGCGAATGAATAATTCTTGCTCCTGTAACATTAATACAACCTCAATGTCATACCTCCAATGACGACCAAGCGCCGTATCAATAGGCACTGCCAGAGGCGAGCGTCACTACTACTATAACATCGTGGAAAGGGTCACCCAAGAACATCAGGGCAAGCGGACCGGGAGAACCATGAACTCCGCGAGACCGTCGCCCGTAATGGGACCTTTAACCACCAAACTATAAAAGAGAAATTATCTTGAGAACGTGGAGGAACTTTGTGAGAATACCGTCCTGTTATGTTCAAACCTCAATCCTAAACTTGTGTGCACACAATACCGTGACACTAGGACCCTGTCGTGACGGTACCTATAGGGAGACAAAGTCCAAACGTTTACCCTAAAAAAAATAAAATAAAAAAATAATGTGAGGGAGGACTTGATTATTCTAATGACAGTGTGGTCAGGGAAGATTTACCAAATCCAAATACCATCTTATTCATGAACAATCATTCTAACGGTACTTAAGCAACCCATGCAGCAGTGAGACAACAAGTCGGAAACCGACAACTCTACTTGCATGGTGCGCTTGCCACTGCAAGCGCTGATTTTAAACAATGTACCAGTAATTTCGTCTACCCCGCGCACTTGCTACTGCAAGTGCTGCAAACAATTACTACTGCAGTTACCACTGCTATTATCGTACAAACGAATACTGAAACTGCGTAGACCTATGGTACGACACCATGGCTACCAATAATCACCAAACAATTGTACACCTCTAGTATAAACTACATAACTACAATTGTTACAATAAACCACTAAGATACGAGGCCTACAACCTCTGAAGGACCCGACGAGTCCGAATAACGCAATGAAATGGCACACCAGCCCATTACAATTATAACTATTAAGCAAGACGAATCAAATGGCACAGGCTGAGAGCCAAGATAACATAATTTAATTATCAAACCATTAAATGGCTGAATTGGGAGTGGACGGTGAAACCTGATTCCCGGGGATCAAGGAAAACCAACCACAAATTGGAGTGGAAGGTTAGTCCAACACTGGTACTGATCACACCAGGGTCGGATGACTCCTGAGACTCTTCACAAGTTGCCACAATTGATTACAGTCAGGATAAACAAAACAACAACATACTAGTTACAAACAACTAGCAACAATGTAGCAATAAGATATTAAATAAAGAAACTTGCGATTAACAGTTTACGTTGTATATATATTAAATCATACAAATAAAACTATGAAGAGAATACGATCGTATAACGATCGCTGCCATACAGTTTCCAACTATATCGTATGCGCAGTATTTATATTTATTCACTTACATTATATCTCATGATTTATTCTCTTATATTTTATGTCACATTTTCATCATCATCTTGATGTACGATGATTATTTGATTGATGCATTATATTATGCAATATATTAAGAACTTTATCTTAATATTCTGTAACATTTCAGGACATATATATTGATAATTCCTAAGGTTTATATTATATCAACCTTAGCCTATAAATTCAATTTTCTCATATTTAAATATTGTAACCCATAACCTTCATAATAAAATATATTATTGCGGAAGGGCACATAATCAAAAATCTTATTTCCATCAAACTCCTGATATTTTTCCATTATTACAATATTGCCAATACATAATAAAATGTTATACATATCATATAGTTACATTTATAATAAATGTAACTTATAGTTTACTAACTATACTCATGCATACGCCAACACGTGATGAACACAAGAGAATTAGTAAAGCGTATCAGTCCACAGATGAACAAGGGTGAAAAGAACAATTCTACGTAATACGGCCAATACCAATACCTTCACAACAATGAACGCGAATCAACACTAAACGCATGAATAATTACCACCTCTGAGCACTACCTTTACCAAGGAGTGCCATATACTGTTATGTAGAATTACAACTAATCAACATCAAGATTAAGTTATATGTATTGTCAGAATCATACTGATTATCAGACAAGTTCTAAGTAGAAGAAGGGCTACCGCCATGGGCGTCCCGCCATGTAAAGAAAATGATAAGTAGCAATATAGGTTGAAGACATGTCGTTTACTACTGTGACGACTGTCAGTGAGGATGAATGTGTAAATTGAATCAATGATAACCACCTAAATAGATATTACAGAAAAACACAAACCAAACGCTAAATAGCGTAAATAAGCAAGTACCTAATGTACAAGTAAGGGGCATAAGCTCAGGAGACCGGGAACACCGACTCCAATTACCTTTCTAGGCATATTACTACGTAACAATGTCTAAGTTAATATAATGAAGCAATGTAGCTACGGTACATACCGTAAGCAATGTGAATAACAATGATGAATTACTAACAGGCGCCAAACCGCGCACTTGAAAAATAAATAACTGCAGTTACAAGTAACTAGCACTAAACAATAAGTAACAACAAAGACATTACTTACTAGCTGAATACCAGGAGTATATACCAGCAGGTAATGTTAATCACTAATAGTGATAAATGTTCAGTCCTAAAGGACAAACCTAACCTTATGAGAAATAGCATACCCTTTGAGGATGCAGTACTGCAAATGAGAATGGTCAGAAAGTAAAGAGCTGAGTTGCTCAAACAATCATGCAATCTATAATACACCCAACTAAAAAGGAACAGGGAACAAATGTGAATACCCAAGTATGAGAACTTACCCTACGCCGTATCGGGAAGCATAGGTAAGATATGATAATGATTAAACGTGGAGGAAATAATTATGTATGCACTCATGGAGATCGAGATGGGAGAATAGACATTGCTACCTCAGCACCAATATTACGTAAACCGATTGCAACCATACAGACGAATCAACGTTTAACGTTTAACTGGTTAGCAACCAAGTGCTACCACTAATATGTTACTAAGGACATGAGTCCAGGGAACAAAAATAATGTTCCAACCACCTTACCACCATACTGCTAGAACATTAGAACCTGCGACAAGATAACCGACTTTACGGACCGATCAACATCAAACTACAACAAGGACATCCATCAAAAGGGAGATTGGCAATAGAATACTTCACAATAGTCGTGTGACGGATGCTACCAGTTTACTAAACGAGACATGGGATGACCGCACTCCGATAGGAGCATGTGGGCCTGACAGACTTATTTATAGGTTAGTCAGGTAAGTAGTAATGTATCAGTATGGTACCCCATGCATGTAGACAAGTAGTGTTAGGAACACGAGAAGTAGTCAACTCCGTACTACGGACAGTGATGCAGATTACCTCGAAGATGGACGAGAAGAGCCGTAGTTAACCAACGGGCTAGAGACACCAAGAACCTACAACACAGAATAGCGGTCAATACACAGTGAAGACAAGGAGACCCTTCGAAGACGACGACGCTGATAACAGGATCTGTTCTATAGGCTCATACATCTGTATCATTAAGTTCTAAGGAAAAAGGAAACCCACTGTATGGACGAATAATACGTAGAACCCTCATAAGGATCATACAAGTTCTTGCAATCCAGAGGAATCTACCAGATGATGTAAACATAAACGCGTGATTACGCAATGATGAGAGACAAGCTAAATGCTAGCAGATACCTTAAGAAGGAATAATGGACTTGGAATGTACCACTCACATGATGACTCACTCATCTTATCTGTTTGACTCTTTAGATATTAGCTGCTGAGAGTTTACGCCTCTGCACTCTGTAGGACTGAGTGTTTTGGTATTGCACTTGTGCAGCTATTAATCTAGTAGAAATACAGAAAGATGCAATGGATATCAACAAGAGTGTGTATCAAAGAACTACAACAGTGTATTACTCTGGAACAAAACCACCAGGAGACACGGATGACAATCATCATCTACGTGGACATATAGGCTGGTACGTCTTGGTATTACCAAGACAAGTGCAAAGAGCACCAAGTACTAACAAGAGCCAATGTCATATTATACCTCAAGCTGAATATCAGTGGGAGAAGACACACGAATGTATGCTAGTGATCCAAATAAGAGGATACACAGTAAAGGAAAGAGGGAAATTCAGCCTATGTTCATGGGTCTGCACCTCATACAGAGCGAGTGGGCCCATTAGAACAAACTTGGGAGAGAGCACAAATACGTGCCTCACCCTTTATATATTTAAGAGCCCGAAGGGGCTAGAGTCATACCCGTCTCTCTGATATGAGAATATTCTACTCCAAAGGTGAAAACACCACATGAGAGTTAGAGAACTCTATGAGAGCCAAGTATTCAGCGCTCCTTGTGGAGCGGCTGTCGAATACTTGTGGGGTATGGGGGCTTAACCCTTTTTAAGGGGGGTAGAGCCTCTTGGCTGTGCACATGTTTGCACTAAATTCTGTTATTTCGTATGTGGGGCATACAATAGCTTGGGGGTATGCGGGGCATACGATGTTGGTTGTTGGTATGTTTGTGGGTATGCGAGGCATACGATGTTGATTGTTGGACGTTGTTTGTGATGTTGTTTGTTCATTTTGTTGGTGTTGTTTGGTACGCGGGGCGTACGTGGTTGATTTGCTATGGGAGATGTGCATTTGTACGTATGAATTTTATGAAATACTTAATGGCGTGTTTACACCCAGGTGTAGTATTTTCTTTCTGATACGGTGATATATATATATGTTGTACCTTGTAGATTGATTACTTAGGGTATCGCTTAGATACGAAATGAATAATTAGATACGAAATGTGGAATGATGATATGGTATGACACCTCGGGGAGGTTGTCAGGGTGGTAGAACTGATAGGAAATGATGGTGCTGATGCATCACCTATATCCATATATGTTTGAATTAACGCCACAATTGAGGGCTATCTTGTGCGGTATTAGCAAACATGAATGCGTAAATGATATATCACATAGATATACATTATGGGATTGTAAGGGTAGTTATAATACACCGATTTAAGTAAAGCGACTTCGGGACATACGTGTACTAATTGATTATCATGTGTGTCTGTATGTGTATTTGTATACGGGGCATACGTGTTTTGTCTGGTTGGTAGGTGTTTGCGCATTGCGCATATGTGTATGTTGTGAACGTGTATGAAAGTATCCTACGAGGTACTCGGATGTATGAATTGTTGGCGCATTGCGCACATGTGGATGTTGTGAACATGTATGAATGGTTGACGATTGTTATATATATATATATATATATGTGTACACTCCTTATGAATTCAGTTATACTGTACCGCTTAGGTATCGCCACATCAAATAGGTGTGCACCATGGCTATATGGGTAGTTGCTATAAATCATTCGAGAAAGACGACTTCGGGACGAAGTCTCTTTAAGGGGGGTAGACTGAAATATCCCTAAATAATTAAACGTTATTTAAATATATAATTTACTACATTAAAGTATGAACGAAACAATATTAACACAGTCACGTACGTATAATGTACGTATATATATAACGTTACAAAATTATAACGTTGTACATATAATTAGTAATGCTATGACTGGAAACATATAGTTAAAAGATGACAAATAAAAATAGTCAAAACCGTATAAAGGTTTAATCAACATCGCGACATAACAATTAGTCGTTTATAATATGTACATACCAATATACAAGAATATACATAAATGGGACTGAAACAAAAAAAAGAGAGCAAACTTGCTCAGCCGGGATTCGAACCCGAGACCCCTCGTACCTATCCCGAAACCTTAACCGCTTGAGCTATGCTCGAATCAGTAGAAACTACTAGCCTAGTTAAACTAATAATGAGACAACTGTGACTACAAAGAGAAATAATAATATAACAACAACAACTGAAGTAGGTATATTACTATAGCTTATTGAACTCGAGAGAATCTGACATACAAGTATGGTCCTTATGCATTGAACTCACCACTCACCCACAACTCTTTTTAGTAACTCGTAACCCCTACTGGGACCATCTTGGATTTAGTAAAAGCAACCAACAACAACAGCAAACCGCCAGATTTGATTGCTGTTGCGATTCCCACGCATCCAAATTGTTTTCCCCGCATGCAGATAAGGACCACTAGTCCACTGTCGCATGAGGAATCAACTCATCCTTGCTTCACGATTCTCCTTGTGATTCCGGTTAAGGATTATACCCTGCATGTTCTGAGACTCTTCACGTCTTCTTCCAACACCTTGTCCTTCTAGCGCAAGCTTCTGCACAATCTGGAAACCAGTCGACCCACAAACAGCAAAAAACGGTAAGCTAACTGGTCGATTCCATTCCTTACCTCCTTGTCTGGAGAAGCATCATCTCTTAACTTCATCTCCTCTCTACTTTCCTACACAAGGCTATCTGGAAATGCTCCTTGTAGTGAGCTGAGATTTCTCAGAAAACCCACTCCATCCTCCTCGGTTCACAGCTCAAGGTAGTGCTCTAATTTGGCTCTGTTATTTTGTTATTCCTTCTGTGGCCTCTTTCTATCGAGAACCTCTGCTTGGCTCTCTCTAAGTTTTCTGCCTTCCTCGTGCATGGACTAGCATGAAGGCCTGCTAGTATGACCTCTGGAAATTCTGGAACAAAGAACCCTCTCCTAGGATTCCTAAAGGTGAGAACAGGTAAACAGAAATTCTGGTTGTTCAATCCCTTCTTGCATCTGCTTTCTTGTGTTCGATAACATCATCCCTACTCACTCCAGTTCCTCTCTTGTGCGGTGTGTGTACTCCATGCTACTCCACCAATGAAGAGTCTGGAAACTCTTGGACAAAAGCCTTCCATAACCAGTCGTGAAACACCACGAGAAGGTGAGGCATTTAAACCGATGTTTTTTTGGTCAACCTTAACAGTTCCAGCTGCATGTTTTCCTCTGTATACTAAATCTCCAGAAGAGATATGGTAGTGGTATTGAGCTAATAATGGACTTAAAACATTGCTTAAACTCCTGCAAAATAATACCGATAACATGCAGATTAAATCCAAGAGAAAAGAATTAGAATTTACTAGGATGAGATCAGTTTGTGAACTGCCTTCATAACAGCCAGGAAGCTAATGCATTGGGCTGAAGCTTGTGTTTTCTAGCGTCAAATATGTATGAGATTGCTCTACGTTAATAGGTAGAGATATCTGATGTATTTAGCAACCAATGTGCCAGTTATATAAGAGTCAAACAACAAGTTAGATTGGTCCAGGTAAAAGTCTGTATGAATCAACTACTGAAACCAGTGCAGAATTGATTTTAATTCTGAACTTATGCCTCTGTATAATGGATCTTCAGAGACAATATCAAGAAGGTATCGACTAGATCCTAGGCTTAAGTACCTGATGACACACCATACTGATGCATAAACAAGCTAGGCATGTTGGAGGGAATAATAACACCTTAAAAAGAGTAGTAGCAGTAGTAAAGTATAGAAGCCAATTTCAGTTCCAGGAATCGAGTGTTTCTGTCTACTGATTTCTCTGAAGCCGTAAGAGGATGATATTGATTGGTAGACTACTCAAAACACTGCTGGTGCACCTGTATAAGTTTAGCAATACATTGGAGTATTTATTAATGGAAGAAAACCCACCTGTTGCACTAAGAATGGAGGAGCGATTAAAATTATACCTTTTCAGGTCTTTAGTTTTTCAGATTCTATGTGAATGACCTTCAGATGTGTGGTCCTTATTGTTTTGAGTTGTTTAAAGCTAAAAGCTGTATCAAACACACAACTAAGTAGCTGAACAGATTGGAGAATTGGGAGGTCAATTTGTGAACATGCAGAAAGCAGAAACAGAAAACAGCAATTGCATTTTCAGGTTCTGAAATCTTATCAGTTTGTGAGTAGTTGAGTAACAGAGTGGTTGCAGTTAGTTTGAGTTTAAACAAAAGCTGGAACACTGAATCTAGTGAGTGAATGCTTAGAGATAAAAAGAATAGCATATATGTGAAATAGACAGAAGGAGATCAATGGAAATTACCGATATGTTGCACAAAATCCTCTTCTGTTCTGTATAAATCAGTATAGAGAATCTTGAAGAGGTATATCGGAGATAGATGAATAATGAAACAGATAAACAGGAATAGTCAACCATATCAGATCCGGTGTTTTTTTTCTTGTTTCTGTTTGAGATTGATTCTATAACAGCAGTGAAATTGTTGAGACTTGAAATGTTAATAGAACACTAGGCTGTGTGAGCTATCAATGGGAGAGAGGTGATAGATAGGTCATTACACAGGAAGGAAAATAAAGAAAGAAAACATGCTACAATTTCATGATTTTAAATCATCAGGTTTTGGTTTTTGTGTGAAGAATTTTTGAGGACAATGCCCAGAGTTATCCTGGGTTTATTTCTGAGGTTAGGACTGTGTAAAAAGGCTTGACCAAGTAACTAAACGTGAGGAAAACTATAAGGAATAGGTTGGATAACAGAAGACAAGGTAATAGAGAGGAGTTTACACCAGTACCATATTTCAGTTTCAGATTTCTACCTAATCGGATGTATGACACCTTGGGTCTGTTTTGGGGGTTAACCAGGGTAAAACATGTAACCACGTGAGTTATCAATGATGGAAGTTAAAACTTAATTCATAAACAAAACAGAAAACAGATCATAAAACAGAAAGGGAAGACAAAAGAAACACTTCAGTTTCATAATGTCGATCTTGATTTCTGTTTCAGTTCTGTATGACTGTATACAGAAAGATTTAGAGTAGCTGTGGTGATTTGCCAACGAATCTACAACACTTATAACCTATCATAGTAAACTGTAAGTATCTAGAGGAAGATTAGAATTCAGGATAACACACTGATAGAAGAAGGAAAAAAAACATAAGGAGAGACACCGATTCAGTTTTGCTTCAGGTTTTCGTTAGTATGTTGTTTCTGAGTTACTATGTACAGAAGCTGTGTAAGTGTTGCATTAGGTTGAGGATGAACCTAAAACCTTTTAATTCACGTGAATACTAGTGTAAACACCTTGGGGAAACAGGAGGTCAGGCAGTGAACACAGAAAAAGAATTATAGGAGGGTAAATCAACCTGGCCTCTGATTTCTGTTCAGTTGTATCTGTTTGTATCAGTTTTGTATAACATATTGCAGAGGTATTGGAAAGGGTTGAAATGAGTTGCTAATGAATCTAAAACCTCTCTAACCCACATTGCTAAGTTATAACCACTTAAAGAGGAACATGGGGGTCAGTTTCATAATCTAACTGGTGAATGGTAGGAGAACAACACAAGGTCTGGCTTCAGTTTTCGAAAAGGACTGTTACTGCGTAACTGGTTTTCAAAATCATTGGGAGTGTTATGGTGGCTTAGGTGTGAATCCAAAACATTACTAAAGAGGGGAGTTAAGTGGCGAATTCATTTGAGAAACTAGGAATCAATTAATTACTGACAAAAGGAAAGAATGAGGAAGAGCTGGTACAGTCTTCAGTTTCATATTTCGTTACAGTTGCTTCTGTGTGGCTGAGTTACAGTGGAGATTAAGATACGATATAGTTGTAAGGTTATAATGTATGATGTAAAGTAAGTGGTGAAATTGGAATGTTGAGAGTATGGGATTTGATGGGAAATGGAGTCAAGATATGCACTACCGGTAATTCTAACAAGGGTTATAAAACCTTGGGTTATAGCCTATACGAGTTTTAATGTTATAAACTTAAATATCTACAACACGTTATAAGTATGTGGATATATTGTGATCCATGAGAATTATATAGACAAGGAGCACAAATGTATAATGTGTTCACACTATATTCGGTACATACATATAGTTACCAAAACTATAGGTCATAAAGTTAAGACACATAAAATAGCGTATTGTATAACATTATGGAACTAGTATAACACAAAAATATTATGTGGCTAAGGATATAGTTATTCAACTGTATGATAGACGCATACATACATATATAAACACGTGTCAAGAAATAAGATTATACCCTATAGTTACAACGACATAAAATACCAAAGTTAGTATAAGACTTTGGTATGATAAATAATCCCCGAGTGAAATGTCATATGTGTACAACGTAAGGTTTCATGCTCTAATGTAAACCGAGAATTAACTCACAAACGGGTAAGGGGTTTATAAAATAATAGTAACGATACTTTAACTAGTAACAAATGTTAAGTCTGGGGACATAGTACTGGGATTTCAAAACTTTATTCAGAAATACCGAGTTGTGCAGTCATGTGGATTGACGTTAGTGTTCCTTGTATTACTAGATCGCATTCCCGACGTACGCGCTCGAAAGCTCTAGTGGCCTGCACTGCACGAATCTAGACACGGTGTACGGTATGTAAAGGGATTTGATCCGGGTTGTCCTGAGGAATCCTCGGGCTCGGATTTGTTGATAAATAACTTGTGTGAATGTATGTATGTGATTTGTGTGTGTGATGTGTAGTTAGTTCCCTGCATTATTTATTTATGCACGAACGTCCTACGGGACTAATACTACGTCGACTATAGATCGACTTATACAAAACTACATATGCGAAATGTGTGATTGTGACCACTATTGCTTGACCTAATACGCTAAGTATTACAAGTATGTAGTTATAACCTAAGTAAAATACTTAGGAACGGGACACGACATTGTCGGTCTCTAGAGCTTTGACTCGAATGTGAATGTTACCTAGAATAATTCTAGGCATGCGTAAGAACCCATAGGGCAGCCAACAATTAAGTGATGTACTCCATAACTAAACTGTAACTGACTATCTAACTAACAAAGCTAACAGTGGAGTGTAAATGAATGTGATGATGTACCTTAATCCAGACAGTCACTGGCTGCTGGTCGCGCGTAGAGATCTCTTGGGTTATCCCGTATCGGGTTTTCCCTAGTTAATCCTGATCGAGCCTAGATAGATCGTCAGGCGGAGTGTGCTACCGTTGGCACCAGGCCCTTGGCCACCCAAATGGACGCCTTTACAAAGGCAAAGTGAATAAGTCCCAGAGTCTTCGGATGATCAGGGCAGTGAGCACCTTTGTGTGTACATGGGACTACTGTCAAGTGAGTATATTTCGGGTTGTCCTAACTGACGCCCGACTGTGCTAACTAAAACAAATGATATGTGAAGGCCCAGAGGGCCGAGTGATGTATTACGTGATGATGTTAACGTGCGATGAATGAGTTCTCAATACTATTGTATTGTATGATGTATGACAATACTGTGTATATTCATATATGACTGATTGGATTGGATGAATGATTATATAATCATGCATGTTGTTACAGTACCTATTATATCTGTAAAATGGTAAAGCATGAAATCAATGTAATATCAAGACGGTTAAAAATGACAAGTGACCAATAGGGTCCAGATCCGGCATACTCAGCGTCTATCGCTGAGACTACACTTATTGTGCAGGTTGCTGAACACGTCGAAGCCGAAGTGCGGGGCTGGGTAGTTAGGATGTTGTTGATTTTGGATTTACCGTTCATACCTCGTTATGTATTAAATTATTCCACTAGAAAGGGGTGTAAGATTTGGATTGTTTAGATGCTCACAGTAGTTGTGCTTTTGATACTTAGAAGACATGTAGGTGGTATCTCGTTGTCACCGCGGATTGTATTTTTATGTAAAATTGGTTAAGATGTTGTACTGCTACATCACTCGTATGGGCCAGTGGTGTGTAACACTCCTACTACGCACATCACATTACTTGGAATCGCAGCGGAATATAAACGACTAAACAGTAACTAAACGATTGGTGCTACAACGCCGTCAACCACCCACGTGGTTAACAAGGCTGAATAAATACAAGTGTACCGGTCTGATGATCAGACTCCCGAGCATAGAACTAATAACCATATATATACATCAACACAATACCGAGTGTTTACATAAATCCTTCACTGTATACCGTCACTGTAAACCGTCATAATCAAGTATATAACACGCCACGGGAGCACAGGCGCATCCCGGGCAAACATCCAAAAGTAAACTACACCCTAGGATCTAGAGCCACTCCGCTTCTTCGATCCTCATCCTGCAGTAAAAGAAATATGGATCCCCCGAGGGGGTCAGCAACCCTTGGCTGGCATGGTTAACGCGCAGCCCATCGACTACCGGAATGCGCGTAAACTATTTGTCATGATGACATGGTATTTATTTTAAAACACACAACTCATACATAAATAACATAACATGGGTATTGTACACATCATAACACACATCACACACATACAATTCCTTTTAGGAAGAGAACCAACACAGTTAGTCCCCATTGAGAGCCTAGAGAATGTTGCCATGCTCATACTTAGCTCGTTACATAACTCGTTACCGTCCGGTTAGATTGAACGGTTAACTTAACACAAGGTGCCTCGGATATAGTGATCCAAGCCCACCGAAATAACACATAGTATGCCCCTATGGCCCGACGTGAGTCAGTAAAATAGCCTTGGTTAAGCTAAAGGGAAGGTTGGAAACCAAATTGGAAACTCAACCATAACATACAGAGAGAATCGAACCGGTTATGACATCGACTCCCATACTCACACGCGTGGCCGGAACAGACCGGACTCCTCACTTCCCCCGTTAGCCCTTGTTAGTAGTTCATCATTGAACTCAACAAACAATTCACAATAACAGGTCAAGTCTTGTTAGACACACGCAAGGGAAGAGAGAGTCATACTTAACAACATAATAATATTCAACAACTGTAAACTCTTTACATGGTTTAATCTTACAAAGTCATAAACACACAGAAAAACAAACAACACACAAGCCGGTGTAAACCGGTAGGCAACAGACTGCAAGAAAACCATACCTTGGTCCTTGCCTCGATTGATTTCCTCCGTAGGTCACTCCTATACATGGTTAATAACGTCGGTTAATTATTTACTTAACTCCAAACTTACTAAGTATCTAACATGATTGTATGACATGTTTTAATGTCTATTCTACCCTAGGTTACCTTCATTATACACCCTAGGGTTAACTACATAAGTCACATTCTTTTCTGTTTTTTTTTTACAAGTTTAGGTCCGACCGACCTTACCGACCGAACTTACCCAAGTTCGGTCGATTCCAGAACACATTTCCGTCAAAATTTTCTACTCCGACCGACCTTGTAAGTTCGGTCGCATGTTCGGTCTTTTCCCGAGAGTTTCTTCCCTTTGAAAATTTAGCCCGACCGAACTTGCCAAGTCCGGTCCTATGTTCGGTCGTTTCCAGTAGCTCAATCCGTACACAAAATACAAGCCCGACCGACCTTGCAAGTCCGGTCCCCAAGGTCGGTCTATTCCAGAAGCCAATTCTCGCAGGGTAAACTGGGCTCGACCGAACTTGCAAGTTCGGTCGCAAGTTCGGTCTGCCCCAGACCTTTGTTTTCCTTTTCACATACAACTCCCAACTTCACCCCATATAACCTAGTACCCCCTAACCTCATTTGGGCACTTCAAACACACCTTAAGACATCCTTAAACACTTATAAAACTCATTTTCTAATTCCTTAAGCCTTTACCCATTTCTTCACAAAATTCCTAACACTTACAATGTTTTCTCCTAGTTTTTCAAGTGGTGTTTCATACCTATGATAACTACTATCCCAAAAGCTTTCTCCTTATTTTAACATCATCTCCCAAGCATCATCTCTCACAACTAACTCCTTATATCCTTCTTGGAAATTCTTTTCCAAGTTTACACTTTCTCCTTATTACCAAAGTTTGCCTAAGTGTTTACCTAAGTCCCAAAATGACTTTGGTACTTACTAAAATCTCAAGATCATGCCTAAGTCCTTATTACACTCTAGAACACTTCCTAGTTCATCAAAATTCCTTTACAACATCTTGAACTCCTTATGCATTTCCTAAATTTCGACATAAGATTTTTTTAGTATTTTGTTACACCTTAGCACATTGTTTTCATCATTAAACATCCAAGAACACTAAGAACACCAAGAACACTTTCTTACACAACTTCACCAAATTCACACTATATCACAATATAGTGCATAATTTAAATTGCATGGCACTTAGGCCCTTAAAATGCATGGCTCTTAGGCCCTTAAAGTGCTTAAATCGTAAACACTGAATTTCCACAATATATATGCCTTTAACCTGCGATTACATACAACAAGACATATGTTATTTTACTAGTCTCCTTGAGAACATTTACTAGGTCATTCACCATTTGCTCTTTAGGTAGTTTTAATAAGCATTTATAAGCTCATTTCTCCTAAGGCATTAAACAACATTAGGTTAGTAGATTTACCTCTTTTCCAAACAACTTCTTTCTTGTTTCACTATAAGACCGGTAGGGTATTTGATTCCTTGTCAAGTTCTAAACAATATACAAACATTATAATGAGTATTCAAGCTATAAGCTTCATCTCATTGTAAACCCTAATTTTACATTGTTTCAAAAACATTAATGTAGTTGTTTTACCTTGATCTTTGAAGAGAGTTTGAATATATAACAAGAGAGGACTCCACCTAGTCCATGAAGAGTTGAAATGAAGCTAGAACAAAGTCACACAAAGAGCTATATCAATGTGTATTTTCGGTCAAGGTAAAAACATGGAGGAAACATGATTTTTCTTTGAGATCCTTACCTAGAAGCAAAGGAGATCAACAATATGTAAAAAGACAAGCTCAAGCTCCTTCAATGGTGGAACTCCATGGCACCGAAATGGGGCTCTTGAAGTTTTGAGAAGATAGGAATGAAGAGCTTGATGAGAGGAAGAGATTGGTGGTGTTTGTTTTTGATTTGGACAAGTGAGCTAGATTTTACAAGTGGTCAAAGCTAGAGTTTTAATGGTGGTGGTGGTATTACCGTGAGAGAACAGCAAGAAGGGAGGAAGATGGTGTTTGGAACCGTGGGAAATGAAGGAAGGAAAAGAGAGAATGAGATAAGATTGCTTTTAAGAAGATATTTATGCTTATAAAGTAAAAAGTAGTTATATTAGTCATCTTTATTTGTTTAACAAAATAACAAGTGAGTGGTGAGTCACCACACTTTAGAAACCGGCCCCCTTTATTAATATGAGGGTACTTTAGTCTTTGTTTGTCAATTTAATTACTTAATACAACATATGTTATAAACTAGCTTATAAAAAGCACTATTCATCAAAACAAGGCACTTAGAAGTGAAATTTTTGATTTCCCATTAATATAGCCACCCAAATGTGATACTATATAGTACACATATATATTTAAGAGTAATGATGGACATTTAGCCATTCAAAACTCATTTACAAGACAATTTTCAAAAATGTTTTAAGACTTCTTAAAGCACATTTTGTGTTTTAACTTGTTTTCAAGCTTGGTTTTCTTTGGTAATTGGTTTAATAAGTTCATTAGTATATAAATGAGGTCTTGGTAAGCTCATTAGGTCTTAACCAAGTTTATCCCAAGCTTAAAGCACATTTTGGCTCTTATTGACTTTAAAGCACATTTTGTGTTTCCTTTTGTTTAAATTTGTTTACTAATGTTTCTAAGACTCTTTTTAGTCTTATTACACCATATTTCGGTGTTTAAACAACATAACTAGGTTTGGGGTATTTCAATCTACCCCCCTTAAAAGAACTTTGTCCCCAAAGTTCATACTTCCACATAACCCAAATATTAAAACATGAGAACACATATCCACAACACTTCCATATCACATTAACAACATATTTACATCACATCGGACACATGGTCCAAACAATAAAACATCACAACATCGTTCAGACTCAGAGGTCTGTAACATAACATAGACAATGTATACATATACATGTCGCACACAACCATAACCGAAACGGCTCTACCCCCCTTAAATAGGGGTACGCCCCGTACCCTATACATACAAACACTAAGAAGTAAACAATGACGGGTACTTCACCTTCATCTTATCTTCCAGCTCCCAAGTGGCCTCCTCGACGTCCTGGTTAGACCAGAGGACCTTCACCAGTCTCACGGACTTATGGCGAGTGTCTCGAGTCTTAGTATCCAGAATTTGTACGGGAGTCTCCACTGATCGCATGGTCGGCTCTAAAGTTAGCCTTTCAGGCTGAAGCACATGAGAAGGATGAGACATATACTTCTTCAACTGGGACACATGAAATACATCATGTACCTTGCCCAGCTCGGCGGGTAAATCAAGTCTATAAGCTACCGGGCCGATCCGCTCCGTCAACATAAGGCCCCACATATTTTGGGCTCAACTTGCCTTTCTGGCCAAAACGAAATACTCCCTTCATGGGGATACTCTCAAAAATACCTGATCGCCCACGGCGAACTCCAGGTCGCGTCGGCGCACATCTGCGTATGACTTCTGTCTATCCTGAGCTGCTTTCATTAGCCCGGATCTTGCGAACTTCTGCCTGAACTTGCTCAAGATACTCTGGTCCTATAATGACCGTCTCACTCGACTCATCCCAGCATAATGGCGTGCGGCATGGTCTACCGTACACAATGCCTGGAAGGGAGACATCTTGATCGATGCATGATAACTGTTGTTGTAACTAACTCGATCAGATGTAACTTATCAATCCAGCTGGTATGAAAGTCAAGTGCACATGCACGTAGCATATCCTCAAGTGTCTAAATGGTGCGCTCACTCTGACCATCGGTCTGTGGGTGAAACGCTGTACTCAATTTCAGTTCAGTACCCAACGCTTCTCGCGTAGACTTCCAATATCTGGATAGGAATCTGGTATCTCTGTCAGATACAATCGTCTTTGGTACACCATGATGTCTTACAATTTCTTTGTCGAAGAGCTCTGCAAGCTTAGCCACTTTCCAGGTGTCCTTCATCGGTATGAATCGAGCCACCTTGGTCAGTCGGTCAACAACAGCCCAAATCATATTCAGACCTCCCCTTGCAGGTGGAAGCCCTACTACGAAGTCCATAGATATGTCATGGAACTTCCACTCCGGCACTGGCATTGGCTGCACCATACCACCAGGCCGTCGGTGCTCAAACTTGACCTTCTGACAAGTGAGACACCTCAACACATATTCATTCACATCCTTTTTCATTCCAGTCCACCAAAAATATCTTTTCATACCTTTATACATCTTTGAAGCTCCGGGGTGAATCGAAGTAGTACAACAATGGGATTCACTCAATATGCGCTCCTTCAACTCAGCGCTACTCCTGGGTATACACAGTCGGCCATTAAGCCTAATCAGGTCATCATCGTGGAGTCTGAAGTCGTACTTCTGACCCTCGAATGTGCCATCAATAAGCTTCTGCCTAATCTCCATCATGTACTGATCCGTCATCTGAGCACTCCGCACCTCTTCAACCATGCCAGTATGAGAAACTAGCGAATGGAGAGAGTGTGCTCGGCGACTCAATGTGTCGGCTACCACATTTGCCTTACCCTCCTTATACTGTAAATTGATGTCATAATCATTCAGGAACTCGACCCACCTCCTTTGCCTCATGTTCAACTCTTTCTGGTGAACAAGTATTTCAAACTCTTATGGTCGGAATAGATTGTCATGCTTACCCCATACAAATGATGTCGCCATATCTCAATGCGAAGACAATGGCAACCCAATTCTAAGTCGTGGTAGGGTAGTTTCTCTCATGTTTCTTCAGCTGTCGGGAGGCGTAAGCTACGACCTTCCGTGTTGCATCAACACACAACCCATACCCTGCCTGATGCGTCGCAATAGACCTCAAACAACCATCTGGACCGTTGGTAATGTCAGAAACCGGTGCAGATGTCAGAGCATCCTTGGCGACTCGAGCAAAGAACTCTCACAATCGACTGTCCACTCGAATGGTGCATCTTTTTCATCAAGGAAGTCATCGGCTTCGAGACACTGGAGAAGTCCTTCACAAACCTCCTATAGTAACCTGCCAGACGAGGAAGCTCCTGAGATATCGGTAACTGTCTTCGGCCTAGGCCAGTGCGCCCTGCATCTATCTTTGCCGGATCAACAACGATCCCGGCCTCAGAAATCAACATGTCAAGAAAGGACACTTGGTTCAACCAAAATCACACTTAGAAATTTGCATACAGTGATTTTTCCTCAACGTTTGCATACATCTCTCAGGTGGCTTTCATGCTCACCTCTCGATTTCGAATACACAAGTATGTCATCGATGAAGACTACCACTGATTTGTCCAATTGATCTTGGAACAAACGGTTCATTAAGTCCATGAACTTTGCTGGTGCATTTGACAAGCCAAACGGCATAATGTGAAACCTCATAATGCCCATACCTAGTTCTGAATGCTGTCTTTTCGATATCACTGTCACGGATGGCAATCGTGGTATCCGGAAACGTAGGTCTATCTTGGAGAATACTGATGCTCCCTCAGCTGATCAAATAGATCGTCGATGCGTGGTAGGGGTAACGGTTTTCACCGTAACAGCATTCAGCTCCCGATAATCAATACACAGGCGGAGGCTACCGTCCTTCTTTTCACGAAGAGGACCGGGCTCCCCATGGGTGAAAACACTAGGGCGGATAAAGCCCTTGTCGAGTAGGTCTCTCAGCTGCTCTTGAGCTCTGTCAGCTCTGCTGGAGCCATACGGTAAGTGTTTAGCAATGGGTCCGGTGCCGGAACTAAATCAATCTCAAACTCAACCTCTCGTGCTGGCGGCATGCCCGATAGTTCTAGGAAATACATCAGGAAACGACACTACCGGCACATCTGGGCTAAACTCAGGGTCTCTCTCATTCCTGGACATAGCAGAGGTATACATCACTCCCTCGTCGTAACTGTGATACATAGCCATGGCGGTGATGATCTGAGTCGAAGGCTCCTGGGCCTCTGGCGGTAAGATATGGTAACCCCAGATGGACTCCGAAGAAGCAGTCGATGTCGGCAACAGGATTCTGCCCTTGTACCGCTCCAACCAGTTCATCCCGGACAATCACATCAAAGCTAGCCCGAACTCTATCAAGTCGATCGGAAACTCTCACCCCTGATTCGAACAATAGCATCTCGGTAGTAGCGGGTACATTGATCCGCTCTTTCGGAGAACGGGAGAGTGACCACGAAGTCTGGCATCTCTTCACCGTCTAACCCTAGCCTCTTCGCAAATGATAGCGAAATGAATGTGTGTGAGGCTCCAGAGTCGAACAAGATCGATGCATCCACGTCATTCACTGGAAAGGTACCGGTGAGGATTGTGCCGCTCTTGCCGGCTTCTGCCTTATTGCAGAACTAGTATACCTCCCGTTCCGACGTGCAAACCTAATTCATTGGCAAACTAATAAGTATTGGGTAACAACACGGTTTATATGCTTCAAACACTCCACTTTATTCATTAACAACTTTTTACAACATTTATTGGCTTTAATGTCGCCATAATTTACACTTACAACATCCTTAATCACACTGGTTTATCAATAATTATACAAAGCTTAAAACTGTCTGAAGGTCAAATTCAAACGTCCGGGTTTCATGTGTGGCATTGATCACTGCCGACGGTGCGGTATTCAGTTTGATCTTTCTGATGCCATGGTATAGCATCCTTGATTGCCCACCCATGATGAATACTATCCCGATTTCAACAGTAGCTCTTTGCGAGGTCAGCACGCTTCTGCGCCATATACAAACACTGCGGTATCACCAATGGACCAAGACACCACGGGTACTCCCTTACTTAGAGACTCGGGTGACTCGTCCTGTCTTGCTGTATACTAACCGTCCACCTTCTGGTAGAAGTTCACAATGCATAGGTCTGCTTTCACTTGGAATTGATTCCGTTCCACTGTTGAGCAATTCCCACGGCGTGGTTAACGACCGCATGGAACTCCTCTGGTATACTTGGTACTGTTGCTCCATCTTCAGCTCGCATTTCTTGATATGTCTTGGTGTAAGGGTTCTAGTCCTTACCCATGCACATCATCTTTAATTGCATCCTTGCTCCGTTCGGGTATTCGGGTGTGTAGAAACCTCCAGGTTTTGCTCCAAGTTCATCGCATCGTCTGATGATATGGATTTGTGCTTCCGGTGTCAGGTATCCATTTAAAAGTATCATACCTGGCTGGATAACCTGACATTGCTCCAATGGAAATCGGTGATGTTGATGGTGGTTTCTTCAGGGTTTGGTGTGGTGGGATTGGATACATATATTGAAGTTCCTTTAGGTTTAGAGTACTCTAATTAGGTAAATCTCACACTATACTTTATTCATTTACTCACATGGTTGTTTATTTAAACTCACTCACACACATGCATGAAATGCGGTATGCAGACACTTATTACATTCAACAGTTTAGGCGGTACCTGGTCTAGAAGAGGCCCTGGCGCGCCTCAGACCGGTCCACCACATTCAGGGGGCCTTGTTGGACCCCGACCCCTTCCCCTTTGGGACTCTGTGTACCTCTGACTGGGGGTGGCTGGTTTGCCGTCTTCTGGCCATCGGTGGTCGTAGTGGCCTTACCCTCCATTGCCCCTTGGGCCTGTAGTTCCTACTGTTGGTTCTGCCAGCATTCTGTGATCGCGGTGACCCATCTTCTTACAGTATTGGCACTGAAACATCGTTACCCTTGCAGTCCTGCCGGGGTGGTCTCCGTTGCACCACTTGCAGTAATAGTGGCGCTCCGGTCCAGAGAAGCCCGCGCTAGCTTGCTATCACAATACACAATCCAATACTTGTTCCACAACTTATCAACATATACTCTAACTTATCACACAGGATTAGACAATTACCCTTAGGTGGGTAAGAACGTAGGGGCTTGGCCGCATACGCATAGGTGAGCTGCAGAGGCTCCTCAGCAGTGGTGGTCTGGGTCTGGCCCTTGCCACCTTGTTGCTGTCCTTTCTGGGACTGGGGGTATGATTTCTTCTTCCCTCCCCACTGCCCTTGCGTGCCTTGGCCCTCGTTCTGAGCCTTGCGCTTGAGCGCACTCTCCTCGTCCCTCAGACGGACGGTGATCTCCACAAATGCAGCGGCATGATAGCACTCCTATGTTTAGGGTGCAGTTATGCCCCGCCAAATAAATTCACAACACATTAACACATCGTACACACTTATTCACATTACACTTTAGTTCCTTTACCTGCAAAGTGGTATATCCAGTAGGCCCCATGCCGTAGCGTAGCGATAGTTCAGTCCGTTGTAGAAACGGTTCACAAGGATCCGGTCTGAGTAACCCAGACGGTAGCAGGTGGATAAGTCCGATGAAGGCTGAGTAGTACTCATCTACCGTCATCTTATCCCCTTGCCTCAAACTGTCCAACTCCAGGCGCTTGGCCTCTTGCACATGAATAGGGTAGTACTTGGCTCGCAGCAGAGCCGTGTACTCCCTCCATAGAAAAGTCGGGTCAGCAACTCTGCCCTCTCACACAAGCTTCCACCAGCTCTGCGCCGAGCCCTTCAAGTAAAAAGCAGCAAGTCGTACCTTGACCTGCTCAGGTGGTGCTAGGGTTTCGAAGGCGGTCTCCATTTCGGAGATGTATGCCTCGAGCTTACGGGGATCGATCTCCCCACTGAATGAGGGCGGCCTCAGATCAGCCAACGCCTTGACCCAATTGGTCTCTCGTGGCGGTGGTGGTGGTGGCTGAACTCCGGGCTGTTGCCCTTGCTGTATAGCAGCAACCAAATCGGGTACCAACTGGGCTACGGCGGCTGCAACTGCCTCAGCCATGGTCTGTGCCGTAGTATCATCGCCCTGGTCACCCATACCTCCAGTACCGCGCCCGCGGCCTCTACCTCGTGGTCTACCTGCCATCTGAATTTATATGAACATCTCATTAGCATTATGCTTGCACACTAATCGGTCCAATGGTTATAACATCTTCCCGACAACCAGGTAATTCCACACTTAGTTAGTGGTTAACCTTTCCAAATCTGTTCACTTAGGTATCTATAGTTAGGTTTCCTAACTCGGTATATCCCTAAGCTCAGTATTCTAGTCATCAGAGCGAAGTATCGCTCTGATACCACTTTTTGTAACACCCCTACTACGCACATCACATTACTTGGAATCGCAGCGGAATATAAACGACTAAACAGTAACTAAACGATTGGTGCTACAACGCCGTCAACCACCCACGTGGTTAACAAGGCTGAATAAATACAAGTGTACCGGTCTGATGATCAGACTCCCGAGCATAGAACTAATAACCATATATATACATCAACAAAATACCGAGTGTCTACATAAATTCTTCACTGTATACCGTCACTGTAAACCGTCATAACCAAGTATATAACACGCCACGGGAGCACAGGCGCATCCCGGGCAAACATCCAAAAGTACTCCAAAAGTAAACTACACCCTAGGATCTAGAGCCACTCCGCTTCTTCGATCCTCATCCTGCAGTAAAGAAATATGGATCCCCCGAGGGGGTCAGCAACCCTTGGCTGGCATGGTTAACGCGCAGCCCATCGGCTACCGGAATGCGCGCAAACTATTTGTCATGATGACATGGTATTTATTTTAAAACACATAACTCATACATATATAACATAACATGGGTATTGTACACATCATAACACACATCACACACATACAATTCCTTTTAGGAAGAGAACCAACACAGTTAGTCCCCATTGAGAGCCTAGAGAATGTTGCCATGCTCATACTTAGCTCATTACATAACTCATTACCGTCCGGTTAGATTGAACGGTTAACTTAACACAACGTGCCTCGGATATGGTGATCCAAGCACACCGAAATAACACATAGTATGCCCCTGTGGCCCGACGTGAGTCAGTAAAATAGCCTTGGTTAAGCTAAAGGGAAGGTTGGAAACCAAATTGGAAACTCAACCATAACATACAGAGAGAATCGAACCGGTTATGACATCGACTCCCATACTCACACGCGTGGCCGGAACAGACCGGACTCCTCACTTCCCCCGTTAGCCCTTGTTAGTAGTTCATCATTGAACTCAATAAACAATTCACAATAATAGGTCAAGTCTTGTTAGACACACACAAGGGAAGAGAGAGTCATTCTTAACAACATAACAATATTCAACAACTGTAAACTCTTTACATGGTTTAATCTTACAAAGTCATAAACACACAGAAAAACAAACAACACACAAGCCGGTGTAAACCGGTAGGCAACAGACTGCAAGAAAACCATACCTTGGTCCTTGCCTCGATTGATTTCCACCTTGAGAGAATCCTAAACACATTAGTAACGTCGGTTAATTATTTATTTAACTTCAAACTTACTAAGTATTTAACATGATTGTATGACATGTTTTAATGTCTATTCTACCCTAGGTTATCTTCATTATACACCCTAGGGTTAACTACATAAGTCACATTCTTTCTGTTTTTTTTTTTTACAAGTTTAGGTCCGACCGACCTTACCGACCGAACTTACCCAAGTTCGGTCGATTCCAGAACACATTTCCGTAAAAATTTTCTACTCCGACCGACCTTGTAAGTTCGGTCGTATGTTCGGTCTTTTCCCGAGAGTTTCTTCCCTTTGAAAATTTAGCCCGACCGAACTTGACAAGTCCGGTCCTATGTTCGGTCGTTTCCAGTAGCTCAATCCGTACACAAAATACAAGCCCGACCGACCTTGCAAGTCCGGTCCCCAAGGTCGGTCCATTCCAGAAGCCAATTCTCGCAGGGTAAACTGGGCTCGACCGAACTTGCAAGTTCGGTCGCAAGTTCGGTCTGCCCTAGACCTTTGTTTTCCTTTTCACATTCAACTCCAAACTTCACCCCATATCACCTAGTACCCCCTAACCTCATTTGGGCACTTCAAACACACCTTAAGACATCCTTAAACACTTATAAAACTCATTTTCTAATTCCTTAAGCCTTTACCCATTTCTTCACAAAATTCCTAACACTTACAATGTTTTCTCCTAGTTTCCAAGTGGTGTTTCATACCTATGATAACTACTATCCCAAAAGCTTTCTCCTTATTTTAACATCATCTCCCAAGCATCATCTCTCACAACTAACTCCTTATATCCTTCTTGAAAATTCTTTTCCAAGTTTACACTTTCTCCTCATTACCAAAGTTTGCCTAAGTATTTACCTAAGTCCCAAAGTGACTTTGGTACTTACTAAAACCTCAAGATCATGCCTAAGTCCTTGTTACACTCTAGAGCACTTCCTAGTTCCTCACAATTCCTTTAAAACATCATGAACTCCTTATACATTTCCTAAATTTCGACATAGGTTCTCCTAGCCTTTTGATACACCAAAGCACATTGTTTTCATCATTAAACATCCAAGAAAACTAAGAACACCAAGAACACTTTCTTACACAACTTCACCAAATTCACACTACATCACAATATAGTGCATAATTTAAATTGCATGGCACTTAGGCCCTTAAAATGCATGGCTCTTAGGCCCTTAAAGTGCTTAAATCATAAACACTGAATTTCCACAATATATATGCCTTTAACCTGCGATTACATACAACAAGACATATGTTATTTTACTAGTCTCCTTGAGAACATTTACTAGGTCATTCACCATTTGCTCTTTAGGTAGTTTTTAACAAGCATTTATAAGCTCATTTCTCCTAAGGCATTAAACAACATTAGGTTAGTAGATTTACCTCTTTTCCAAACAACTCCTTTCTTGTTTCACTATAAGACCGGTAGGGTATTTGATTCCTTGTCAAGTTCTAAACAATATACAAACATTATAATGAGTATTCAAGCTATAAGCTTCATCTCATTGTAAACCCTAATTTTACATTGTTTCAAAAACATTAATGTAGTTGTTTTACCTTGATCTTTGAAGAGAGTTTGAATATATAACAAGAGAGGACTCCACCTAGTCCATAAAGAGTTGGAATGAAGCTAGAACAAAGTCACACAAAGAGCTATATCAATGTGTATTTTCGGTCAAGGTAAAAACATGGAGGAAACATGATTTTTCTTTGAGATTCCTTACCTAGAAGCAAAGGAGATCAACAATATGTAAGAAGACAAGCTCAAGCTCCTTCAATGGTGGAACTCCATGGCACCGAAATGGGTCTCTTGAAGTTTTGAGAAGATAGGAATGAAGAGCTTGATGAGAGGAAGAGATTGGTGGTGTT